>PGCI01000026.1:7500-491550 GCA_002873125.1 Puccinia coronata f. sp. avenae
TCACCTGCTTGTCAAGGAGGCCGCAACCTCCCACCAAGCAGGTGATGGCCTGCTTGGCAAGCATGCTGCCTGCTCGCTGAGCATTGTCAAGCCGCAAATATGTATTCAGCTCGGCAAGCAGATCACTTAGCCGCCGAGAGCCGCCGAGTATGGGTATTTTAGTACATACATAGGTACATATGTATTTTAGGGTACTAAGTTTATTTATGTATTTGCATACTAATGTGCGGTGGATACCCATTTGTGTGTATAGTTGTTATGTACATGATACACCAGCATTATGTGTTAATGTATTGTGGCAGAAATGTTATCATGGGTATTTAGGGCCCGGATGGCCTAGCGGTAACCGGAAGCTCGGTGTCTCCCGCGTGAGGCATAGTTTACATTGGAGAATGTACGGAGTCCGGTGTTCGAATCCCGGCAAGCCCAACCCCTGACCGCTACCCCTTCCACCCTTGGACAACTACACATCCCCTTTCATCTTTGCAAACCATTTATTAGTTGTCCACTTTATAAAACCCCTTGGCCCACCAAACTCCGCTTCTCAATTTCAATACCCGTTAAAGAAACCATTGTGAACAAACCTAGCATAGCACTAATCTAGCCAGAATGTTAGCAAAAATCCACCCTCCGATATATGTGTGTACATACAATTACAAAGATACTTGAAGATGCATAGTGCGCAATGTCAAATCAAATCTGCACTTAAAAAAAAAAAAAAAAATCATGGGTATTTCAGCTTATTTTAAACCCAGTACGGTATGCGCTGGTATGCAGTTGAGTGGCCGTGTGTCGAGCTACATGACACTAGCAACACAGGTGAATGACAGCTGCGGGATTAAACCTCCTGTTTTTATGCAGGATATGACTGTCCTGTTGGTGTCACAGGACATTGCAACCTGTAGCGTCATCAGGACCTCATTTTGCCCGCGGTGAATCGAATGGAAATGACTCGGCGATCATGAGCTTCATTTCTCAACCGCGCTCTGCCAGCTGGAGCCTGGACGCCAAGTTGACTTCTCTCGAAATTAGCACTGCTAGTCATGTCTAGCCGGAATAGCTGCCATCTCCTGTTCGCGCATCATGGCTTGAACGTCAAGGGTGAATCAAGTCTAAGCCCTAGCTATCATATCAGCACACAATAAGCTCCGTTATATCAGCAAGTAATTCTTGTTCTTAGTTAGGAATGCACCTTCTAGCTTGATGCGGCTGCCTATTATACACTTCACGTGGCGTTTTAGTCGAACTGAACGGAGATCTTTCAGCCATGAGTCATTGCGTGCGGGTTTTTTACCCCAGTGTCGATCTATTTAAATGGTGTACAAACTATCACCGGTGCATTAGGTAGAATCACATGTTTATTTTAAAGATCACCACGGGCAACCTTACCTCTAAGCAGTCCTCACCTTTGATCTGTGGTTAGCTCAAGTGCAAAACGTCATTTGAGTGATCAGAAATTTCATTGTGTGTTTAGTGAAAGAACTGATGTTGACTGCACACGGATTTCTAGTTAAGAATCATACGGTTCCACGAAGATCTTCACACACTCCTGATTCATCTTCAAGTCAGAAGCTGATTTGGTTAGCTTGTGAGAGAACCCAAGGTCAACGGAACTAATCCACTGCAAATTGAGATCTAGCCAACACTGACGCATTGAATAATAAAGAAAGATAGCCAACGAGAAAGAAAATTGACGATGTACATCTTCAGAATAACAATAATGCGTTTATGAATACATTTAATGAAAACAACTGCGTCATGAATACAAATAACAAAAAAAAAAATTGCAGAAAACGAGGCGGAGATGATCATATGCGGATGTTTTACATAACGAAAGCGCTAGAGGGAGAGCGCTTTGTGATATTTGTAGAAGAGAGCTGAGGCGTGGACTTGGCCAGACTGTGTAGATTGTTTCAGTACGTCATCGTCTCGACGATGGCATCGAGAATCCGGATTTGGTCAGGCAGCTGGGCCATGGAAAACGGAGCCGAATTTCAGTCATTTTTTGTGCTTGCTATCTGGCGGTATTTTTATATGTGTATAGGTGAAAGGGAGGGGGGGGGGGAATGGACGAACGTAAAACTTTTCAAAGGCGAGTGGGAACGGCGTGTCCCAGCCACATACCCGCTTCACCGGCGCCTCGAGTCTAAGAGTGCTCACAGAAGGAAGGAAGCGTGAGCGACAGGTGGTGAGGTGTGATGGACCGGCAGATTCAACGCAAAAAGGATAGATGTCATTTTTAAGATACAAGATCATTGACCTTGTAAAGCAGTTCTCCTGGATCCTGGCCGCTAGCTCGGCACCCACGCCACCGTTCTGGACGGCTTCATGGACGACGATGGCTCTTCCAGTTTTCCGGACGCTTTCGACGACGGTTTCTTGGTCAAAAGGGACGATAGTTCTGAGGTCGATGAGGTCGACGGAGATGTTTCTTAGCTCTGGGGGCACCAGATGCGCGATCTCGACCGGCGGGTTCCTCAGCATCGCGAGGGCGAGTTCGCAGGTGTACAGCGTCGTCCCGTAGCTCACCACCGTCAGCTCCGTCCCTCGCCGCACCACCTCCGCCTTATCCAGCGGCAGCTCGTAGGCACCCGCAGGCACGTATTCCACTGACGATCGGTACAGAATCTTCGGCTCCATGAACACCACTGGATTTGGCTCTCGAATTGGGCTAGAAGGAGGCCCTTGGCCTGGGTGGGTGACCTAGGGATAACCACCTGTTAACCGATAATCACCTCCGAACCTATGTAAGTGACGCAATCTTCTTCTGCGCAACGCATTTGTCGCGCCTTCTCGGCAAGGGAAAAGAGGCTCACCTTCAATCCTGAGGCTTGTTGGAAAAACCCCTCAGGACTTTGGGAATGGTACAGCCCGCCATGCCCGACGGCCATGACAGGTGTTCTAACAGTCAATTTCCCGCAGTTATAACTTCCGCCGCTCCTGTATCGAAGCTTTGCAGCCTCGTTAACCAGTTGGTCGAAGGCGGGGAAGATGCTGCCAGATAGTTCCGGGTTTTTAAGGTCGTTAGTATAACGAGAGGAGCAATATCGCAGAGAGGGATACATCACTCAACTAGTCACCGAATTGGATCTCAGCTACGGCAGTGTGTCCCATCGTGGCCATCCGATTCCGAAGCCCGCGATCCCTTGCTCACTGAAAGAGCTCCATCAAAAAAAAAAAAAAAAAAAAAAGAAAGAAAAAAATCAACGATGTACATTTCTGCCATGTGACATGCTGATTGGAGGCTAACGTGAGGGGAGTATTGAACACACGATCGGGCCCGTATTCTTCTGCAAGACCCAAGGAGCATCTGAATATAAGGGGATATGAGGATGGAAGAAGGATGTAAGTGGATGTTGGGGGAGAGAAAGTTGTAAGGTCAAGAGTGCCTACCTGAATACACCTCCGAAAGCGACGTCTTCGCCGAACAGGACCGCGCTCTCATCTGTCTGGAGGGTGATCGCCATGGCGTCCCGGATCGCCTGGAACATACTAAGCAGGCCATCAGGCTACGGTCGATCGATAGGGTGAATGAGGGGCACCTCGAAGAACTCACTTGAGCTTGACCGGCGACCCTTGGTCTTCGTGGGACGGGGGCTGTACGGCGTGGTTCCTGGTGAGCCCGGAGATGCGCTCGGCATCCTCCGGCTGATGGCAGAGGAACGCTGAAGTTGAGAGCGTCGGATAGGCCGGTGTGGGTGTAGGCTGTGTCAGTGTGGGCCGGGCGGGCTGCGCGTCCCTTGGTGGGGTGCGGTGGGAGAAACTCTTCTTCGGTGATGCTGCTGCTGGGAGGGAAGACTGCTGATGCGCGCGATGGTGGAGCGGATGAGCCGCTGCATGATCGTGGCTTACTTTCTTTAATGAGAGCACATGAAGTACAGCGAAACAAGTTCAACTCAAAAAAAAAATAAAAACATATTTAAATATTTATTTATTTACCAGTCAGAGTACTCAGAGTGTGACTGCCATCACCTGACCATGATCTTCTCAGCTGACTCAACACACACACACACACATCCCTGAAAATGATGAGCGGGAGCAGCTTGAACTCTGCAACAGGCCTCCCCACACCACAACTGCCTGAAACTTAATTCAGCATCTTCTCGACAATTATTTGGGATCTCTTTCCAAAAAAAAAAAAAAAAAATCCGAAACACTCGAGTGTTCGAAATGAGGATCCACAAGGCTAAAATTGCACTGGTGGATGCTGTGGACTCATGATTTCGCATGGCTTGTGGTTCCAGTCTTCAGCTTATTGACTGCCTGGGTCCTTCCTGGACTTGCGTGGTAAGCTGGAGCCCACCCATTCTGGAGCAATCATGACATTACCTGGTTTTGTTTCTGGCTCCTCTCTCCTGGCTGTGTGCTCAAACAATGTTGGGCATGAGCATAACATCCATCTCTGTAATAAACCCTCGATACATGCAGAGATGGATCTTGTAAACTTGAGAGCTGATCTCATGCACAGCTGACAAGCAACATCAACATCTCCAAAAATTTCACAAATGATCTCTTGGTGTATTATCCAGTTAAAGTGGACAGCTTCTACTTGAATGGTGGGATGGTATTCCTCAGGGATTTGTGGGTACAATTGAATACCTGCAATCTGGTGAACAAAGAGTCTGCCGTGTATGATATTTCAGTGTAACCGGGATCACAATAAAAATTGATCACCGTAGCTTTTCAGTTCCACATCATGAGATACCAATATTTCTCCTTATTATTTTCACTTTCTCATCTCTCTCCTTCACGCATTAATCAAGTCCATCTCTGTACAACATTATCATTCATCATTTTGGCCACAGAGGCTTTTTTTGGAAGGTTAAAGGCTCATGAATCAAGAGGTATGAAAAATGATAATTTATGTAACATGACAAGAACTTTTTGTGAGCTTGATTGAAGATAAACAAGAGAAAACAACCAATTAAAAATTTCTGATCTGAGAAATAAATACCAAAAGCACATGCATTTTCAAGCTAAGATTAAGTAGGACAGTTCACAACCTGCTGTTTAGATTAAATTGAGCTGCATTCAATTTCTTATAACACACATTAGTGGTGTTTTTATATGGGTTTATGCATGGTTTGTTCAGCATGCAGTGCATAAAAAATTGTATTTGGTTGGGATCACTTGCCCAAACCTAATTACCTGCTCATGTAAGGGCTCATTTAATAAGCTTATGACCTGCATAAGCAGGGGTTGTAAAATCTAGCAATTTCAATTCAGCACATTGTGAAATGCCCCAATGGAAGACTTCCCTTGGGATCTGTAGGGGCCTACGGATTCAGATTTGGAGAATCAAAAAATGAAATTACATCCCCTTAAACACTTTGGTAAAGAAAATTAGAGTTTGAAATTTTTATCTTTTGATTCTCCAGATCTGAATCTGTACACCCCCACAGATCCCAAGGGAAGTCATCCAATATGTACTTAATTGAATTTCATGTCTGTACATATAGTACAGACGTGCCCGGCATTTGTTAATACAAAAAAGTATAACTCAGTGAGGAAGACAGCCACGTTAAATTTCCAAACACTGACCTTGTGCAAATGATGATGTAGATGGACAGTCAAAATGACATCAGAATATTTTCATTTTTGTTTTTTAATGGATCATTTGGAAAGGTAAAGAGTCTTGGGATACATAACAGGAAAAAATAAGCAAGGCGTATGCAAAGACTCAGGCGCCGTTTGTCAGTGTCATAAATATCAGTGTAATAATGTGCAATTAATTCAATACAACCTAAACCACTCAACATTATGCAACAAAACTTTCACTAGGTAAAGTTGAGCTACTCCTTCCAATATTTCCATGAAAAAAATTGAGGTTTTTAGGCAATCTTGATCACCATAATACAAACATTACGCTTAGAACCCTTATAAAGCAATATATTGCAATTTTGAGGCTGAAGATCAACCAAACTGTCAGTTATTTTCATCACATTATTGAGAAGAGTAGTTCTCCTTCCCAGGATAAAAATTTGGTTGAATTTTGTTCAAGAGTGTAGTTTTTATCAAATAAAATGACCAATATTACACTGTTATTTATGACGCTGACAAACAGGGCCTCAGAGAGAATGACTATGAGAAACAAAAAAAAAGTGAAAAATGAAAATCTGATGGTCAGTTGTCTGTTGAGCTTGGCCAGATCAATAACTTGATTTTTCCAGTGCTTACCTTTGGTTATGCTTCTTTGAGATGGGATTTGACCCATTGAGCAAGGTTGATTAAGTTGGATTTGACATTGATCCAGTACAAAGAACAGAGAGTTGATTGCAAAGCAAAAGAGGTCTATCAGTTGAGAAATCCAATATACAGTGCCTAGGGCATGCTACTCGTGGCCTCCCGGGGGATGGGCTTGTTTAGTTTGGCAGCAAGAGTTAGCCAAGGAATTCAGCTCCTTGAAAAGACAGGACAACTATGGGAGGGAGCCATGTCACAGTCATGGTACAGACCTGCTCTACCACTGAGCTATGTATGTTGTCTGATGCATGGCGTACAAAGGCTGATATACAGCCAATCCCATTTTTCTTGCGCGGTCGGGGGACACCCCCGGACCAAGTTTTTCTTCAAAAAAGCGCCACACAGCCTGTACAGCCGGACGTACAGGCCGAGGGAGTCGACTGGCTCCCTACGAGGGCTCGGCAACTGCCTGCGGGTGCGAGCAACAGCGCTCGGGCGGGATTGGCCAGGGGTGGTAACCTTGCAAGAGGATTGCAAAGGTGCTGGTCCCATCCTTCCAGTTCCAAAAACAAAAAAGTTAGCTTTTTGGGACTGGGGTGCTCTGTTTCATACAGGCCTGTATGGCCCAGTGAAAATGTGGCGTTAAAAGAAAAAGACATAAAAAAATGGAGCCGGGAGCGCCCCCCGACTCCGCAAGAAAAATGGGATATGCTGTATATAGGGACTGCGGCAAGTCTCAGATGCGTGCCCCCTACACTCCGCGCTGGTGTAGATCACCACTACTACACTATATAGTGTGAATTGCTGTTTTTTCATGTGAAATTTTTCCTTCCTGTTATCCATAAAACTGGTGTGTACACAAATAACAGAAATTCCCTAACACTGCTAGCCGATCCGCTGGGCTGAATATCCACCCTGGTTTCTGGTACATCTGGACGATTCCAGCAGATTTTGCGTATGTATGGATTTTTTTTATGTAGCAGGCGCAAATTGCAATTTCCATCGACGCGCTGTCAGCCATACATATTTATGTACCGCCCCTATCTATGCTACCAGGAGTATAGGTTTGGGGCTGTTTGGGGCTGGGTTCATGGGTGGACCCTCGGTACCTTTCAGGGGACTTTGGGCTTCCACCGATGAAGCAAGATATGGCCATTAAAACAATCACCAAATCCAGTATTTGCTTGCAATGCTTTCCTAATCCAACAGCGTTCCACACCTTCCCGCCTCCCGTCCTATATCTGCAACTGGAGTATTACAGGGTGTATTCGGTCCTGGATGTGTTTTGCTCGACAACTGAATGAATGGATGAATTGAAAAGCTGATGGCTCTGGTGCGTCTTTATAGGAAAGCCCAAAAACGCATGGCCGGAATGCTTCTGTAGCGCATGTATCATCAGGAAGGCCATTTTGATTGTCTCATCAATGAATCAGATATGATATACTCTTAACATTGAAGAATGTCGCTGATGAGAGGGTTTTTATTTAAGGCGCCTGCGAGGCAGTACGTAAAAGTGAAAATGAGACAGAAGCGCCGTCGACAAGGCTGCAGGCACAGGACAACATGACAAGAGCTCGACCAATTTCATAGCCGGTCCTTGATTTTAATTCCAAACTATGGATTGCAAAACAAAATTTGGGTAAGTAGATTCATAACCCAACATCTCAATGATAAGATAGCGTTTCTCTTTGTGTGCAGTTGGTATAGTAGGTACAATTCAATTTTATAAAGTCACTTGGAATCGTATGAATGTTTCTTACTTTCCATATTCACTGATCATCATTATATGTATTCCGAGAACAGGAAAGAGTCGATAAATTCGGGGTTTCCAATCAAGATTCCCCAATTTATCGTTGGAATTTTTATCTCACAAGGAACAGCACACCATTTCAAGCATGTGGGGATCTGTCCCGAGTTATTTTGGCCCAATTTGATTTCTTGACTTCCTTGGAGCCTCAAGTGAATTTTGCGCCTGTGAAACAATGACCCATCCATGAGACGTTTGGGCCTGAGGGGGTGTGTCCCGAATGGCCTTGGTGGGTTTAGACGATTAAGTTGCAGAATTCGTTGTTTCTCATAACAATTTATTCTGGTTTCTCCATGGTCCATACATTGCTTGCAGATAACGTGATCGGAGAAGCTAACAAGAAATACAACACAATTACTACAAGCGATACGTTTTGCAAGAAGAAAAATAGCGTTCCTAATGAAATTGAATCAGACGACTTGTCCAGATGACTTGTATCGGTGCTGTCATTGAAGCGTGGCGGGGTTTTGATTCGTGGCCGGTTGATTCTGCCTCCGGTTGTTTTGCTGAAACCTCATGACGTTGATCAAGGCCTCCATTGCCTGGGCTACTACTTGGTACTGTTCAAATTCGGAGACTTGCTCCTGCCTAATGTCAGGTGTCCTAATGACAAGATGCATGCTTCTATCCCAGCTGATTCTTGGGTGGATTCTCCTGAAGTGCGTCGCTACTTCCTCGGCGTTTGAGTAGATAGTCAGGCATTCTGAACACTGAAAGCCACAGTCTCTCAACTCTTCGATAAGCTCGTCATCTGTTCGTATCTTCTGATGGACGCTCTTATTAAATGGAACTCCCGCATAGGTCTGTCTGAAGTGTTTTCGTAGCTCGTTCGACCGTTTGTATGTGTGTTTGGGTTCGCATTGGGTACATTGCACTATATTTTGAATGAAGGATGAATACACAGCAAGGGATGAAAGAAAAGAAAAACCATATATCAGTGTTACGTCCCACAATTGTTACGGATTGAACGTGTACTGAAGAAGTCTTTACCGCGCTTTGGATACATGTGCGTAACTATATGGGCCCTGAAATTCCACATGCGGGCTGGGTCACCAGCCGAACGACTACATCCATCAAATAAACACACGTAAGGACGCTGGGCTGATGGCAAGCAGCAATCCCCAGAACCAAAGACAGCGGAACATCAAACCTGATTAGTACATGTCTAACTAATTTCTTACCAGCTTCTCAAAAATGAAATCTACCTTCTTGGGTGTTCAAAACTAACGCGCGTTGCTCTCGTTGCCCCGTTTCTGTGTGGTTGAGGAAGTCTTCACCTGCGGTTGGGCCTGGGACTTCCTGTTGCTGCCTACGTATACCAAAACAAGAACCATCAAAAAACTATAAATTTGTGCCCCAAAAATTGATCGCTTGATAGCCGTTCAATCAAACGTTTACTGACAACGCATTCGGAGAACCGAAAGAAGGTAGGATGATGTCGGCGTTTTGAGCTGGTGCTTTTGGGCGCTCCAATACAGGTGTTAGCTTCATTTTGCCTTTAGCAATTCACATGATCAATATATTATTACTTACAAGGGTGGAAAGATACTTCAACATTTTGTGCTGCCCCCAACGATCCATCATTGAAAATCAAGTTTCCTTCCATTGGGTACCTATTCTCAATTTGATTGGGATAAATGTAAAATCAAGACGGAAAAAAATTGGCCTGTAACTCATTCCCTGCCTCATGAGAGATAGAGATGCACTTACGCCAAGTTTGACCCGAGTCCAGCAGCCGGAGTTTGTTGATTTGAGTTGAAGCCTGGTAATTTTTGGTTCAATGATACCAGTCAGTATTTGGGGGATATGTATCTTGAACTTCTCTGCCTTAAAATCAAATAACAGTCTCTAGCTTGGGGTCGAATGAAAGAGAAGTAATTGCTCACGTTCCAGTAGTTGCCTGTGTTTCATACATTTCCAATTGACAAAATATTTCGCAATCATTCTTGGTTCAATGCTCATGATTTTTCGTTGGGTTAATAAGGAAGCTTACTCATTTGCAATGGGAAACTCATTATGAAAATGGGATTCTCCTATTTGCGACACCCAGAATAATTGAGCAAGCACAGTACAAAATTTAAATCTTTCAACAATAGTGAACAGTCAAGTATCGGGCATACCATTGTTATTGAATCCCTCGCAGTTCAGGCCAACATCTGTCATCATGTCTTGTTCCCTGTTTCCAGATGAATTCAAGTCAAATGAGCTACAAGTCAAGGCAGTAATTAAAGTACGTTACCTATGAGATGGAAGAATGGCTAGCCCTGTGTCATGATCCAAAGGGAAAAGCAATGATTGATTGAATTCGCAGTTTGGCGGTACTTTTTATCAAATAATTGCCTCAGTAAACTATCAGCTTTATATCTAAGGAACCCCTCAGATATATCAATAGAAAATTGGATTTGAGGACATACCAGGAACATGAGCTTGATCAACCAAGGTCCAGGTGTTGCGGTGTCGCTCATGAAGCACCTCGAACAAACCTTTCATCTCATTTTGAGAAAGCTCTGGGCCGTTCTGGGATGTTTGTGAATCCATTCGGCCTTTAAAACATATTCCATTGAATAATAAGAAATTGGATTTCAGCAAAGCTATTGTATGTTTTCAGAAAACGATGATGCTTTGATAATATAATCTTTGAAGTAAATTTATGTAAGGCATAGAGAATAAACATCTGGGTGATTGCGTAAAAGCTGTTTGTTGTTAATGTGTTTGAAAGTCCAAGAGTTTCTAGATGGGAAGATTCCCGGGCCATCCTGCCTTTCAATGTATAATAGGACAGAAAGAATTGAACGCTAAAGTTGTACGGATAAAGCGTCAAAACTTCCAAGCGAGCAGATATATCTCATAGAGCGCTATGTTGCTGTGGTTAAAAATCTTGGGCATTATAGTGGAAGGGGGTTTCAAAACGATTCCCATAATACTCGAGAGTTAAACGGAGTTTATTAAAGTGGAAGGGATAAATGGCACTAGATTTTATGTACGCCAGTCGAAGAAATGCGGTAAAGGTAGAAATGCGGACATGTAGAGATTGGAAAATGAAATTTTGCACCAACCTTTTGATCTCTTTGGGTATTTCCGGTGGGAGATTGGAATGACGTTGAATTCCTATTCGTACTGGAGTGGGGATGGTAGCTACCAGAGGGGAACGAGCTGGGAGAAGCAAATTTCCAGCATATCTGCTCTATCTTTGTAGAGAGGGATAAGTAGTACTCAGTCCGATTTCATGCCATTCTTTTGCTGACAGCCAGTGGTGCACCACTGACCATGACCACATCATGGATCCTGCCTCAATTTGAATTTTTCAGCACGTAACTTGGTGGGCAGCGCAACGCTGAGCTTCACTGAGCTGGTGCATTCCATAGAGACTAATCACGTAATAGAAGAAGAAAAAAAATTCCCGTTCTCCTTTTTCTTAGCGCCAACCAGAACTTCAGTTCTGATTCCTGAGCCAGACAGCAAAAAATCGCCGCCTGGCCTTTCATAGCCCGCGCAAGACTCAGGGAGAAAATACGGCCGAGAAGACATCAAATATGCATGTCGTCTGTTTTGCCAATGAGACATGTAAGCAGGATTCCTCTACTAAAAAGAAGTAGTTAGATCATAGATACTCAACAGGTCAAGAGGGCATTCACTTCTTTCCAAGCAATTCAGGTAAACTCGTATTAGAACGCACAGCCCTAGCTGCTCAAAGGAAAAAGCAGTTTCACACAGTGAAGTTGTTCAGCGTGTGTGTTAATTCTTCCGAGAAATTAACAAAACGCTTTTTTCGGGGGGAATATGCTCCAAGGCCAAGAGTTGGAGGAGCTTGAATGATTCTTTGTAATGAGCTCTCCTTCAATCGTAACATTTCCACATCATGTAGCAATCAGTCAGGCTATCTTGAAAAGGCAACAGAGAGAATTTTTCAGGAGTCCACTGATGATGCCGTAAATTGGTCACTGACTTGAATGCTATCATGGAAATTCCATGGCATCCTTTCCTAGGCAGTTTAAATATCTTATTCCCCTGTCAAAGAAACCCTTCCCGAATCTTCTGCAACATTATTAACTACTCGAGATATGCTTCTCTCCTAAAAGTCGTAGGTTTCGGTTTTGAAAGTTTGAGAGGAATCCTGGTGAGTTATATTAGGCAGTCGCACCCACAAAAAAGTGAAAGTGAAGTATATACTTCACTCTCACTGTTTGTGAGTGTCCGCAATCAGGTCAAAAATGCGGAATCGCATGATATATCATGTGATTCTGCATTTTTGACCAGATTGCGGCAGCTGGGAGGCTCATTAGTCCCCAGGTTCTCCAGATGAACTGATCAGTTGATTGCTTTTGTAATTTTGATAAGGCTGGATTGAGATTACTGAGATATTCAAGCGGTAGCCTTTGAAGACGTCCATAATTGACC
Source organism: Puccinia coronata f. sp. avenae (assembly GCA_002873125.1). Lineage (NCBI taxonomy): Eukaryota > Fungi > Basidiomycota > Pucciniomycetes > Pucciniales > Pucciniaceae > Puccinia > Puccinia coronata. The sequence goes on from PGCI01000026.1 coordinate 19,889, forward strand.
TTTACGGAGCTGCCTTTTTTTGGTATGAAGTAACAGATTAGGGAACTGGATTTTGTTTTTGGTAGAGGGAGAGAGACTTCGCTTTGAGTCCTGACTAGCTCAGATACAAGCGGTACAAGGCTGCTTCAGAAACAATGTGATGAGGACGATTGGCCAGCAATAGCACAATAAGAACCAGGATTGAGAGATGAACCGAGAAAAATTTTTCACTCAGCATCATACAACTTCATATAGGAGTTGTGGGACGTTGTTTCTAAAGGACAACTCGCCGCCTTATTCCGCTGCTTAGAGTGAGCAAAGATGGGAGGATCCAGCTGCGCTGATCAAACTGCATCTCTCTGTGGCAGAGATACCCGGAAAAGGGCTATGTTGGTTTACTTATACTTGTTTACTTCTTATGCTGTAATATATGGTTAGTTTCTTCACTAAATTCAGATAATAAATCAGTTATACAATTCTCAATAAGAAACAAGCCCAGAAATTCTCAATCTGGACCACAAAAATTCAGATGAGCCCAAGAATCATGATAATCAAAGATATTCAAACAAGGGTTGGGTTGTAGGTACAGTATAAAAAAGTCTTGGTTATATTAACCTAAGTGCATGGATTGATTTTCAATTTAAAAAGATGTGCTAAGAATATTTTGCTGGTAACTTTCTTCCTTGTGGCACTCTACAGAAAGCCAAAGGAAGCAAGGCAAAAAGAAGGTGCTGTATAATTGAAAGTTGACATGAATTTTAGACAAACAGAGCAAAAACTTAACATGCGTAAAAATTCCAACTGGTGTTGGGGATGCTGAGAGTCGAGATGAGCGGGAAAATAAAATGACGGATTCAACCGGGATTGGAAGATGAAGGGTGAAACCACTAGACGCAGTAGTGAGTCAAACAGAAGAGTCGACAATCAGGTCCACTCATCCGCACGTTTTTTTAAAAACACAAGTAGAAAATTAGAGAGACTCCAGAAGGCTGGTAATCCCTCTCAGGATTCTTGAGTACAACCCCTTCACCCAAAACAAACATAAAAATAAAATAAATGAGCGTTGGAAAAAAAAGTTAACTGCAATTCTCATAATAGATAAATTAAGAGTTCCTCCGGCTTGAAAAAGTTTTGTCACTTCTGTTCATGTGTGATGTGAAATAGTCCAACTGTCTTTCCAATTGAGTGGAGTTCGAGCTTGGTCCAAAGGAAACGAACTTGAGTGAAGTAGGAGTTTGCGGGCCCGAGTTGACGTTTTCTGATCCGGCGATGGGATAGACTTCTGCCTCACTGGATTGTGAGTAGCAGGTTGATCGGGAGAGATGACTAGCACGGATAAGGCCCGGTTCCCTGTCGATCGAGCCGGTGGAATTATCTGCTTCGGGACGGTACTGTGGTAGGGTAGGCGAATCCTGGCACGATTCAGGTGACTCGAGTATCATTCGGTCGATGCTCTGGCGGCGCGGGCTGGTATATGTACTCCGATGTCCCGGACGCCGTGAAACGTTAAGGGGGAGGATCGCCGGTAGAGTTCTTACTCTCTCCGCAACCGGCTTGGTATAGCACTGGATCCCCGTCGAATCGAATGGTAGAATGGGCCACTCAGGTCTCGGTGGGCGGGGCGGGACGGGTGTGGAAATAACATTCAGCGATGTATCGAACTTGTCATCGTGACAATCGGAGACGATGTCAGGATTCTTGACCGAAAGAGGCGTTCCTGAGTGGTTATAAGGATCCAGGGTCTGGGAAACACCGGGATTGTACCGGGAAACAGCTGGAGGGTATCCTCCGTTCTGGTACCAGGACGGCGAAGAAGAACGGATGTGGCTGGTTCCTTGTTGACTCCTTGGGAAATCCGACATAGTTTTCCGGTGAGAGCCGCCATACAAAGCGTGGTAGGGCCCGGGAGAGGGTGGCTCGATTATTGGAGACGAAATTTGTGATTTGATGCTCTGACTTCGCAGGTGTAGTACGCTGGGTCGACGGGGATTGGAATTTCGGATTTGACTACAGCTCTCAGGACGAAGAATCAGAGGTTTTTTCGAAAAGGAGGATGGGCAAGCAAATGGATCTGAGCCACCCAGTTGCGGTTCAAGTGAGGACCGGTCTCGGACTGCCCGGTTGCTGTCATTCGAGCGTGAGCGTAGATGTCTACGGACGAAATTAGTAGGGCCCTTGAGGCGCTTTCTTATGAAAAATATTGCTGCAGCAATCATCATAATTCCTGCAAGGCAGCCGAATGCAATCCCACAAGCCTTACCCTTCGAATGATGGGTATTTGGAGGCTGTTCTTCTGTGGTGGGGGATTGCAAATGCAGCGGAGAGGTGATATTTGTGGGTGACTTGAGCTCAGAAGACACGCTAGGGACTGGCGAGGTGGCGTTATAGGTAGAGTTGGTGTTTGGTGAATGTGAGCTCTCGAGGGTATCATTGGTGCTACTTTGGCTTCCATTCAGAGATTTATTGGACATTGAAGCGAGTACCTCAGGAGTCAGAGATGTGTTGAGCGACAAAGGTGGGGATAAGTTGTTATCAACGCTAGAGGCAGTGGAGGGGGGCTGCTTTGTGGCCTGCTTGGAAGTGTAACTCTCCCGGCTCTTCTCTTCCTTTGAGTTGCCGACGGCCGTTGCGTTGTATTTGGCGTTGTCCGTAGACTGCGACTGTTCAGTACCACTAAAATTAGACCATTGGTTAGTACCACAGCAGAGAATTTAGCAGTGTCAATAAACTCTTGAATGCGGGAGAAATAAATAGATACTCAGCAACTTGATTTACTTTTTATCACCCTGGTTCATGTTCCACGAGGTTTCATTTTTTGAGGCGTGGTGCTCCGTGCTGTTGCGGAAGTCAGCATGCTGACGATGATTTTCTGCCCTTTCCTTTGACTCAGATTGGCCCTGGTCATCTCCAGCCGTGACATTCCAGGGAGCTTGGGTAGCTTGACGCCTCATCAGTCTCTTGGAATCTAGACAATCAGGCATAAGGCCGTGGAAATTTGAACTTTGATAGATATTTTACTTTGAGATTAGGTGACAAGCGGTTATGTGTTATTAGTTTCTTGAATTGTAGTAATGGTGTGCGGGTATGGTCGATAGATCAGAGTGGATTGGGCTTTTGATTTGATGGCTCTGATATGCGCAAGTGGAGGGAATGCTGAAAGAAGCAGTTTTTCATCCAACACAAGCACCACGCGATTCTCCCGGTATAATGGCAGATGTTGAGCGGCGACCTTCCAGGAGGCCAGTGAATCCCGAAGGCTAGTATAATACTCTGCAAACTGCTTCAATTATATCAAGTCTCAGTACCAATGTGCGGCTCAGTTCCGAGCGGTGGCAAATATAATCACCGTGTGAATAAGTTATCATCCACGCTCCGACTTGTCCGGTTAGGTGCATTCGTCGTATAGGCAATCGGGAACGTTTCGCGAACGACTTGCAATCACGAGCACTTGGAACGAGACTGGGGGAAATGACCAGGGGCCAGCTTCGTCAAACCTTCCGAGGAAGACGCGGTGAGAGGTTATGAGTGTGTTGTGTGAGATATCTTGAGGGGGATTAACCGTCCGGCTTACACAATGAGCAATAAGAGAAGAGTTTACGAAGGTGGGTGAACGAGAAGTAGGAATGTGAGGCGTAGAGCGTTCGACGAGGCCCTCTCGGCTGGTAATAGGTTGTGCTAGTTATGCTTTTTCGACACGTAGCAAGTCGCAGACACAGTATAACAGGTATGCAGATATGAGGCATGACCATGACCACACATGTTGGGATGAAATTGCCTTCGCCCCACTTCGACCCGCTCTCGATCCAGCTTGGATGAATATGAATCTCAAACCGCGAGGGAATCAAAGTATCGGTTCAGGCGCGTAAGAACAACTGAGGGTCGCTTATAATGTACAGTATTATTTTTCCTCGGCACCATTCCTTAAGACGTGTCTTAGCGAAGTCGCTTGCTATCACCTCATGTTTCACTTGGCCTTTTCAAAATTGCTGGGGCGACCGTGAACTGAAGCAGCCGATGACGACTTGCCTGAAGCTCTGCTTGCAGTTATACTCATGCAAATATACCGTGATGGCACGGTCGGGTGAGAGCTTTTTAATGACAAGACTAATTCTTATTCTTGTTCTCGAAGAGATACATCCGTAACGCCTTGAAGAGACTGGCTAATTCTGGCTAATTACACGCCACTCGTGAGTTTATCATGGGCACCCAGGCGACTCCTGGCGAATCCCAGGAGGGAAATGTCAAATCGAATCATCGATGCCACTGCTAGGCTGCTACTAGCCCTATTCTCCTCAGCTTGTGTGACTGCGACAGGTTTCAGCTAACCATTCTGGAATCGTGGGCTTTCCTACTGCTCCCGATGGCACGCATTTTCTCACCGACCGACCCGAATCAGCCGGCTCCAGCATCTCCGCCAAAATAGCCTGCCCTGCCCGTCCTGTTTACACGTAGTCGCTCCGACTTACGTTACTAGTGGTCGAGACAATCAAGACAGATTACAGAGAAGTGGTACTTGTTTCATCCCATCCTGTAGTTTTACCATCGCAGAGCTCAACTGACGCAGTTTGAATCTGAAGCACGCACTCTTGAGCAACATCACAATTGTTAGAAACATGTTAGGAGTGTGTGCGAAAGTATTCAATTGTAGAGTGATTTATCCAAAAGCAGCAGGTCCAATCCGCAGAAGCTTTCCTCAGCAGATGTGATCACCAATTGGGGTCCTGGTTGGTCACAAATCTCGGGTGGTCAATACTGATAGTTATTTCCCAAGGAACTCTTTTTGGAGTCTTGGTATGTACAACTGCTGCGGTAACGCCGGAAAGGCTTGCAAAATTGCACACCTAAGAATACCTACGAATTTCACGCAGGGAAGGCTGATTACTGCAGTGGCCCCATGGAAGTGAATAACAATCCTTTTGCTCAAGCAGGATCCATTGATTTAATTCATTACGGAAAAACAACCACACGAGTCTGGCTCATCGCCGATGGTGTGTCTTTGGTGAAGCTTGTTTAAGAGCTAAGAGTGCGACGTAAGTCGGAAACAGCCGAGGGCTAAACCAAATCCTCTCACTTCGCAGGGTCAGATAACCCTAGCGAGGGTCACTTCACGAGCACGGCGCTCGCCAGCCTTGTTTCCAGCAGTATGACTTCCCGGACTTCCGATCGAGGGATTCGATTTCATGTCGGATAAAATGGAACGATAGATAACAGGCAGATTGGCTTGGGCCGTTTGATCAAACAACTATTTTCTCCGAGTAACGTCCGATTTTGGCATGATGCCTACCTTCCGATTACAAAATTAAAGTACATTGTCCGTTTGGAGACTAGAGTCTGTTTTTAGATCTTAAGCATTGTCCGACTTGAACCAAAGTGCAGTCCGATTGTACACAAGGGCGTATCGTTCGATTTTAAACTTGATGATTCGGAATACTGACACGATCGATTGGGGTTAGAGGCTGGTTGTAAAATGTGAGAAAAACCTTCGAGGCTCATAATTGTAGTTGTCAATATCAGGGAAGGCCATCGGCCAGGATCTTGGCCAGCTTCAACTGAACCTGCCTGTGGATATAATCACGTGTCAGTGTCTTCGTCATCGAAAGCAGTCATGAGAAAGTTCAACACAACGGAGGCGCACTTTTGATCCGCCTTGTTACTCTTGGCGGCTTGAATCTTGGCGGGAAGATTCGCTGTCTCCCTCGCTAATTCTTCTTTGAATTCGTCGATCTCCTCTTTATTTCTCGCTTCTAAGTCCACCGTGTTTTAAAGGAACGGAGCAATTGCACTGGAAACAGTCAGGATAATGCGAGGGATCAGGTAGGTAGCCTGAATGAGACAACCTAGTGCAGCAAGGTCATGAGTAAATTCCCCCTTCCTCTTCCTCATCCGTTCGTCTAGCTTTTGGATTTTCCTTTGAAAATCTTGAATGTTTTCCTGAATAGAGTGGAGTTCGTTATTCGACTTCCTATCCTAGCAGAAAATCAAGTTTGGATGCTCACATTTATTGTAACAGCTTTTTCTAACGTCTCTCCAAACTTGTCAGTCAGTCCATTTATGAGCTGCCGGGTGCTAGCCTGAGAGGTCTCTACCACATCGCTAAGTAGCCAGTGGATTCAATTTTCTTTTCATCGGATAAAAATAGGATTCAACTATTCACCTGAGATTCTGGGCGATGGCGGCCTCAGTGAGCATCAAATTATGGATCCGATGAGCGAGGTTTTTGAAATCCGCTTTGATAGGTTCAACCTGAGCAGAAACTTCAGACTCCCAAGATTCTGATCCAGAAATGCGAAAATCAAAAATAAGGATGAGTCATGACCACATCAAATTTGGGATTTCGACGGAAGTTATGTTTGCAAATACCTCCTATGTGATCAATGATGGAATCGGCCTTTTTCAATAAACTTTCGGTTTCCTGCTTACCAATCTTGTGAGGATCACTGTGGGCAGGTCAGAAAGGCTTCTTCAGTAAACAAGTCGCTCATATTCTCGTGAGTGAATCTTTTTTGCAACTCACAGAGTATCACCCTCCGATTCAGTCCCCCATCCTGAATCGGAAGCAACTTGCACGTCGACACCCACGTCTGAGCTTTCTCGTCGTCGACCCGAGCGAACCGGATTATTTAGGGGGGGCTTGCGCATCGAGATGCGCTCCTCTTGGTTGATGCCGGATAGCCTTTCGGATCTTCCACGGACTGGAAAGCGCGGAAAGTTAAAGAGAGAAGATCTGCCAGAATCGGAATTCGAGAAGACATCTCAGACCTGCTTTTGCCCTTGGAAAGGTCGGATGCTCGAGCTTGGTAGGGATTTTGATTGGTAGATCTCCGAATGTCTGGCGCGAGCCAGCTCTCAGGTTCCCCATGTTCGCAGCCGATGCAACACCAAATTCGTATTTTGGTTTTCAGAATAAGATGCCGCGTGTGCTCCTATTAAGGTCCTGGATATATGCGCCCGAAACCTTCGATGACATCATTGCGTGGGCCACGGGTGACGGTGGTGTGTAAGCAGCTGTTGACAGTTGAGCCTATCAGAGCATCTTTATCGGTTCACTAAGTTAGCCCGCGGCTAAATTCTTAGAGCATCCGCATTGGGCGGGTTAAAACCCCGTTTTAAGCTAATTTAACAACAAACCTCCCACACCGGAGAGGTCAAACCTGGCGCTATTCCTAAAATAACTTGTATTTGTTGTTAAGTGTCGTTAACTTTGGCACCACTTAACAACAGCGCTAGACCCACATTGAATATTCAAATCACATCATCCCTGCTACAGCTCGCTTGAAATACATAATTAATATGCATTCATCTGTCCAAGTCAATGATTTACAGTCAACCAATGTGGGAATCCACCCGCCTCAGTACTGTTACACTTTAACATTGACTATTATAGCCTAGCAAATAACCGCACCGATGTGGATGCTCTTAGCTGAGCCAGAGCTAACTAACTTCAGCTAATTCAACTGCACTCGTCTTGGCTAAACACCGGGCCAGCTTACACAGTTAGCTCAAACCACAAATGATTAACCGTACTGCCAAGCAACACCAGCTATTGGAGGATTTATTTGGATCCGACTCAGAAGATGATAGAGACGACAACAACAAAGAAATCAATGATTTCCTTGAAGGAGCAAATGATGATGGACCAAAAATCTGGTCCCAACGACACCCAAATAAAGAAAGGGATCATCAAGAAGGCCATGCAAAACTGATGCAAGATTATTTCAACAAAGACGCAACTGACGATGATGCCGACTTTGGAAGGAGATTTTGGATGAGAAGGGAGTTGTTCATCAGGATTGCTGCTGATGTGGAAGCTATATGCCCTTATTTTGTTCAAAAACAAGTATGTTGTCCCTCTTCTACTATTTTCCACTCACATCCTAATTACTCTTTGCATTTTTTATCTAGGACTGTACAGGCAAGTGGGGCCTGTCATGCTTTCAGAATTTCAGCCTCTGTGATGCCAAGGGCTAGTAGCTTTTAGCTACACAAGGTGATAAGAGTTCAAAATAATGGTAAAGTGGGATATTTTCACGTAGAAAAGTAGTAAAAGGAAGTTATAAAAGAATATGATTCTTTTACAGAGGGGCCTGCTGGCGCAGGGGTGTTTGTAGGTGCCCTCTAAATCAGAGATCTGCTAAGCAGGGTGGTATCTGATTAAGCAAACAATGGGTTTCTGCATAACAGAAGGTGGTACCAAAGTGCTTTTCCAATTAAGGAACCAGAATGGGGACAGAAGGATAAAAGAAGTACTCACTATTGCTTCTTTTAAGCCAAAAAGCCACGTAGGGGGGTGAAGTAGAGCTGCTGGGTAAATTTGAGGGTTACTGAGCAGGAGCTGGACATGTAGAATGGTTGATTTAAAGAGGAACACCACGGATAAAACAGACAAACAGGGCAGAGTAACTGAAATAAGGACAGGGCACGGCGTAACTGATTGACTGTAATGCTAAATGATGATGGGGAACAACTTTTGGCGTGGAAAGAGGGCTCTATATATATTAATTTCACTCATAGTAGAGGACCTTTCTGCCTGTGTGCATGCAGTAACTGGATTTCAGCGCAATATGGCCAATTTGGGAGATTGGCACTCACAAGGCTCATCCCAATGACACTTCTGGTCATTATTTCAGCGTCACAAGTGCTTGTCATGACCTTAATAACCTATTTAGTCATTGTAACCAAGGTACATAGCAACACTGACGTGTAACTGTTTCTGAAATGGGCCACAAATGACGGAAATGGGCCACAAATGGCTATGGCCAATCATTAGAGGCCACACTGGCTATGTTACTCTTATGTATTCAATGTTTTTATTAATGAAACCTTGTGAATAAACCACGTAGATTCTTCCTGACCCTGGTTACACCTGTACACGTGTGGTAACTAGGGGATTAGCTATTTCCACGCATTTGGCCAATTTCCAATTGGATTATATAATCCACGCGCGGGGTTGGAGGTTTAAACCCCATTTGGGTCTATCTCCCAGACTATACACCACACCTCATTTTTACGTCCATTTCTGGACATTTCACATACAGTATGCATATATCAGACATACATACATGTGTAATGTCTGTGTGACATGGGTATGTGGCCATTTCTTACGGGTACTTGGTTCAAGGTCAAGGAGTAGGAATTTAGGGGTACTTCCAGTGAGGGACCCTACATTAATTTACATGAGGATTCAGAATATGACAAGATGAATCATTTATTGCCATATTTGGGTGACAAAATGAGCTAAATCCACTTGATTGGCTCTGGAATGAGCGATCTGCCCCCCGATCCCCCAGAAACCCAAAATTCCCCTCCCTCAAACCCGCCCCTTGGTGGAAAGGTTACTCACAAAAAAGGTATGAATGAGCTCTGAAAATGTATGAATTTTCTCAAAATCTGAGATTTTTGGTTACCCACCTATATAGGGGGTCTCCGGGGTCCTCAACATCCTCGTTCATCTTGAATCATTCATCATTGCTTGATAATCAAATTGACTTCGCTCAAACAACCTGAAAAGCAAATCAATTGATTTGGCGCACTACCTTCAGTTTCAGAACTTTAGAGCAACTCCAGCGCAGTCGCTAAATTGGGTTGCTACTCAACTTTTTGCGACCCAAGACCCAAAAACCCAAGCCACCGGCGTCTCTGTCTGAGTCGCGATTATACATTGGTTGGGAAATTTTTGTCTTCGGTCGTCTCACCTGAAGACACTCTAGATCCCCAGTCCTGTCCTTTCACAGAATATTTCCTTGTGAAAAGTTCAACTCTTCCACCAGCCATCCCCCCGAACAAGTCAACATCGCACACAAGAGAAGCAACACGCGCCAAATGCCATCAGCCACACCCTTCATCGATCCGGCTCTCAGTTCCGAAAGCAATGCTGATGTAGTCGCCCCCAGTTCCAAAACCAACTCTGCGATTGCCGTTGCCCCAAAGGAAAAACCAAGAAAGAGCCTCAAACGAAAAAGTCCAGCCAAGAATGACTCCAAATCAGCCATTCCAAAGGATATCAATTCTGACTTTGAAGAGAAAAAAGATCAAGAGGTGAAGCTTGATGACAACACCGATTCCGAGTCCGACTCTGACAAGGATAACATCAAGAAGAGCAGTCGTGCTCGCAACTACAATGGAACCAAAGATAAACAGCTGTGTGACTCTTGGCTTGACACAACTCAAAATTCTAGGAAAGGGACTGACCAAAAGTCGGAGGCGTTCTGGGACACAGTTGCAAAGAACTACTCCAAGCACATTTCAGACCCCGTCAGAACTGCTGGCAGCTTGAAGAATCAATGGAGCATTCTTCAGAGGACCATCAATAAGTTTGTTGGATGTGTCAACCAAATCAATCACAAGAACCCAAGCGGTGCCTCAGCAAAAACCCGCCTCAGTATGGCACTGTCGCTGTACTCTAAAATTTACAACAAGCCTTTCCCATATTATGTCTGCTACGATATCCTCTCGAATGCTCCAAAATGGAACGAGTATTGCCACACGCTGGAAAAGAAGAACAATCAAACCAAGAAAAAAAAAAAAGTAAAGCTTGCTGGCAATCAAACCAGCACCCAGAGTACCTCAGTGACTTCATCTAGCGTTGTCGAGGTTGATGGTGAAACATCTGGCAAAGAAACCTGTGGCCCAGCAAAGCGACCAATTGGACGCAAGAAAGCAAAAGACGCCGTCAAAGAAGAATCAGTATCTCTCAATCTGCTGAAGAAGATGTCTACTGCACACTCCACCATCTCCGATACAGCCAAGAGACAAAACGATATTCTTGAAGCTCAGCAAGTTGCAATCACTCGCATGGCCGACGAAGCAATCATGTCAAAGGATCTGAACGGCCTCTCCAATCTAGCCAGAAGCTACTATGAGTCTGAGCAAAAGAAAATCATTGAACGACTTCAAAACAAAGCCAAGTGAGTCAAATTCCTTTTTAACAGCTGCCATTTCAAAATCTAACTTTTTTTTGTTATTCAAAAACCAACTTCTGAAGCACAAAACGCAAGGCCGAGGTTAAGAAAAAGAAGATTGACAATGAAAAAGAGAAGGAGGAGGAGGAAATTGAGGTCGAGTGAAAACTTTGATAAAAGGAGGATCATTGTTTTTTTTTTATCTCTGTTGTTATTTTTTTTTCTCTTTGGAGTTTTTTTTTTGAAAATAACAATAAATGAGATAAAATTAAACATCCGAGTCATCCTCTTCACATTCTCCTTTGAGTGCCCACAAGTGAGCAATAAGATCATCTCTGAGGGCGTAATGGGCTGAAGAATCGGTCATTGATTTGTGATTACAAGCGAATAAACTGAGTTGTTGCTCGGCTGAAGCTGACGAGTGTTGCATTTCTGTATAAATCGCTCGATCATAGATGAAGTCAGGTGAAGAAGATTTTTCATCCTCCACAATCATATTGTGGAGGATGACACATGTCTTCATAACTTTCTTGAGTTTTTGATGACTCCAAGTGAGTGCCGGTCTGGCTATGATTGCAAATCGGGCCTGTAGAACACCAAAGGCACGTTCGACATCCTTTCGAGCGCCTTCCTGTTTCTTTGCATACCACTTCCGAGCATCCAATGATCAGGGAATGAAACTTGCATAAACTACAAAAAAACATACCTTCCGCTGCAGCCCTTGTGGCTGTGATATTGTTTTCATCAAAGTGCTCCAGTCAGGATAGATGCCATCAGCGAGATAGTAGCCTTGATGGTAAGTCTTTCCGTTTACAATAAACTCGCACTTTGGAGTCTCTCCATGCAGAAGATTGTTGAAAAGGGGCAACGAGTCCAACACATTGAGGTCGTTGTGCGCTCCTGGCATGCCAAAAAAGTAATGCCAGATATGCAGATCCTGAGATGCCACCGCTTCAAGAACAACAGTAGGAACCTGTCTCCAATGGTATTAGCACACAACAATGTGATAGCTACTTGAGTTGCAACGTACCTTTTCCTTTCCTTGGTATTGTCCAGCCCAGCCTGTTGGACAATTTTTCCACTCCCAGTGCATGCAATCAAGTGAACCAAGCATGCCTGGGAATCCGTGTTCCTTCCCTAATTCCAGTAATTTTTTGATGTCGTTTTCATTTGGTGCTCGGAGATATTCAGTTGAATAGAGATTGATGATTGCATTGCAGAAATGGTCAAGGCTCTCGTGAGAAGTTGATTCTCCAATCCGAAGATATTCGTCATTTGCATCAGCAGCGTTTCCATAGGCTAGAATTCGAAGTGCCGAAGTTATTTTTTGGAGAGGATACAATCCCCAGTGACCAACAGCATCCAACTTTCGTACAAAATATTGGTCATGTGATTTGACTTCGGCTGCAATCTTCAAGAAAAGCACCCTACTCATGCGAAATCGTCGTCGGAAATAGTACTCCGCGTAGATGGGGGGATCAGCAAAATAGTCCCGGAACAATCGTTCATATCCACCCTCAAAATCACGGCAAAGGTTTTGCGCACGTCCAGGTCGGGAACCACTGTGTTTATTTCCGTTGCTTTCATTTTGGTTCTTTCGCTCAAGTTCGATCATTACTGATCCACCTTCAATGACCGCTAAGTTCCGCTGGAGAGTTGTGCTTGAAATAATGGAAGTTTGTGTTGCAATGAGTTTGAGAAGTTTTTGTCGTTGTTCATCCATGTTGAGGGATAACTGGAGAATTCAATCGGGGTTGGGAAGGAATGTTGGGGGAGTAGGCTTCACAAATATTTGAATTTGGGGATAGCGACTTCCGCTGTGTTCCACAGCAGCTCAGTAGCTAAAACGGGTGGTAAAATTTTTCGCGCGACTTGTTTAACTACTCAATTATACATCTCCCGTTGGAGATGCTCTTAGGAGGAGCTAGATATAGCTTCAGGGCAGGTTGTTGAAAATTGTTTATTTCAATGTTGTTCAACCAATACTAACATGTGTTATCATAATGTTTTCAGGCTATATCATTGTGAACATTCCTGTTGTATAGAAACCAATAATTATGTTGCCGTCTTATTGTTTTTGTTTTTGTTTGGGGATTGATCTGAATCAATAAGGTACCGTTTATATTACTTAGATTGTCTTGTTGATTTCTTATTCATTCTTTATTGTTTTAGTTCCTTTTACTTCTATTGAGCTTTCATAACTGTTTCAATAAAGCAAAGAATCTACTACTATTTCATCTCTAACCAAGCCCCCATCAATGTGATCAAATTTTTTAATGAAATAATGCGATTCGGGTGAGGCCATCGATCCATGTGGTTGCGCAGGCTAGCCAGGTACCAAAGATCCCTAATGAGAGACCGCTCACCACAGGCGCCACACTTGCTTCACCGACCGCCTTCGTTTTGTCCCAAACCTTGTTTGAAGGTGATCTTTTCTGTGTGAACCACCTCCGAATGCGGTCCCAAAGTTTGGCTATTTGATTCTTGGCCTCCAAGTTCGGTGGAGCGTTAAGTTTCTCGATTGCTGCGCGTTCCCTGGTTTGTCGCTCGGGGCTCATTTGATAGTACTTCTTAAGTGCCGCTATGTATCCCGGATCGATTTGATCAGCGAGAGCTTCTGGACGAAATCCGCCTGGGAAAGCTTTGCGATTGTTGAGAGGAGCTGAGAATGGGCCGGGGGTTTCCGATTTGACTGGGTTCGCACCGGAGATCAGAACTTCTGGTCGGATGGGAGTCGCACCGGTGGTCAGAACGAGAAGAGAAATTGCATTGAGAAGTGTGATCAGAGCTTGGTGTGTCGGCAAGCGCATTCTATATTACGACTCCAATGGTGGGGTGGGTTGGGTTACCGTAAACTTCAGATGTTGACCGTTGGGATGGATTTCAGACGAAAGCAAGATTTGTCCAAGATTTGGAAGAATTGTAGAATTTTGGCAAGTGGAAGTTAGGGAGCAAGGGTCAAATGTTTGACTCCAATCGGGTCCTTGAGAAACTCATCAGGCATCATATTTATGTACAGATGATGTTACATTTGAGCCGTGCAAGAAGAGGTGGGCTTCTGGAATAGGAGAATTTTTTGTAACGAGTTGTAGATTATGTATGTATCTCATGATGATCTTGTTACGAGAAGGTTGTTCTCTTTCTCTATATCTTCCCCTCCCGTCGTTGTTCTGTTCAACTATCAATCATATTCAAGCACCTTTATTTCATATTTAGAAGTTCTGAACCAGCGTTGCAATGCGAGGGGCCACCTGGTTGAGGTTATGCCAAGTGTAATATGCGACTTAAAGTTACTATGAGCTAGACGATTCGCTCTTTACCATAGCCGCTGACATTCAGGGATGGTATCACATGCAGTCATACTTCTAGTGAGGCTTCGGTCGTCCATCGGCTCGTGTATAGCAGGCTTCACTCTAAGCGGGTCAATCTGTTTTGAGAACAGCGGTATATTTGTATACATATCATCATTTTTTCTTTTTTCCATATTTCAATGGACATGACCTTAGGGAGTCAAAAAAGCCAAATGTTGTAAAGGAAGGCACGTGCAATGTTCCCGCTTGATCAGCAACTCTTAAAATGAATTAATAATAAGCATGAAATAGTACATCCTCAGTTATAATTGCGGAGCAACATTGGCAGGAAACTCAACATTATGAATTTCGTGAAGAAAGACAGGATCAGACTGAAACTAAAGACAGCAGAGATAAGATATCAAAAGTTGAGCAGCCGGTACTCGATTGGGGATGCAGAGGTCTGCACGACGTGGGGAATTTTCAGTGAGGGAAGAGAATATCTGCTTTGACATGAGTGCGGAGTGTGCAATGTGCGCACAGCCACGCCATTACTTCAGGGTGACAGTAATCCACTTCTTGAGTGATGTGAACGGACAAAACTGTTTTGGCGCCTTGAGGGAGGGTGACGATGCCCCGGCCGGTTTGAGAGAAATGATATAGGCTGTTAAGGGCGTTATTGAATGAGCTTGGCTAGATTTTCTTCAGATTGACCCTTTTGTGGAAAGCAAGACTTACCTGGATGGGTAATTTGTAGGCTATGTTCAATCTATCCATGATCCGTTTCATTTCCTGATAGAAATAATTCCAGGAAATCGTCAGCCTCCGTTTCCGTTCTGGCAGGTGTGAAGTTTACTTAGAGTGCGGTAAAGAATACCTTCATGAACAATGTACGACGATTCCATCGAGCGCCCCAATCTTGCCAATTTGCCTTGTGCTCCATCGCAACGAGTAGCCTGATATAATTGACGCAAGAGAATCAGCAATTGCATGAAGACCAAAGGCGGCGCAAGGGACTGACTGAATCAGATTCTGATTTTGGATAAAATCAATGTTGACATCCAGCCTATGTTTTACAGGCAGAAAAGATGCAATCCAACATGATAAGTGTACCTCGAACTCTTTCCGCACATTTTACGGAAAGCTTACCCTCCCTTCCACTCTCGAGGGTTGTCGGTGACATATTGCCGCAATCTGGTCCGAAATTCGTGAATAATTTCCAACGGAGTATCAAAGCCGACCATGACCTGGGTCTGAGAGATGCACAGTAGGATCAAGATTAGACGCGACAAAGAATCTACAGTCTGTTTTGAAGTAGCTTACCGTTTCCCACATTGAACCACTCCGGCGAATATTAATGATATGCTTCTTGCTGATGAGAAGAGAGTTTGGAGCCACTACCACTTGTCCGTCCACTCGTTGAAACGTTGTTGAAAAAAGCCCGAACTCGGTCACGAACATGTGGACCTCATCTGCACAAAAAGGGGTATGAGGCGTGTTCAGTTCGTATGCTTGAGAAGTGGAAAGCAAAAGTCTCTGCTCTCGATTCCGTCATGACATACCTATCAAAACTAGATCCCCAACGTCATATGGATGGATGCTAAATATAAACAGCATACTCTTTCAAATCATAAAAGTGTTTCGATTAGCTTTTGAAGAGCAGTTAAAAGATACATAATTGAATTGACGATACCTCGAAGAGGTTTTTGGCAGCGTTCCCGAATACTAAGATCATAATGTTAGCTAACATGGAAGAAGAGAAATCTTATGCACATATTCCGTTCGAAGCTTACTGAACGAGAATCCCAAAATAATTGTGGCCATTGGAACCAACTCAGACGAGGTGCCTTTAGAATTGAAAATGAAGAACCATATGAAGATTGTAATCACACAGGCCACGGAAATCAAGACTCTGTGACAAGAAAAAAGTGAAGAAATTTTCCATCAGTAAGTGGCAAGTTTTCGGGCATGGAGAAATTTACTGACGCGTCTAATTTAGCAACTGCCGAAGACATATCCTACGTATTCGCGTGAATCTCATCAGCTCAACTTGCAAAAACAGCTGTGAGCGGCGCAGGTTCCGTATTCATACCTTTAAACTGATGGCCAAAGCACTCCTTTCCTTGTAAATTCTGACCACGGCCTGGCGCATTTCTTTGCGATCAATGTCGCCGTTCCCGTCTTTATCAAACAGTTTGAAGGCCATCGCTGCGTCGCTGGCCGTTTTGAAATATGACTCGAATTCATTCCGTGTGATGACCCCCCCACGGTCTTCATCTAATCCCTGAAATAACTTTCTGGCCAGCTTTTTCGCGGAATGAGTCAATGAAACTTTGGCATCTATGCCATTTTGACCTCCGTTTTTCAGTGCTGAATTCAGGGCTGCAGTTAAATTTTCAGCAAGAAGTAAGAGATTTGAAGACCTGCGTCTCTTTTCCTTGTTTTGAGATGTAAACTTAAGCTCCTGGTGCGGTTTTTCAGACGAAAATTCGCCTGGAAGGCCATGGTCAGTCGTTTCTAACCGAAAGAAAGAGAAGAGACGCATGAGTAACTTCAAGTCGAAGAATCAATCGAATACTGACGATTTGGTCTTGAACCTTCCATGCTTTGCCTCTTCGGTGTAGCTGGTACATCAACTAATGTGGCATCTTTGGCCCTGGGTGTCCGGCTTCCACTCATGAGGTTATTCGAGAAGGTACTTAAAAACTTGGAATTTCTCTTCTTCGGAGAATGCGAAATTCCTTTGGCAGCAGCCAAGCGGTCCAGGGCCCACTGTGTTATTGAGTTTTGCGTCAAGTTTTGAAGAACAGGGTCAGCATGTCTTGCTTGTCTTATCGAGCCATGAGAATACTCTTTGTTTGGGAAAACCAAGGTCTTGGAAATTCTTACAAGTGCATGTTTGTTCTCCTCTAACCTATCTTTCAGGCTGACCCGATGAAAATGAATTTTGACCATTTGTAGCAGAATCTATTTTCGCATGGATTGAAGCGTTAGTTCTTGTGTTGCCAGAGCTTTGAAATTAATACAAGGCCTATGTACTTTTTCGACAAGTAAAGCTACTCCAGCGCTAAACAACCCCGCGATAACCTTTATCACACCGCAATCAGAAATCATTCTTCAATTTGCAGCCTCACTAGGGCTGTGCTGGACCACGGGTAGAGGACTGACAAACCTTTTTCACCCAATTGAAATAATTTAGATATGGATCTTCGCTGAGGTGAAAGACGTTCGAGAACATAACCGCTAAAACCACCCAGTAGCTGTTGTTTGAAAGGACCTCACATGTGAGTGTGCAGACTGATTGACTCGAATAGAGGGGTGAAAAGAGCGAACAAACCATGCAAAACTCATCGCCACTTTCGTCCAATACCTGACACTCATCCACAGCTGGATCTGGGTCTTTAACGTTTCCGACTTGGTGCCATCCAGAAGATCGAACATCTTCATCACAATCGAAGGCAGAGTATCCACGATTATGGATATTACGCAAGAGAAAGCGAAACCAGCGCTGAGCCAAATGGACCATGCTAGGACCTGGTTTCTGGCTGATAACTGAGTGAACTTCAACCAGACGAGGATGGCTGGCCTACAAATTTTCAAAGAATATTACTCAGATGCCGGTCATGAAGATCGGTCAAGAATTAGCATTCCAAAGAGATTGTTACTCAACGTGATGGTAATCCCGCTTCCCAAAAAGCCTACAATTGCTGTCCTGACTGGTGATGAAAGTCTCATCAAAAAGAGGTAAAATTTCCGGAGTCGCTTGGCGTGACGAATGGCATGCTCATGCTCTTGCAGCTGGCCAAGTTTTCGCTGTTCTCGCTCCTGTAGCTCCGCTTCGTCCAGTTCTGATTCGTCGGTTTCATTCCAATCAAAGTCCGATTCACTGCTTGAAACTGAGGGTTTCTCCTCGGCAAGGAGTGCAGCTTCTCTTTCAGTCTTTTCAGCAACATTCAATGTCGACTCAAGACTGTCATTCACAGCGCGATGGTATCGAGATGCCACAGAGTCTGTAGAAGCTTCGTTTTCATGTTCGCATTTCTCCTCTTGAATAAATGCTGGTTCCTGGTGAATTGGGTGCGTTTGCTCGTGAGGATGACCAGCATCCGCGTGGATAGGTGTTGCCTCTTCGTGGGTATGACCTGTTACCTCTTGGATATCGGAAACGGAATTAAAGTCCTGGAGGCCAAGCGGAACCTCCTCAGCGCGTGCGCCATCAGGAATCATGGAAACCATTTGCGAATTTTCTCCTTGACCTGAGGATCCCGCGTCAATAGCGCCGAAGGACTGTTGACTTTTTGTAGAGTTCAGACTAAATTCAGTGGAAATTGTTTGTTCAAGTCTGATCTCTAGGGGTCGAAATTTACGGGCCATCTGGGGCGAAGGTCGGAAAGACAGAAACTAGCGCTAACGGCGGATGGAGAAGTTCGATGATCTCAAAAACACTTCTGCGACAGTGCCGCGGAGACTTACTTGGAGACTACCGGCTGGAAGTTGAGGGGAGGGAGTCTTATGTAGGAAAGCAGATCACTGGTCACCGACTTGAGACTGCACACAAGGGTGTTACACCCGAGTCGATCAGTGGAGTATATGGGTGAGCACCTGCGGCGACCAATCAGCGGACAGCTTCGAAGCGGCGATGAAGTGAAAGCATGATGGATCCACCCTCATCACCGTTTCTCGCGACTCTTTGTTGACTGCATGACAGCCATGATCAGCGGGAAGTTTCATCTTCGCTCTGGTCTTTCGAGCTCCTTTGAGCCCGACCGACGAATGAAACGTTCCGGAGAAATTCCATACCGGAAATGAAGAAAAAAAAGTTTCCATGCCTCGTGTTTCCGCTGTTATACTTGCAATGCAGCGAAATTCGCAAAGCCGTTCCTCATAGGGACACGAGCTTGTAAGCGCACATGAGAGGACACAAGCTTGGACGCGCTCATGAGACACAAGCTTACACACGCTCAGGGGCCACGCAGAATGCAGCAAAGTGGCAAATTTCTCAAGTTTGTTTCCCCCAAGGTGGATCAATGAATATATAAAGAGGTCTGCCACCTTGTGGGGTCCCATATCCTCCTACCATCCTTAACTTTTGAACTGTCTAAGCTGCCTTTTCTCTTATACTGGCCAAGTGCCCACCCCGTTTCTTGCGTGTTTTGTTTCTTAGTTGATCATTATATACATCCACGTATTTAACATCAACTTTTGATTTTTTGTCTTGCGTTCCCTTTCTTGTGTGCCTGGTGCCCACCCAACCCACCTCTTCTACTATCTCACAGTTCCTCCAATTCCACCGCCTATTATTGTCTACTTGCACAGACTTCACCAAGGCTTCTTGTCATCTCTCTTTATCCTCAAGAGCCAGCCCCCATCTTCATTATTCCAATAGGCATATCATTTGCAGCAGAGTCATCACCTCTCCACCATCATTTTTCTTGAATTCAATTACATTTTCTTGCTTCCCATTAAGCATGATTTCATTCTTTGACACTCAGTCTAGCCAGGAAAGATGTGCAGAGCAAATTACCAATTGGTAGGCCGGTGGCCTTGCCAAAACCCCCTATTGTCAGCCTTAGAGACAACAATGTTGCCCAAAAGGCTTCAACAATGTTCTCTTCTTATTCCTCTCTTCAATACAAGTATTTCAATACTATAATATCCATAGTTTGTTGTGTATAAGTGTGAAATAATATAAGAGTGAAGTAATTAACCAGGAAGTTCACATAACATCTAATCTTTTTCTAAGTTCAACCTCATATTGCATATTCACTTTGATAAACATGGTTCATCACTTTCAAAGTTGGGCAGATGAAAATTTTCATCATCACTCACCAACCAGAACTTAGAAGAAACAGAATCTTTGGACAACACTCCTCACTCATCAGAACTCCAGGTCCCATCATTTCCCCTTGTCGTTATGTCGTGGTCATTTGGTGTCACCTGTCTGACAAGTAAGCAGTCTTCCCAATCTCTCTTTCTTCAAAGTTCCATTGGAGCTCTGATCTTATCCTTCACCACTCTTTCTCTTTCTTTCTTCTTCATCTAGAGGCATACCCATCATCCAGTCATAAAGAAACCTTCTCATTGTCATCCTAGTCCAGTGGAGCTACTCATCCACTCAGGTTTCCTTATAAGTAACCTTGGCCTTAAGCCTAAAAAATAAGGCAGTCTTAAACTGTACCTTCTCCTGCTTCTCAGGTTGAAGAGGTCGTGGCACTGCCCGGCTCTACTCTACTCCCTACTAAAGTTTGAGCACACATACTTATCCTAAAAGGATACATATACTAGTTTTCTTTCTATTCCTCCTCTCCTTCCTTGTCTCTTTATTTCTTCTGAAATAAACCTTGTTGCTCCCCATCTTGTGTCCTGCTGTCACTTAAGAGACCCAGGCTCACACCTATCATCCGTACTGATAATGCACCATGGTTACTGATGATGCATCAAAAGTGCTAATAATTCATCAGTATTAATTCTAATGAATGATTAATACCCATAAGAATTCTTAGTAAAAATTTCTGCGGAGTACCCCCTTGTTTCAAACATTTCCAACATTGTCCCAGCTCCAACAACTTTTGAAATACCTCTTCCTGACCACCCCCGAGCCCCCCAGCTGCTTTGAACCTTTTTTGCGAGGTTGGAGGCAGTTCAGTCTTGTTCCCAACCAATACCCTCTGCTTCACTATCCCAGGCAACACACTTGGCAAAGCCCATCTTTTTTCTCTTGCAATGTGTGAATCGGTCTTGTGGAATCGGCTGAAGCTCACTCAGAACTTGCCTCCCAAGCAGACCAAGAAGACCAAGAAGAGCAACTCCAGTCAACCACGTGAATACCAATCCAAGTTGGATCACACGTGTCCACAAATGGGTCACCTGGTTTGCTCTCCTAGCTCTTGCAAGACCCACCCATCAAGAAAGTGTGGCTGCTCTGCTCAGTTCTTGGTGATGCACCACATAGCCCCCAACTTGCTTTGCGTAACTTGGTATTGGGAACACAACCACAAGCTGGGTTCTATGTCCGACGTGGTGGCATCTGGACATCCTCCCCCAGTTGAGAAGTGGCTTGACCAACAAGTAGTTAGTGGATCAAGCTGTAGCAAGATACTCAATTCCATTCAATCTCCTGAAGTCCTTGCCGTTAGTATTTCTCTCTCATGTTGTTCCCTCTTTGCATTGACACTGACATCCACCTTTCTTCAATGTTCAAGCTTGAAAATGCCAATGCAATATCTGCCGGCTGTGCAATTGGATACGACCAAATCCAGTATCTCATCAAGAAACAAACAAACTCTCTTGCCAAAAAGGATACAGACGTATTCAAGTCATTATCCATGTGGAAAGCGCTCCTCAAATCAAACAATTGGATGGTTCACATTCCTGTTCTTGAAAATTCACCCAAGTTTATATTTGCAGTTTATTCACCTTGGCAGAAGCAAATGTTAATCAAACATGGCCAACGGATGATCATGATAGACTCCACTCACAACTAAGTAAACAATTATTTTCTGTCTGGTGGCAAAAAAGCCACTTTGTTCTTGGTTCTCATATGTTTCCCAATCACTGGCAAAGGGCTTCCCATTGCCTGGGCTTTTACTGGCTCAGCTGCTGAGTAAGACCCATCCTTGCTCTTTCAAAGCTTCTTGTTATCATATTGCTGACTGACTCTGTTCAACCTTGTATGTCATAGACAACTGGTTCACAGTGTATTACGTTGGCTGTGCAAAACAACTGGATTTGTTCCCCAGGCGGTGATGAGTGATTGCAATCTTTCAATCACTAATGCGGTGGAGGCAGCCTACTCGGACATGTGGTTTCATGCACCAAAGCACTACTGGTGCCTCTTCCACGTGATGAAGGCATTCAAGGAGAATGCCAAGTCTCACTTGAAGGACCTGGCCAACGAGACCATTACTGATTTTTGGGGAGTTGTTTACTCTCAGACTGACATGACAGAGATACAAATGGAACTGTTTTATATGAAGTGGAGGCATGTCAGCGCTCCTTTTGTTGAATACATAAGGAAGCAGTGGGAAAACCGTGCCAAACGTTGGGGATTGTTCTATCAGATGGTATGTTTTCAAGCTGCTAACATTGTGCTCATCTTCAGACAGCCCATCAGGGCATTCACACAGTTTACGTTGAATCTTGGCATCGCATTCTCAAGACCAAGTACATTCCACCCTCAACCCGCCGCCGCATTGACAAGGTTGTCAAAATCCTTGCCGATGAGGTGGAACCCACCTTTTGTTTTGAGTCATTGCAGGTGCTATTTGGCTTCAAGCCCCAATGTACAAACAAATTTCAGAGTGCCGCAAGAGTTTTGGGCAAGAGTTACAATAAAAAATCCATGGAATTGCTAGGTATTGGTCTCATTCAGTTCCCCGGTAATGTGAGTACATACAAGCAAATTTTCCAATACTACATAAAAAAGGAAAGAAAGCTGATACGCTTCCCCTCCTCTAGTTCTTCATCAACTTGTTCACAAACCCTGAGACACAAGCGTATACAATCAAGGTCAACCCTGGCTCCCGCTACGACCAAGGACAGCTGATGAGCTGCAGCTGTCCTCATTTCTGGCGGTACAGAAGCGGGTGCAAGAACATGTTCTTCATTGCACAGGAGTACCGCCTGATGGTTGTGGAGCCGGCCAAGAAGACCACAGCCGCTGGTATAGAGCCTTGCCCAACGGTACCACGTGGAAGCTTACCAAACCAAACGTTTGAATTACAGCTGATACCAACCCTGCACAAAAGGCACCGGGATGACGGTGATGCACCTTCTTTCTGCAAACAAAGACGCGGGGTTGTTGTTGAAATACCTCTGCTAACTCAACCTGCAGCTGAGCAGCCAGGGGCCTTAGAACTCAAAATCAACACCTTACCTGAATCCAGTGTTATGGACGACATCCATCCAATCATGACGGCAATGGATTGGTTGAATGAACAGAAATTGATCTCGGGGATCAATTCCCTCAAGAAGGTGCTTGTTATCTTGAAGACAATAAACAACCAACATTAAATGCTTCAGAATGCCTCGGTACTTACCCTGGACAGATTCTGAGAGCGCTTGCATGTTGTTTTGTGAACGGTGGATATTACATTAGCTGGGGTTAAAGCGGCTGCAGTGCCGGAGGTAGTATTGTTATTAGATATTAATACTATCAGCAAGCCAGAACTAGATAAGCAAATGGCCTTCTGGAAGGCCTTGGGGTGGAAGGCACTGAAAAGGGTAGCGGAACTGCTGAACAAGAAGCAACATCGCAGGGAGCTTTTGGCCGAGTGTACAGAATGGCAGTTGAACAGTTTCAGGGAGACATGTTTTGAGATGTTGGACACGGTTGAAGAATGCTGTCCAGCCCACTTACCAAGAAGACAAGTTTTGTAGTTGTGTTGTGGTGGACGTTGTTCTGAATGAGGAGCAATAAGCAATGAAATATTAGGGGCCGTTTGGCGCGCGGGCTGTATCTTGCAAGTATCTCGCGGGCCCCCGCAAAACTCGAGAAACTGGCAAGATATTGTATCTTGTTTCATGAGATACTGGCAAAACCAAAAGTCGGTGTTTGCCCAAATATCTTGTTTTTCTTTGAGATACTATCTGTGGGGCTCCTGCCAGTTATGACCAACCCAAGATACAGCAAAATTGCTGTATCTCAATTGCAGATAGTATCTTGGTCTGGCCTCGCACAGCCCCACTCCTCTCACCCATAGCTCACCTCCATTCACCCAATGACCAATACTGGCCATCAGAATCCACATGTACCTCTCCCAATGACCGATATTGGTCATCGGGAGAGGTACATTGGGTTTCTTTGACTGCACCAGTCATTGAGAGAGGTATAGATCTCTCCCAATGACTAGCAAGGACTAGCACCATTCATCAAGGGACTTCACTTTCCCTTGATGACCAACACTGGCCATTCGGAGAGGGAACATCTAGAAAAGCTCATCAAGTGAGCCTACATGATGCATCTCCTGATGATCAAGACCGTTTCTGACTGTTCATTGGAAGAGGTCACTCCCCACCAAGTGGTTTGACCGGCCATTGATGGAGTTCAAAGGTGCTCCTGATGACCAATACAGTCATTGGGAGAGTCTACACTCTCCCAATGACCAATATTGGTCATCAAGAGAGTCTACACTCCCTTGATGACCGATATCGGTCATTGAGAGAGTGTTCACTCTCTAATGACCAATATCGGTCATCAGAGAGTGAACACTCTCTCAATGACCAATATTGGTCATTGGAGAGTAAACACTCTCTCAATGACCGATATCGGTCATTGGAGAGTGAACACTCTCTCAATGACCAATATCGGTCATTGAGAGTGGAGAGTGAACACTCTCTCAATGACCGATATTGGTCATTGGAGAGTGAACACTCTCTCAATGACCAATATTGGTCATTGGAGAGTGAACACTCTCAATGACCGATATTGGTCATTGAGAGAGTGTTCACTCTCCAATGACCGATATCGGTCATTGAGAGAGTGTTTACTCTCCAATGACCGATATCGGTCATTGAGAGAGTGTTCACTCTCCAATGACTGATATTGGTCATTGAGAGAGTGTTCACTCTCCAATGACCAATATTGGTCATTGAGAGAGTGTTCACTCTCCAATGCCCAATAGAGAGAGTGTTCACTCTCCAATGACCAATATCGGTCATTGAGAGAGTCTACACTCCCTTGATGACCAATATTGGTCATTGAGGGAGTGTTCACTCTCCAATGACCAATATGGGTCATTGAGAGAGTGTTCACTCTCCCCATGATCAATATTGGTCACTGGGAGAGTGTAGACTCTCCCAATGACCGTATCGCTCCTGAAGGCAGCTTTTATGTGGCCAATATTAGCGGTTGGGAGGTACATGTGACTATCTCAACGGCTGGTACCATTCTGAACAAAGTGATAATCCTCCCAATGGTCCTTACAGGTCTTTGGGAGGGTGTTGAGTGAGGGCTTGTGATGCTCAGAAAAACACTCCAGTATCTGTATCTGGAGCCAAGTGTCTCCAGTGCTACAGATAGTGGTCATGTTTGGCTGCGTGGTATCTGCAATCTTGGATTCCTTGAGATAATATCTGCCCATGGGCAGATAGTTTTCTGTGACATACAATATCTTGACCTTGCGTGCGCCGAACGGGCCCTTAATCTGTAATTATTATTTTCTTTTGCAAAAGTTGAGGATAAAGAACGTGTAAGTTGTGTCAGGCAGGGAAAGGGTTTGACTTGGGAAGAGGAGAGATGGGGGGATACACAAATGTAGAGAAGCAAGTTTTTAAGTCCTTTGCGTTCTCCAGGGCCCCTTGGGCAAGGTGGACTTAGCAGAGAAGTCAAGATTTTGGACCTCCCTTGAGAATCACCACCGGGGATCTGGTGAGGATCATGGGTGGTCTGGTTTTCACCCCAACCATTTTTTTTCTCCTTTTTCTTTGTTGCCATCACTGGGTTGTCAAGTCAATAATGACTTTTTTCACGGTGCTATTGTGCGTCTCTTTTTTTCTTAATTTCCCAAGTGGAATTTCTCCAGCCCGTTTCAGTT
The DNA here is from genome assembly GCA_002873125.1 of Puccinia coronata f. sp. avenae. Taxonomy (NCBI): domain Eukaryota; kingdom Fungi; phylum Basidiomycota; class Pucciniomycetes; order Pucciniales; family Pucciniaceae; genus Puccinia; species Puccinia coronata. The sequence goes on from PGCI01000026.1 coordinate 45,590, forward strand.
ACGCGAGCCCAACAGTTTCACTCATGGAGAAGCGGAAGGACACGTATCAGTATAAGGTAGCGGTAACCTGGGAGCTTTTGAGCATCCCAAGTCCAATACACTTTTCACCAGACTTGGAGCCAATCCGTCAGACTCTGAGAACTGTGCCCTTGCATTAAGGATTTCGTCCAACTGACTGAGAGCACCCCCATGCTCCAAGGGTTCCCTTTTGGCTACATACTATGTATACTATTTGTTTCACATACCGCTATAAGCTGAACATAAGCCTCGCCAACGGAGGGTCCCGGTGACCCTGCGCAGAGCGGTCTCCATAGGAGAGGCTGATGCATTAAGTCAGGATTCTCGCAGGGACAAGAGGGATTTTCAGTCCTGAAAACACTTAAACATTAATTGCCGTTGTGGAACTAATCTTGGTGGAGAATAGAGCTTGAGAGGGATGAGTGCTTCAAGGGCTGCCTCTCGTAATAGCTGGGAGAGTTTGTTGAACAAGAATAAGAGTATGGACTCTTGAAGAACAGTGTGGCTTGATGAGGATGCTTAGATATGTCTAAGAGGATGTTTTATATGGCTGATCTTCTAGCAGAGCCAGGTACCCAATTGCACCCAGGGAGGCTGATAGTAAGACTTATTTATTAAATAAAGAATTTGGCTAATCTTCTAACAGAGCCAGGTAACCAATTATACCCAGGGAGGCTGATAGTAAGAATTAATAAGATTACTTGGATTTAGAGTGGTGACCAGGGATGAGTACTGATGTATACAATCTGATGATGGTAGGAATGAGAAAGGAGAAAACAGGCTCTTTATATGTCTTTTGGGAGGAAAATAGAGGAATGGCCAAAATGTGGTTAAGGAAGTCAGAAGGTGAGAGTCTAAATCAACTTGAAGAGCCAAAAATGGTTGACTTGTGGTTCATGGAAGGAAATGGAACAATGGAATGAGTAGAAAATGAGTCAAACTGACTGAGTTGTGGCTGATGGAATACAATGACATCATAGAACTAATGTAATAGTGGAAAATACATGAGAAAAGGGGATGAGTTGTGGTTGATGGAATACAATGGAAAATGTGGAAAATTATAGAGGAAAAGAGGGGTTTAAACCAAAGAAAATATTCAAAGGGGGCTTGTGGAAATATTGGTTGAATTGTGGTTGTATTATTGTATGTGACAGGTGTGTGTTTGTGTTGTGATCGCTGGATCCTGACTTGGGGCTTGTGTCAGACTAGTCTTCCTGCGTGGACTAGAATGAATGATACAAGTGTTGAAACGCTGCTCTACTATCCTATGATAGAGAGATCTCAACAGTTGCGGACTGGAGAAATTACCACACCTCACAAAGAGGGGCTGATAGCTGCTACTTCTAGGCTACCGTAGAGTGACTACTCTAACTAATAGGACAAGAGAGAAAAGAGAGAAAGAGATAGATGAATGACTTACTTGGAGTAGAAATAGAAAGTCGCAAGTAGTAAAGAGATAAGAAAAAGGAGAAAAGGTGAGATACGAAAAGCCCCAATCACAATTGTAGTAAGATAGTAATCTAGGTGGGCTTGGTAATGATAATCTCTGCCCTCTTCATAATTAAGAGAGCTTGTTTATATACAATATTTTTGAGAGACTGAATGATCATTCTTGACGCTAAGGTAATTGTTACACCTAGGAGTTCCTTAGTAACTCCTAGGAGTTTTCTGTATTCGGGTCAATTGTTCCCTTTGATTTACTCACGTTATCCTTTATGGTTATTGTGAGTATTATGGAGTACACAAATTCTACATTAGGACTATTACCATTGTAGTCCTGATGTAAACCGTACTTATCTATTTGTTAGCTGTATAGTTACTGTGCAGCAGAACTAGGCGGCTGACAGCTTGAGTCCTTGATTTATTCCTATCACCCCCTTGAGCCTTGACCGCATGTGCTTTTGGCTACATGTTTAGCCCCTCAAAAGTTTTAATAATTTAGGGTTGGCTTACCACACCGTCAAAATAGAAGCCAATAAAAAATTCTGAAGAAACAGAATTATTTGGCAAGCTCCCCTGCATCTTTGACTCATTTTGAGAAGTCCTCACCACAAAATTGAGCACCACAATCAGTTATTAATCACAACTGATTTGTGTAGGATCTTCCCTTTCTCTGAAGCGTGATTTTGAATTTTTAAAGGACATGCATTGTTCACCAGCTTTTAAGCAACTTGAAAAAGCTTAAAACCTGAGAAGACAGACAGCCTTGTGGATCCTGGATTCACAAGTCATTACACTTGTGAATCCACACAAATCCATTTGTCGAGTTTGGACACAAATGTCAGCCTCTGTGATGCCAAGGACTAGAACCTTTCAGCTACACAAGGTGATAAGAGTGCAAATGATGGGTAGAGTGGGGTAATTTCACGTAGAAAAGTAGTAAAAAAGAAATTAAAAAGAATATAATTCTTTTTTATCAAGGGGCCTGCTGGTGCAGGGGTGTTTGTAGGTGCCCTCTAAATCAGAGATCTGCAAACCAGGGTGGTATCTGATTAAGCAAACAATGGGTTTCTGTGTAACAGAAGGTGATACCAAAGTGCTTTCCAATTAAGGAACCAAAATGGGGACAGAAGGATAAAAGAAGTACTCACTGTTGCTTCTTTTACGCCAAAAAGCCACGTAGGGGGGTGAAGTAGAGCTGCTGGGTAGATTGGATAATTTCTGCGCAGGAGCTGGACACTTTGAAGGGTTGGTTGAAGGAGGAACACCACCAATAAAACAGGCAAACAGAGCAGAGTAACTGAAAATAGGACCGGACACGACGGAACTGGTTGCCTATGATATAAAATGATGATGGGGAACAACTTTTGGCGTGGAAAGAGGTCTCTATTATATATACTAATTTCACTCACAGTAGAGGACCTTTCTGCCTGTGTGCGTGTAGTTACTGGATTTCAGCGCAATGTGGCCAATTTGGGAGATTGGCACTAACAAGGCTCATCCCAATGGCAATGCTGGTCATTATTTCGGCTTCATAAGTGCTCTTATGGTTATTGTAACTAAGAGCATCTCCACCGGGGAGTGCAGATTGCAAGTGTAAATCCCGCATGATGCATCCCCATTTTGAATTTTAAATTTAAATTGGGCTGTATTGCTGCATCGCAGGGCGGTCCGACGAGGTGTAGAAGTTGGTGACATTGAGGTTGTTTAGTTGAATTCCGCGAGGGAGGTGATTGATTTCACCAGTAATGGTTGGTGTCACAGGGTGTAGTCGGATCTAGCGAGGAGCTAGAACTACACTCGAGTTGATGTTTTTTACACTTGCGATAAGTCTAGCTCCGGATTTACACCCCCCGGTGGGGCATAGGTTTTGCCGCGCGGGGTGGAAATTGGGTTTACACCCGCGATTTCCACCCCGCGGTGGAGATGCTCTAAGGTACATAGCAACACTGACGTGTAATTGTATCTGAAATGGGCCACACACTACAAGAAAATCTGCTTCAACTGCCACCAGTTCACATGCAGGTTAATCCCATCTGACTACCCCTTTTACTTCCAAGTCAATTCAAAAAAACTTTTCTTGCACAGTCACTGTGCACAATGCACAGTGACTGTGCATTGAAGTTGTTTTGAAGTGTTATTTGAGTAAGATTCAAGTAACAGCAGAAGTAAAATCAAAGTAACTGCATGTCAACTGGTGGAAGTTGAAGCAGATTTTCTTGTAGTGACAGACACTGAAATGGGCCACAAATGGCTATGGCTAATCTTTAAAGGCCATGCTGGCTATGTTACTCTTATGTATTCAAGGTTTTTATTAATGAAACCTTGTAAATAAACAACATAGAATCTACCTGTACCCTAGTTACGCCTGTACACATGGGGTAACTAGGGGATTAGCTATTTCCACGCATTTGGCCAATTTCCAATTGGATTATATAATCCACGCGCGGGGTTGGAGGTTTAAACCCCAATTGGGCCTAACACTCAAACTATACACAACACCTCAATCATAAGTCCATAATTGGTCCTTTCACATACAGTATGCATATATAACAAGTAGATACATGTCTAATGTGCATCTGTGACACATGGATGTGGCCAATTCTTACGGGTACTTGGTTCAAGGTGAAGGAGTAGGAATTTAGGGGTACTTCCAGTGAGGGACCCTACATTAATTTGCATGAGGATTCAGAATAAGACATAATATTTGAAGTTACCCTCATGGTTTAGAAGTTATTAGTATTTTTTGTATTTTGCGGATATTGACGGTGTTTGCCTTTTTGAGGGTGATCTCCATCTTATTAACAAGATTTTGATGGATAGTGGTCATGCTGAGGAGGTTCCCAGATTCATCATACAGGTGTTCTTGTATCTCTTCCAAGAATAGCCCTGGTTCTGTTTGGGCAAGCTCCATCATAAAATCTTGCTTGTCAGCCAAGATTTGCACCATGGCACCGTGTTGTTTGTATCTAGAGGGGTCTTGTGTGACCCTCTGGGTGAGAGTGTAGAGGAAATTCCAGCGCCTGAAAGACTGGTTAGAAAATTGTTCTCCAAGGGCTTGGCGGATCTTGTTGCAGGTGTATGCTTGATTGACCATGCGAACAATGACCACCTTGGTAGCAGGGGTGTAATAGAGGAAGACCATGACCTGGTAATCAATGATTGATCACTAGGAAGGGGATGGGAATGAATCAGCTGGTTATGGAAGGGGTGCAGAATATTGGATCTAGAAAATTGGACCTTTCCTCAGCACAGGGACCCACTCACCCTGACTGCATGGAATACCCCTCACCCTGAGCACATGGAACACCTTGCAGCTGCAACCAAGGTTGACAGATCTTGTGGTGGGATAGGGTGGGATGGTGGCAAGGGGAATTGTGTGATGTCTTTTTTGGGTGGAAAAAAAGATTAAATTTAAGATTTGGGCATTTTGAGTGCATACTGAAAACAAACAAAAAATTGCCAAAAGACCAAGAGTTCTGCAAAACACAATACATGTTACTACATAGCGTGTTCAAATTGCAGCATCAACAGTTCTGTAATACAAATACTCAGGGGGGGGGTCAAAGCACCTAAGGAAGGAGGTTTATCATTCTTACAAATATTATTGATCTCCAAAGGTACAAATCATTCTCTTGACATATTTCTGTAGTTTGAAGTGACAAGAGATTTAAAATATCTGAAGCTGTTTGAGATGAATGTGGTTAAAATGAAACCCTTCAAAAGTTATTATGCAAAGAATAAATGGGAAAGTCTAGGGTGCAGTGTTAGTTTTGGGAAGCTCTCATGGATATTTAATTCAACATTGATTGCTGAGTTCAAGTTCTATATAGTGTGCACACCTTTTTCACGCAGTCAAGTACACACTCCAGGTCACGTAAATGGGACAACACACAGAAATCTTAAAAATTGGTTAAGGGGGGTGGAGATCCAGGATCAATTTGAGTGAAAATAAGGTGATGGTAAGCTACATGGCTGGAAATCTGAATGTTGATAAATCCTGACCATTTCGGAATGGTTGGGATGAATTTTTTGTGCGGGTAGCGGTTTTGCTGGTTGAAGAAGCGGCAGAGGGAGCCCCATTTACTGGGCGGGTAGATGAGACGGAACTTTGTTAGCGCCTTGATGAGATCGAACTTTCCTGGCGTCTTGATGAGATTGAACTTTCTTGACGTCTAGATGGAAATTGGCGGCTCCCATTTCTTTGAGGACAGAAGGATATAGGCTTTTGGAGGAATTGGTTGAAGAGGTTGGCTCAACATACTTCATTTTTCGTTACATTTGGGAAGAAAGGCTTACTTGAATGGGTAACTTGTAGGTTATATTCAAGCTATCCATGATCCTTTTCATTTCCTTGCAAAGATGAATCCAAGAAAGCAGCCTCAGCTTCATTTATCACAAGTATGAAGGCAATTTTTTTGTGGTGAACTGACCTTCATAAGCGATGTACGGCGATCCCATCGAGCAGCCCAGTCTTGCCAATTTGATTTATGCTCCATTACAATGATCAATCTGTCAATCTCATGATTAATAATTAGCTATCATTACCAACAACGAGACAAAAGAATAAGCCGAGTGACCGACTGGATGAGGTTTTGATTTTGCATGAAATCAATGTTGACATCCAACCTATCTCAAAAAACAATCATACAATGTTGTGAGTATTTTGATACATTGAGTAGCTCGAAAATATCTTACCCTCCCTTCCACTCTCGAGGGTTATCAATGACATACTGTCTCAACCTTGCCCGAAATTCGTGGATAATTTCTAATGGGGTCTCAAAGCCAACCATGACCTCGGTCTGGAATGGTAATGAGGATTGAAAATCAATGAGTAGCAAGAATAAATGATTTTTCTTTAAAATATCTTACCGTTTCCCACATTGAGCCACTCCGGCGAATATTAATGATATGCTTCTTGCTACTGAGAAGCGAGTTCGGGGCCACTACCACTTGGCCATCCACGCGTTGGAATGTTGTTGAAAATAGCCCAAATTCAGTCACGAACATGTGGACATCATCTGTTTGACATCAAGGGATTAGTAGTGCTCAGTGAGTATGATGTATCCTTTTGTGACAAGAATTTTTTTTCCGAGCCCTAGATAACAAACCTATCATCACAAGATCGCCAACGTCATATGGGTGGACACTAAAGATGAAAAGCATGCTCTGCCAAAATTTTGTAATGGTTCTTTTAGCTCAGGAGAAGCAGTTGAAAGAAGTTCAGCTGAATGGAACGTAAATACCTCAAAAAGGTTTTTAGCGGCGTTACCAAATACTGCATCGAAATTTCAAAATGAGTTAAATTCGATAGCTCAAACCGCAGGCAGAGGCTTGATTTGCGGATGAAGCTTACTGAAGGAAAATCCTAGAATAATTGTGGCCATTGGCACCAGCTGGGAGCTTGTTCCTTTGGGATTGAAAATGAAGAACCATATGAAGATGGTGAGGAGGCAGGCTATTGAAATCAAAACCCTGCAATAAGGAAAGTGAATCGAGTTGGCAGGTGATCAGTAAATGGAAGGCAATTTTCAAGAGTATAGAAACTTACTGACGTATCTAATTTAGAAACTGCGGAAGACATATCCTATTGACTTGAAAAACTGTCAGATCAACGTTTGAAAGTATATTTACCGTATGAACTGCATACCCTCAAGCCGAGCGCCAAAGCCCTTCTTTCCTTGTAAATCCTGACGACGGCATTGCGCATTTCTTTGCGATCAATGTCGCCATTTCCGTCTTTATCGAACAGGTTGAAGGCCATGGCGGCTTCACCAGCTGTTTTGAAATACGGCTCGAATTCGTTACGCGTAATAACCCCTCCTTGGTCCTCGTCTAAACCCTCAAATAATTTCTTTGCAAGTTTTCTTGCCGAATGAGTGGATGATACTTTGCCGTCTGTGGCACGCTTGGTCCCGTTTTTCAGTGCGGAATTGAAGGCCGAAGTCAAGTGGTCGGTGACCGTAGATATGTTTGAAGATATCCGGGTCTTCTCCTTCTTTTGGGAAGTAAAATTCTTCTCCCTTTCGCCCTCACCCTTTCCTGAAAAAACATTTGAGAAGTATCAGAAATGTGACAATGTAGGACTTTAGGTTCTTCTTACGGTTTTCTCTGGAAGGATCCATTTGTGGGGTTTTCGGAGTGAGTGGTACATCGACTATGGTGGAATCATTGATGTGGGCAAAACGTGTTCCACTTGACATGATATTACGAGTCAAAGGGTTCAGAAACTTTGAGTTTCGCTTTTTGGGAGAATGCGAGACCCCTTTGGCAGCGGCTAATCTGTCCAAAGCCCACTATTTGGTAGTTCATGTCAATGTTCATGGCCCTTGTCATTGTCTTGCCGATCACGGAAAAGAGATTTCATCTCAAAAATCACAGTAAAGTTGAGAGCTTACAAGTGCACGCTCGTTTTCTTCCAACCTATCTTTCAGGCTAGTCCGATGGAAATTCAGCTGGATCAGCTGTAGTAGGATCTATATATTATTGGTTATACTTTGTCAGTTTCTTTCCAGCTAAGGCTTTGATTGTCATGCGGGGCTTACTTTTTCGCCAAGCAAGACGGCACCCACTGTAAATAAAGCGGTAGTAACCTTTAAAAAATCGGAATGCTCAGCTTCGTTCACATGAGGATGATGAGACCGTTGATGAAGCAATGTTGAAACAGCGCAAAGTTCACAAAGGTAAAAGATGGCAAACCTTTATCACCCATTCAAAATAAGACAAACTTGGGTCTTGATGAAAGCGGAATAGGTGAGATAATAGAATGGATAAAACTCCCCAATAACTATTTGTACTCACGAGAAGTGAGAGAGATAAGTATCCGCGTATAGGTGGACTGAAATCTTTATCAGTGAGACAACATACCACGTCAATCCCAGAGCTAGTTTGGTCCAGTACCTCACGTTCATCCATAGTTCAATCTGGGTCTTTAACTTTTCGGGCTTGGAGCCATACAGCAAATCGAATAACTTGATCCCAAGAGAAGGCAAGACGTCGACGGTTATGGAAGCTGCGCAAGAGAGAGCAGAACTGATACTGATCCAGATAGACCATGCTAAAATGTGATTCCTAGATTCTAAGTCGGTAAACTTCAACCAAACAAGAATAGCCGGCCTACAAATTTCCGAGAAACAATAATCTGAGATCAAATATTTTGTGGCTAAAATTCTAATTAAGAGCTGAGTTACTCAACGTAATGGCAATACCGCTTGCTAAAAAGCCTATGATTGTTGTCCTGACTGGCGAGGAAAGCTGCATCAAAAAAAGATAGAGCCTCCGTAGACGCTTGGCGTGACGAATGGTATGCTCAAGATCTTGCATCTGGCCGAGTTTTGGCTGATCTCGTTCCTTTCGTTCCGATTCTTCGATCTCTGATTCATCGCTTTCATTCCAATCGAATTCCGAATCATTAGTTGAACTTAACGAAGCGTTCTCAGTACTCTTTGGCGGTAATTTCTTTTCTATCGTTTCAGCGGTATTCAAGGGAGATCCGACACTATCATTCATTGCACGGCGATATCGGGATTTCAAAGTGTCTGAAGAAACTTCAGGATCAATATATGCACGTGGCCTGTTTGGCGGTAATCCTTTTTCAACCTGATCGTGAGTGGGGGATGCGCAATCAAAGTCCTGTGGGCTAAGCGGGTCTTGAGTATGTGGGCCATCGGGGATCATATGCTGATTTTCCTCCTGATCACTCGGGTCTCCAAGTTTAGTCGAGTTGAAGGAATGCTGACTTTTGCTTCTTTTGAGACTAGAAGAAGATGTGATCTTCTTCTCTGATGGCCGAAGTGTTTGAAACATCTTGCTCGAGGAGTGTAAATTAGAGGATCTATGTGGAGCCAATGGTCAGGTCCTTTATTGTTCTGAAACCTTTCGTTTAGGAGCCTATCGAAGATCTTGGACAACGATTGCACCGAACTGCTTACTGTCAGAATATGTTATAGCGGTCCAGGCGTCAACGACCCTGTTGATATGTTCATGCGAGTGAAGGGGATGATAAGACTCGCTAGTGCGAGGGGAAAGAAAAAGAGAAAGATAAACAGGTGCTGGTGGCAAAGCGTGCGCCAGGCAACGTTTGTAGAGAATGAGATCACAGCACGGGGGTCGACAGGAAAGCAGATAGGAGATAGAGTGGACAAGAATGAAAAAAAAAGCTTGTTTCTAATGAGAGAGCAAGAAAGAAGTTCGGAGGAAAAGTACAGTGCCACTCACGTGTTCTCGACTACCCCTTCCCTGCAAAAGAAAAAAAGATGCGCGGGGGGAATGCTATGTATCTTCTCGTTGTATATAAGTGTTACATATATAGGTTTTAATGAATAAAATCCTTAGTTTCTCCAATTCTTTCACTTACCTCCTGCTGTCTGGAGTTTCTTAACATGTCGAAAAGCTTATGCAGTTGCCCATGACTCGAGAGTTGACGACCAGATGAATGACGCGAGCATCGATTAATACGATGGAGGAAAGTGATAGGCTGTTGTAATAGGCTACCTCCTTATAGGCTACCACGAGATAGATTTTTTCTTCCGGGCAATCGTTATGCAAACGTTATTGAGCAGAATATACATACTAATACAATTCATACCGTGCGGGAAATTTGAACCCTCTCGACGGTCTCCCTCATGTGAAGCTTCGCGGTGGCATCAATCAAGGCGGTCAATTCATGCCTTAATAAGTAGCTGGAGTGGAGAGGAGCTTGCAGTCGGCTTGCAATGAACCTCGGAAGACTCCAGTCAGATGCCAGTGGCAGACATGATTTGACTGATGGCAGTTCTGGGCCTCCCATGTTGTTGAAGCTCCGGCTGACAGGCCTTGACTACATTTGAATGTCTTTGTTGGTCAATGTGGTAAGAGCTTCATGGTGATGGTCCCTTCAAATTGATCTTTCTTCATGATCTAGGGAGAAGACGCACAGACCAAAGGAGTGACTTATGAGAGGGAAGTCTGTTTAATTTCATGTGCTTGAAAGGAATATTGAAAAATGGCCCCTAAGTTGTAGTCGTGGCATTTCATGGTGATACCATCTACCGCGACGGCGAGATCACTTTTCATTTCTCCAGAGGTTGACAATCCATAGGAGGAACTACATAAAGGTGGAGCCAGAGGCTGTCTGATCCGATCCGTCTTGGTCGGTGCATACATACACTCCGATGATCGATCATGAAGTTCTAGTGTGGGCCGGCTTGATGACCGCGGACTCCGGAGTGTGAGTCTTGTCGCAGATTGCAGATTGCGCTCGGTCTGCCGGATATGTATGTACATCACCCTGATCAGGCTCTGATTTACAGCTCCGCGGAAATTCCGCACATATTGTATTTCTCAAAAAGCTTGGACACTTTGCTAGAAAATGTTTTTTTCTCCAGCTTTTACTAGTCATAGTTATGGGGTGTTGGGTGACCTAGTGGATTGACAGGCCAAGGTTTCAATGGTTGTAACCATTTTCCAGTCCTCAAAGTATGAAACTGGGCTTTGAGAGGAAAAAAACAAGTCCATGGATGTCCAACATATTTGAGAAACACAATATTTATTATTTATTTATTTATTTACAATTAAAACTCCTCTGAGTCTCACTGTCTGACTCTCCCGCTTCCCCACTAATTAAGCGAACACCCCGCCGCACAGACAGCCTTAACCTTTCGCCCGCCAATCCACCCACCATGGTGACTGTGCAAGTGAACACCCACACACATCAAATATAAGATCCTCTCCCGATTTATAATCAACTTGTAACTGACCCACACACGCCATCATATCACCTTTTCCCAGGTCAATCACTCGGCGAGCTCGCAATCCATGTCGGTGCCATTTTCGATGGACCAGCTGGTCATGTTTGGTGACAGCATCACCCAGTTCGCCTGGCAACCAGGCGGCACAGGCGCCGAACTGGCAAACTACTATCAACGCAGATTGTATGTACATACATACATATACAAGCCCATTCATCTACCTGAAGCTCCCTTTCTTCCAAAAGAAAAATTAGCGTATCTTACCTTTTGTCTCTGTTTTTTTTTTTTTTATCTATTGGGGAAATTAACCTCAGGGACGTGGTTAACCGGGGATTCTCGGGTTATAACAGTTGAGTCTTGGCTCACTTGCATCGACCTTATGTATTATCGCTAGTCTGAAATACGCTCATCCGCGTATGTGTCTGTTTTTTTTTTTTTTTTTTTCAAAATAATAAATAATGATCCAGCTACTTGGGCGCTACATGTTGCCAAAAAGGTAACTTCTACCACCGGTAATATTTACGGCCGCTTTTTCCCCGAAGCTCTATCATCCATGCGCTTCTTTGAGTGCTCAATGTTAAGCTCCAGGACCTTCTCGTTTTTGAAAAATGGTTCAGGTATTTGCGCCACCCTCTCCTGGATATCCAAGCCCTCCCAGGAAACGGATTGTTGTAAGTGTACTACACGCGGATGCTTCAAAAGAAGCACTATATATTAGTAAAAGCAAATTAATAGAGATTGTTTTTTTTTTGATCTTTTTCACAGACGATCTGGTTCGGGGCAAACGACTCAGTGATACCTCCCAAACCGCAGACGGTGACGCCGGAGGACTTTGTGAACAACATGTGCCAGTTGGTTGAGGCAGTTCAAACACACGCCAACTGTCCCGGCGGGCAGCATGACGGGACCAAGCTACTCATCATCCTCATCACACCCCCGCCGATCTCGATTGCGATGCGTGCGGCTAACCTGGCCTCCCGGTTCCCAGACTGGCGCCCGGAAAACATGGACCGGGACCCAGAAAGGACGCGGCTCTTCGCCCAGCTCGTCTGCCAGGTCGCCCAGCAGAAAGGCCTCCCCGTCATCGACGCCTGGACTGCTATCACTAAGGCGGCCGACGACAACCCGTGCGGCTCATCTGCCTACTTATGCGATGGCTTGCATCTGACTCCTGCGGGATACGCGATTGTCACCGAAGGTAGTTTACAATTCACCAGATTTCTTTCCACAACCTCAAGTGTGTGTGTGTGTGTGTGTGTGTGTTTTCACCCTTTATTTTGTATCTCTCCTTTTGACAGAATTCAAATCAATCATCGCTCGCTACTACCCAAACTTTCTACCCGAATGCCTTCCTCATGATTTCCCATGGTGGGGCGACATCGATACCGAGCATCCTGAAAACAGCTTCCCCGGCTCCTGCTAACTCAGTCCTGCTAGCTCTTTTCGCTTGTTCCCAAGATATCACTGGAAGGAAAAAATAAACAAATAAATAAATAAAGGATTGTTTACTCTTTTGACATCTTCAACCAGATTCATTTTCGTGATATACATGAGGTATCATACGTGTTGTTTTGTCTACTCTCGCTCTCTCTCATTTGCTTGCATGTCTTCAACTATGGCTTTAACAACCACGATACGGTGAGCTGCCGTCTCGTGTGTTTGCCTGGTGGAAATGACAATGTATCACCTCCAATGAAGATTGCAGCAATTTAGGCATTTTTTTTCCTTGTGGTGTGTGAGCTGCCGTCACGCGGTTGGCGACGGGAGGTTTGGGGGAGTGCACACTTCCGCCGATAATCTTATACGTAATCGGTTCGAGACCGCTTGTATTCCTTTTTCACCTTTATGAAACCATGCTTTACTGCACTTGCAAACTGATGAGAGGCGAAGTTGAAATGGCTCCAAACTTGACTTATGCACCCCCATGACACGGAAAGAGATATACATACGTGCTCTAATACGAATTGGTAGAAGCATGACAAAGTTATAAGGTGGTCTTTTCACTCTGTCCTCTTGTTAAAAAGTGTTGAGGCTTGGCTTTACATGGGGCATATTGGTGCGAGATAGGGAAGGAACATGCCGATGAAAACAAACAGTGATTGATGACATGAGCTGAGCAAGACTGAGCGGATTAGAGAAGCCCATCCAAGACGGATTTCAGGTTGGAGCCTTGCGGATTGGAAGCAGATGGTTTGTGAGATGATGGCAACTCTCTCTGTTTAAAATCGAGGGGCTTGTTGGGCTTGAGAGTGGCGGATGAAGAGTCAGGATTGCGATGAAGTTTCTTGGCTCGGATTTTTTGGATGGTCGAGTTCTTTTCCACCATGCCCAGATACCAATCCTGTGAGATCTTGCTCTCCTCCAGACTGTTCCGTACCAGCTGCTCCTTGATCCTTCGTTCGATCGCTATCTGGTCCGATAGGTTCGTCCATTTGAACTTGGGTAAGTACGTCAGTGACCATAGGTCTGAGGAGTATCTGTCGCTTGCTTTTCCTCCTGTTCTCAAAAAAAAAAAAAAAAAAAAAAAAAGTGAGGAAAACGACCATGGGATACATTAGTTACCAGTTTTGGGATAGATCAGAATCGAGAGTCTATTGACGAACCGATGGGGCGGGTATTCAGCATTTCGGCGACCCTTCTAGCGACTTTCTTATCCATGAACTCGACCCAACCTTCCTTGAACAAGAAGCTCTGATGTTTATCCTTGACGTTCTTCCTACGCTTCCCATTCTTGTTGAGTTTGCGTTTAGATTCTTCTGCTTTCTCGTCTCGTGCGAGGTAGATTCTCCCGATCTGACCCCACTTGGAGAGCAAGTGCTTTAGCTTACTCGGGCCCATCCCTGGCGGGATTCTCGAGACGTAGACGAGCCCGGTTTTGTCGACCTTCTTTCCGAACTTGGCTATCTCATTCAAGTCGATCACTTTCGATGTGGTGGCTGTTGTGGGAAGGGTCTCTAAGTTGTCCTCCAGCTCGTCATTCCCGATGTGCTCATGTTCGCTTTCGTTACGTTCGTCTTGTTGAAGGATTGCATCCGGGTGTGCGTGGTTGGAGGAAGCCATTTGCTCTTTTTGAGTCGGGTTGAGTTGTTGAGCTTATGTAGACTCTGGAGCTCTCTGGAGTGGAAGAAGTGGTTTGATGGGTTTCAACCGGTCCCCGGGTATGTAGTTCAAGTCACGGTCCTGCAGGGTATTACACAAAAGACCCCTTTCGGGGCCCCGCCACAACCCTTGTTTCCATTTTAATTCATTCTTACTTAAAAAATAAAGCGATGATCCAGTTTATCTCTTTGAGAGAGTGTTGGCTATGGATATGTAGTCGCAGAGAGGCTTTTGTCTGGACTTGACCTCCGGTATCAGCTACTCGCTCGTCTTCACACCTAAATAAATATTTATGTACGTAGCTGGAGTCTCAGACCAAGTTGCCAGGCCGGGCTGCAACTGACAGTGAGCACCCGGATGGTTCGCCGCTGCTCTTTAATGGTTTCGGTCGGAGTTTTAACACGAAACTTGCACCATTCATTTATAGGCGACCGTCGGACGGGATCCGTGTGTTGACATAAATAAATGAACTTGCAGAGCCTCGCTCCTTCCGTTCGCCATCGCTATCGCGGTACTACATAAATAAATACATATCTCCACTCTCATCTTCAAGTCTGGCTATATATCGACTCCTACATATCGTGTTGACCACTGTGGCACTGACACCCATTCCCGCGCGATAATCTGCTCGACCAGACTTCTCGTGTTGTGATTCGAGATGCCTGAAAAGGCAGAAAATTTGACAGAGCGCATAGCAGATGGACGAGTCGAGTGAGTATCTCTTTAATCTTCTCGAGTATTTTCTTGTTGCAAGTGTACTTATTATCACCCTTGAGCTAAACTCTTGCCACCTACCTTTATATAGTTCAACCGACACACCCGCCCGTTATTTAGGATTGGTTGCTCGCATTCGACCGCTCTTGATACCAGCCTCGAGGTATCTGGCATACACGTCTGACGTGGGCGAAGCTTTCCGGCCGGTCGTCAACCCAAAAGTGGTCACGACTGCTTATGGGATCTCGATTGCCTACGTAGTGAGTGCAACATTCTCTCCGAGGGGCGCGCGTCCTTATTCGGCCCAGGCTGATTATGCGGCAACGGCGGTGAGGTGGGCGATGTAGCGTATGAAGGTTGGAAAGGCCATCTGCAAGCGCAAGGCGACCCCAATGACAATCTCGTCATCGGACTCAAGGTCGCACGACGAGCTGCCTTCCAGGGGACTGCCAGTAAGTCACATCGTCTCAGCTCCCAAAGCTTTATCAAGTATCGGGCTGACATCAGTTTAAATGGGGATTCATTCAGGTATGTTGTTCCCGGCTTTGGTACGTCTCACTCATCTAGAACACACCCGTCTACATATAACCGAAAAAAATCTAACCCATATTCCATGATCGCCCGGACCGTTTCATCTAATGGGGTTTCTAACATGGATCGCGCCATCAGACGATGTATGATATGGAGCCTTTTTCTGGATAGATACATATTCAACCAAATGCTGACTGAAGTAACGTCTTTGATCGCGATCGGTTGATCAGCCATTCTGCGGTGCGGTATTCGAAGAAATTTATTTTTTCCAAAATGGCTAACCCCAGGTTCCACTCTATCGGTCCCACCGCCGGTATGTTCTTCCACCGTGTATCATACACAACTCAGAAGTGTGAACTGCTGATTTGATTTGTTCGACTACTCTTTTTTCTCGTCTGTCAGTTGGCTTGGGCATCATACCCTTCTTGCCCATACTATTCGACGAGCCAGTCGAACATCTTGTGGACAAGACCTTCGATCAAATCGAGAGCAAACTCCTGGGCCATCCCGTCCCCGAACGCTCCGATGTCAAACCCTGAATCAAATAGTCTCCCCTTATCATTTGTGGAAATCATTCTTCCAAAAACTCTCTCATCCTACTGTTCTAGTCTTTTTCATCCAAACACAAATCCCCCAAAATACATTCAATAATAGATACCCAAAACGGATACATAATACACCACGGGTGCACTCTGGCGTCCCAGAGACAGAGCCCAAAATGATGTCCCAGAGGAGTCCATAGTCGCTTAAAAACAAGATCCTCCATCACAACAACATCACAACAGGTCTGTTTTGATATGTGAATGGAAACAGTTGCAATAACTATGCCGGAAAAAAAGAGAAAAAGCAGGAAAGACATAAATTCTCATGGAACTAGGGAACCGGGATCACCGTTGGTGACTTGGTAAAAGATGATCTCATGAGATGATAGTCTGTTCCCTGGCAAGGGTTAGAAGTGTGACATTGCAAACAGTTGGTACCAGACCACAGAGTTGAAAGGGATCACAGGGATTCAAGAAAAGACAGCAAGAACCTTGCTGAATTGGGTAAATGGGTCCCTTATAGTGCCTCCTCTTGCACATAAGGGTGAAGGGTGCGTACCATAGGGCCCTCAGGTTCCTAGGGCAGTTTTTTTTTTTTTTTTGTGAGAATTGATTTTCCCCAGTGCTCAGTTTTGCTCAATTTTTATTACTGAGCCATTTTGTTGAAAAAAGTTAACATTTTGCTTAACCCAAACAGTAGTTTTTTCTTTAGGTGAAATTACAAATGTTTGTAGTGATAGGCACCAGTTTCTGGGGAAATCCTAGGAGCAATTCTCCATGAAAACAAGCAATCCTAGAAATAGGTCTGACCCTGTTTCTTGATTCTTGCTCACTTCATGCTCACACAAACACACACGCCAATCATTCCTATCTGGTGCGTGATTCTGTTGCATGCGCAAATCAAAACTGTGTTCCTGAAATTGCACTGTTTCTGAATGCCGAGAACCTGCTTCAAGAATCACCCAAAACAAATGGTACGGGGCCTAACTTGCAAAACTGAAACTGTCCAAAGAAAACCAGGAAATTCTTTCTTTTTTTTCCTGTTGGATCATCCACTACATCACAACAAATGAAATGAAACTTGTGAAAAAAACATAAACGGAACCCCGACAAAAAAAAGAACGCTGAAATTAAACATCAGGAGAGACCTCAACAACAGCCTGGTGGTGACAACAATGGCCCTGCAGCACCATCATAACTTGTTGGAAGTCCATATTTCTGCTTCTTTGACTCTCTTTCTCTTGCATGCATATGCATTTCCTTTCTCACCTTCTGTCCCACATCTTAGCCCCTCTAGTTGTAGTAGATTTATAGTAGGCTTCTCACATGAGAAATTCATCATCAGTTCTAGTGCTTCTGTTCCCTAGGGGCCCTTCCCCCCCTTTGTAATGGGTTGCTTTTCCTCCTCACAAGCTAGCACGCTTCTTCTCTGCGTCTAGAGCTTTTTCCTCAGCCAGATCAAAACCCGCCAGGAGCTTTTCCTCCTGTCTTCCAGCTTTCAGTTTCCAGGCCTCAGATACCCTTTTCATCATAACTGCAAGAAAAAGAACTTGTGGGAAAAAAAGGAAGAAAAAGGCTCATCTTGGCCAACTTGGTTTGGGGGTGCCTTGTAAGAGTAAGAACATGGTGGCGTGCCCCTGGAGAGTAAGAACATGGTGGCGTGCCCCGGCCCAATTGAACAGTGCTGCATGCATGCAGGAGCAGCCGCCAAGTAAGGAGCTTGCTGGACAGGGCTTTGTGAGCCGAGTTTGAAATCCTATTGAAATTATTCTTCTCAAGAATCACACCTCCAAGTGGCCTGATGTGAGTGTGGATCCATTTTGTGCTAAGCATGTTCTTCTTCATTGGGCAAGTTGGAAAAGTTTGTAAATTTTAGCAAAGGTTTGCTCATCTGTGCTAATTGTTATTTTCTTTTATTTTCAATGGTCATGGTTACATGTCCAAATTGGGAATTTATTTGGATGGTTTCACTTCCCGGCCTAACTTGACTAGTCAGATTTTTTTTCATACACTGCGGGCGCTGATCCTAAAACTTGCTACATCCCCAGGACAGCCTGGTCCAAACGCTGTCCTGGAGGGGAGACAGCCTGGTCCAAATGCTGTCCTGGAGGGGAGATTGTCGTCCCGCAGACAGCCCTAAGCAACTCCATCCCCTTGCCGCACCAGCAATGCCACACTGGCCCTAGGTGTCCCACAGCTGCCCTGCCTGGCTGTACTGGGGACCCCCCACAAAAAAAGCCGTCAACAGGATGTTGGTCCAAGCTACAATTTCCCCCTTACACACCCTGGCTCCCCATGCGTCCTCTAACTTAACTACATGTTGATTGCCTTGATATCAACCCCTGCAATCCACCATCCTGACCTCAAAATTGTCAATTCATCATCCTAACCTTGGAAAATCACCATCCTAACCTTAGTGTCGGCACTTCATCATCTTAACCGGCAACTCACCATACTAACCCAGCAATTCTTGTCCTTGTCATTGAACAAGTACAGGTCGGAGGAAAGCAACCTTGAGAAAGTATCTGACCTCCTCAAAACCCTCAGTAATCACATCCAGAGAATGCAGATGTGAGAGAAAATGAACAAGCGACCAGAGCACTGAAAAAGTTAAGTCAAAGTGGGATCTAGGGCCAAAAAAGAGCCACCTGGTCCCATTGGTGTCCCGCAAGAGTGCCACCTAGCAATCCCCCTGTGGAGTGCAGTCAACTGCTCCTTGTTTAAAGATGTCATCAGGTACCTGTTTTGTTGAGTTTCTAGTACTCGACCTTTGCTGCGCGACTACGCAAGACGTCAATGTATGCGGCTCTGAGTAGAGTTACTCCATTTCTGGAGTATCTCATTGTGTTTACCTTCCGGCCTGTTGACCATCCCAGTTCCTTCCCCATCTCAACTCCAACCACTACGAATCAAGATTAATCTCTTGCTACGCTGATTTGTTTGTCGAGGTCACTTGCAACTAGGTCAACTCTTCGAGGTTCTTATCCCATTTCTTTCTTCTCGTTCCTCGATCCTTTTCTTTATTCTCTCTGTTGACCGTTTCATACTTATTGACATCTTTACCACTTTCCATCTTTATCTCTTAGTTGGTAGCCTAGAGTAGCTCTTATTGTCTCTTTTCATAACACTCTCATCCATAGTGTTGTTCCTGTTAATTAAAGGTAGATTTTATCCTTTATATCTTATTGTTATTTTTATAGTTTTACTAATTCTTCTGTTAATTAAAGTCTAAAATCATCATGTTTGCGGGTACCCGGCACCCGTCTGCGGGTACCTGTTGGCTTCCAACAGGTACCTGCCAACGGGTGCCGGGTACGGGTGCGGGTGTCTGGATTTGGGGTGAAAAAACAGGCGGGTACCCGCCAAATACCCACCCTACAAAAACGCTCGCCGGCAGAGCCCCAGCGAGCCGGGGCAGAGTATTCCGGGCTCTCCTGGTGAGCTGATATAAGCACCAGCTTGTTGGGAGAGCCTACCAGTTTGCCGGGAGAACCTCCTGGAGAGCTGGTAATGTACCAGCTCGCTGGGAGTGCCTTTTGGCAAGCTGGTACACACTATACCAGCTCACCAAGGTAGCCTCCTGGCAAGCCGGCAAAAATTGTGAAATAGTAGAGTCAAATGCTTTATTGAAACAGTTATGAACACTCAATAGAAGTAAAATAACTGGAAAACAATAATTGATGAATAACAAAAACATTAACAATGAAATACAAATAAGGTAAGAACGGTACCTTATAGATCCAGATCAACGCCTAAACAAATAATGAGAACGACGACACAATTATCGACGATCTTACACTCAGGATTGTCACAACGGTATAGCCTAAACAATTGTGATACTTGAGATTAGTTTTAATCGTTGATATTTTTAATACTTATAAGAAATTAAAAAGGAAATAATAACAACCTGCCCAGAAGCTACACCTAGCTCCTCCTGAGATCTAGAACGTTGAAGGTAGTGCGTCAAACTGATGTATTTGTTGTTCTGGCGAGCAAATGCGAGTTGTTATTGAGTGATAAGATAACCAATTCGAGTTGGAAAGTGTTGAAGAAAATAGAGATTGGAAACGATGATGAGTTTGAGTGAGATGGGAGTTCGGGATTGATTTTTGTCGGAAAAAGTCATTCATGTCCGAGCGCGACTGTGTTCAGCAGTGACGTCAGACATGATTACATCATGCTCTTCATTATGGATTTAAATTGCGTGTTTTCATTACACAACAAAAATATACCAGCTTGCCAGGAGCCGGAGAGCTGGTAAAGTGCCAGCTCGCCGAGAGCTCTCCTGGGGAGCTGATGCAGTATCAACTCACCGGCAGCTTTCCTGGAGAGCTGGTGCAGTACCAGCTCTTCGGGAGCTCTCCTGGAAAGCTGGTGCAGTACCAGCTCGTCGGGAGAGCCTCCTGGCAATCTGGCACTATACCAGCTCGTCGGGATAGCCGAGCTCCTGGCGAGCTGGCACTATAACAGCTGGCCGAGAGCTCTCCTGGCGAGCTGGTGCAGTACCAGCTTGCTGGGAGCTCTCCTGGCGAGCTTGTGCAGTACCAGCTTGCTGGGAGCTCTCCTGGCGAGCTGGTGCAGTACCAGCTTGCTGGGAGCTCTCCTGGGTGCAGTACCAGCTTGTTGGGAGAGCCTCCTGGCGAGCTGGCACTATACCAGCTGGTTGGGATAGCCGAGCTCCCAACGAGCTGGCACTGTACCAGCTGGCCGGGAGAGACCCGGCAATGTTGCTCAATTTACATTGGCACACCCGCGGGTACCTGCTGTTGTATAGTGAGATAGAGGAAAAACCTTGAGTATCATTCCGTGTGGAGAACAACTAATACTATATATACATTTTTTTTTTTTATTTTTTTTTTTACGTGCAGATTTGATTTCACATTGCGCACTATAGTTTATGCCCACATTCACGTACAAAAAGGGCATCCAATAGCCAAAAAACTTCTCGCAAAGAGGGACAAAATGCCTGATGACTCAGTTTGGCTGGGGTTTTAAACTAACAGGTAGAAAGGAGAATAAAGTGAAGAGGAAGGAATGAAAGGGGGTCTAGATTAGGTGTTCCAACAACGTCGCTTTCGGCTTTGGACATCTTGTTTCAGTTGTGGGCAGGCCTCTGACCATGGGGGGTGCGCGTATCTTTCCTCGAGGGTATTGACGGGTGTCTTTGAGGTTGTTTTTTCCTGAGTGATGCATATACAGCATTTAATTGGGGTGGTTGTAGGAGTTGTACAGGCAGTTGAATCGTGATTGCCGGTGCATTGTTTGCAGAGTGGAGAGTTTTTACACCAATGGGCTGTGTGTCCAATTTTCCAGCATCGGTTATAGCATTGTGGGATTGATTGGGTGTAGTGTGCGCCTCTGCATAGTTTGTTTTGGAGGAAGAGCCCGGTTTTCTCTATTTTCAACGCAATATCTTTGTTTAGTAAATGTAAAACTAATGAACCATTATGTTTTCCTTTTTTGACTGGGTCACCCAACCACCGAGCTGACTAGATCAGAGATGGGTCGATCCGATTTTGCCTGCGGAGTTCTTGTAAATGTGTAGGATTTGCTGGGTCAAAGTGAGTTGGGAGCGCATGCAGGATGACGGGGAATCTAGTAGGGAGTGTTTTTAGTTCCGCGCAGACTAATTCTGTCCATATATGTTTGTTAGCCAGTAGCCATCAAGCTTGAGGTCTGGTAGCCGTGAAGATTTTTAGGTCTTTTGATGGGAGTCGAGCAATGCCGGCAATCTCAATGATCTGGGAATCGACTGTGGCGTTGATTGATTTCAGTGTGTGGTTGATTTTAGAGGTGATTTCGGGAGCCGAGATTGAGTCAAGCACCACAAACCCCGGTGGAGTGCGTATTACAACACTAGCCTTCTTAAACTCATTTATTTCCGTGTTGGTTGGTATTGGTGGTTGTGGGGGAGTTTTTGTCTTCCTATTGGTTCCCTTATTAGTGATTGCGGCCCAAGTTGGGGGCTGTGGGGATATCGTGGTCATTGTTCGACGTTCCAGGCAATCTAGTCGGTCAGCTATTTTTCCACTATTTGTTTATCAGGGTCAGTTTCTTCAACTGGGCTGATTTTCCCAAGAATATTCTTGAGCGAGTTGACCCGGGTTATCAAGGTGCATATCTGTTCAAAGTGTAGAGTGTGCGTGGGGTTTTTGCTTGAAACTGAGTCCGCTAGGTAGTTGAAAATACTATCGGCTGTCTTAATGGCTGACTCTAGGGGTGTCTCCTGTAGGAATCCGGTGGGTGGGGGAGGTGGATCTGGGGCAGGCAATGGGGCCATTGGCTGGTCTTTGTGATGGGTTTTGAAGGGTGAGAATGTGGTTCAAAGCAAAAAAAAAATGCCGCAGCATGAGTATATACACCCCGGACGAACTTTTGACAGGCCTTCTCCGTGATTGCACGGACAAGTGTCAAGCCCGGAGTTTTGACGGGATTTTTGGGGTGACATGCACCAGGTTGTGTTAATCCCGTGAAGAAACCCACCTCGTCAAAATACCCCAGAAAACAGTCGGGGGATTCACATCATTGTGAATGAGACGGGCTGGTAATTTTTACATCACCGTGCGATTAATGTGTTGATCACGGCGCTGAGTTTGCAACGGGTTTTTCACGTAATTTTTTTTTTTACTTCACATGGAAACCAGCTCAGTATGGTTTTTAAGCTCTGAAATGCGTTTCTACCTTGATTTCTAAGAAACCAAAAAAAAAAATTGAAAAAAAAAAAAACTTGGAAAAAAAAAGTTAAAACGTATTATGAAAACAAAGAAGCGAAATTGGTACATAACCTTTGGGACCCCCAATGTAACACATTAACATGTAGCGCAACAGTTAGTCACGGATGGACCTGCTGCTGACCTAGTGAGGGCTGCGCGGGTTCAATTCCCTGTCTGCTCTTTTATGCCCGGAGTAGCTTGATTTTCCCCGGTTGCGGATCAAGCATCACGTGAAGTTCCCGGCCAAATCCCGAGATCAAGCCGGACCCTCCACAAGATTTTGACATGAAGGTCCTGGGGAAAATCTTGTGGAGGTCTCGTGAGCTTCCCGAGAATCTGTGGACCGTTTGATTTTGGTCCTGGCCCAGCAAGCGTGATCTCGTGAAATATCCCGAGTTCACACCCAGGATAATCACGTTGGACTGTTGCGGGGGTGTACATAATGATGTGAGAAACCTAGAACATTCCATAACCTTCTATGCAAGGTTTGCCGACTATATGCATACTCCTCAACACCCCCCCTCAAACCTTGCATCCTCCACCCCATTAACAGAGACACACAAAATAAACGGAAAGAAAGACTAGACAAGTAGGACAGAAATCACAGGAAAAATAACATGGCCATTAAGAAGAAAAGAAAAATTTGAGCGCCTTAGCCTGATTTACTGGACGCAACCTTTTTGTGAAAACGTTGGCAAGCTGTTGAGATGTGCTGATCCAATTAAGTTTCAAGTTGTGCTTCCTGATCATTTCATTTGAGTAAAAAAATTGCCAATCAAGATGTTTAAGCCTTCCCCTTGATGTGTTATCCTCCATGACTAAGATCGCAGTTTTGTTATTGCAGAAGACAACAGCGTCCACCTCTTTCCAACATTTCTTGATCAAGTCTTTCAGGAATATAAGAAATTCAATTCCTGCACCCATTGATATGTATTCCACCGCGCAAGTCAACATTGCCACCGTCTTCTGATGCCTAGAGCCCTAAGCTACCACTGCACCTCCTACCCTGACCAGGAATCCAGATGTAGACCAAGAGAACTCTCCACCCCAGCTAGCATCTACCCAAAGTTGTAATTCATTCCCAACCGGATTGATCACAAGTTTCTTGTTGATTGTTGACTTCAGATAAACAATCAAGTGAGTCAGCGCATGCCAGTGAGCCTTCTGTGGATTTTGAGAGTATCGTGCCAAGTAGTTCACGGCATACAACAAACCAGGTCTTGTTCCCAGTGCCAGGTAATTAAGACAGCCAATAAAGTGTTGATATTTAGTTTTTTCAACCGGAGCATCAGTGAATGAAGTTACCAATTGTTCATCCAGCAGTGGCGATCTGACCCTCAGAATATGCTTACCCAGATACCCTTCAGCCTCGTCAACAGCTTGGTTCGCAAGATGTGTTTGAGATAGTTGAATTCCCGCCAACTCCAATTGCTCCACATTGAGCCCAACAACCCATGACACACCAAACTCCCATTTGATCTTCAGATCCCTTTCCATCCCGTGCTTGATTTCATCTCAAAACGCCCCGTTGTTAGTGAACACAACACCATCATCCACATGCATCCACACCAGAAGCAAGTCTTGTCCCCTCCAACAACAATAGATTGCCTGTTCAATTTCTTCCACTTGAAAACCCAGCTTCTCCATGACCAATCTAAAAAATTTCCACCAGCAAAGAGGGGCTTGTTTTGTCCCGTAAAGTGCTTTCTTTAACTTTAACACTTTCCCTTTCAGCTCGGATTGTAACTCAACCGGTGGACGAACATAGATTTCCTCATCAATGGGACTATGAAGATAAGCTGTGGACACATCAAATGTGTTGATTTCCCAGTTATTAACTTCCGCCAGAGCAAAGAGAGTTCAAAGCAATGACAGCAAAGCCGTGGGTGCAATTGTTTCAAAACAGTCAACGCCCAGTTGCTGTGTGAAGCCTTGAACAACAAATTGCGCCTTGAACCTGGAGATGGAATTGTTGGAGTTTTGTTTCAGGGCAAAGACCCAGCGCGAGCCCACCACTTTCCTCTTCCGGTCATCAAGTACAACATCCCAGACATCAAATTCCTCCAGCTAGCGTAACTCATCCATGCACGCTGCTCTCCACCAATCCCAAAGAGGTGACTTTTTTGCATGCTGTAGATTTTTTGGAATATCTAGGTCACTGATTTGAGGAATTTTGTCGACCATGGCATCTTGCGCATCACAGATTTCTTCCACCGGTACCTTCCCCAGTTCTAAAGCAACTTGCTTCACCATTAACTCCCCACCAGCTTGAGCCATTTTTGGTAATGTAGGATTGTTGGCGTAATCAATAAACTCTGCCACAGACAACGAGATGAACTGATTTCCCACACCCTCCTAGAAATACCAGCCACGTCCATCCTCCAGATACCCCACCAAATAACACAGTTTTGCCCAATCATCCAGTTTCTTTTGGTTGTCACTCAGTATATGAACATAGGCCCTTGTGCCAAACGGATAAATATTTGCTGTCTGCGGAGGACAACCAGCCCACAACTCCAGCGGCGTCCGGCCATTGGTCCTCGCATTCGGGAGTCAATTATGAATAAAGACTGCACATTTATAGGCAAAAGTCCACAGAGTGCGAGGTAGGCCAGATTGTTTTAACATACACCTAGCCATGTCACCCAAGGTCTGGTTCAACTGCTTGGCCTCACCATTCTGTTGTGGTGTGTACGCTGCCGTCAAAGCCTGAGTTGTCCCCAGCGAATACAGAAACGCCACAAAAGATCCCTTCGTCTACTCCTTTGCGTTATCACATCGGAAGTATTTTGGTACACCAGCCTGGTTCTTGATGATTTCAAGAGCATTGGTAAGTTTGGTCTCCACCTCCGCACAATTCTTGATTAAGAAAAAGTAGGAGAACGTAGTAGCATGATCCCAAAGCGTCAAGATGTATTGATTTCCAAATATGTCTGTTGGATCCACCGGCCCCAAAATGTCCGACACCACTAGATCACATTTTTTCTTCAAGGCACCATGAAAAAACAATTGTCACTTGATATCAAGTGACATTACTCAACTTTGGTTGCAGCTTCAAAGCTACTCCATTCCTACTCTCAATTTAATTTTGGTTTTCTTGATTTTAATTTTGAAAAAAATCAGCAAAAAATGAACATCAGCTCAGTGCTTACTGCAGTAAATCTCAGCCTGCTCAGCAGTTCAGCTCATAGTCAACTTTGGTGCAACTCAGGGCTCAGGGTGGCTAGGAGCTCAGCATTTACTGTGGCATTGCTCAGCTCCCATTGTACAAAAGCTCAGGAATACCCATGAAATAGCTCAACTCTCATTGATACTGAGCAAAATTCATTCTACATAGTTTTAGGAAAAGAAAAGGTCTGGGTAGATTGTGGATAGCTTGCTGGAGTTGGCCAGATGTCACTTGATATCAAGTGACAATTGTTTTTTCATGGTGAGGGGATCTCACTATGCAATGGAGGTTGCCGCTGCACATGTTTCACAGAAGAATGGTACCCACGCCCTGAGGTCAAAAGACGGAACAAAAAAGTCGCAGATAGGTCTTAATGACCTTGTCAGAGGCATGCCCCAACCTATTGTGCTACTGCAGGGAGGATTGCCAGTCACCCAAAAGTTGCATTACAGAGTGAGGCATATGAGACATAGGGAGAGGAGATGGGGAACAAAGCAAGACCCTCCACAATTGATCACCAAACCAAGCCACCACAGTGTCTCCAGATGTTGGCTCCTTAAGTTCCAACGATTGGCCACTGAGAGTTACACCAAACCCCTCGTCAACAAGTTGTCCAAGCAAGATGAGAGTACCATGGACCGCCGGACAAAAAAGGAAATTCCTAAGCTTGATCGTTGAGCGTTTCGAGGGCAGGCTGATGGTTCCAATATGAGTAGCCATGACTGAGCCATCAAAAGAAGCCAGATTCAGCAGAATGTACTGTTGAAGAGGCCAAACCTCTGTGAGAAGACCAAAATCGCCACTCACATGATTAGTGGCGCCGGTGTCAACAATGCCATGTGCATCTGTTGCAGCAACCCGTATCGCCGGCGCAAATGAGGCTTCAGGCTTGTTCTGCACTCCAGGCCCCACACTGGAATGCGCCTGTTGCACCTTTTGTTGAAGAAAAGGGCACTCGAACTTCCAATGGCAGGATTGATGACAGAAGTTGCAGATATCATTGCCGTAACCCGTCCAAGGTCCACCACCCCCACCACTAGACAAATTTCCCCCACCACCACCACTGCAACCAGAACCTCTACCAAACCCCCACCATTCCCACTACCACCATGACCCAAAACACTAGCCCCACTCCCTCCACCTCCCCGGCCACCACCACGACTACTACCTTGAGCAACCCCCACCTGGTTCACCTGAAACGGATTAGACGCCGTTCCGTCCCCGTCAACATTTTTGGATTGGACCAAGTTATAGATGACTTGAACATCCCTAGGGCCCAGAACCGCGGGAGACTTCTCCGAGGCCGCTAGGATGAGGTTGTTAAGCTGAGTCCTGGTCGTACCCGCCGGTGGTGCCGTCAACACCTGCAAAAGTAGACCCTGAGCCTCCTGTGGAATGTCCACACCAAGAGCCGCGAGCTCCGAGACAATAGAAAAGAACTGATTGAAGTGAGCCGGTGCCAAAGGGCCTTTCAATTTGACAAGCGATCCAATGAGTTCCAACTGGCGCAACCAGGTGGCCTTGTGGAAGTTCTGTTTAATGGTTTGGAACACCTCCAAGGACGAGTTGGCGTCCTTGATGATTGGTTTGATATCCATAACAACAGAGGCCTTGATCACGTGGAGTAAGCAGCGATCCATTGCCGGAACAAGAATCTTGAAGTTTGCCTCATTGGCGAAGAACTCCTTGATGGCAAAGAGCAGACTCGCCAAATCATTGAGTGAGTCAACCCATTGAGTAATGTTCAATCCATCAGACAGCAACTGCGACGACACATACGACATGTATGAATTCGGGTTGGATAAAAATTTTTTGAGAGCCGGAGAGTCCAGATCGAGCCCCAACAAAGCATCTGCCTCCCCAGATTCCTTCTTCTTAGGAGGCATGGTTGACGCAAGTGCAAATTTGACTTCCAATGACGACGACGGCAAAGGTGGAGGAGACAATGGCGGATGATTTTCTGGCACAGACATGCAACAACAAAAACAAAAATAAAGTTTGAGTTATAGCTAACTCAGCACAAACAGAGATTTTGACTCTTAATCTGTTGTATAGTGAGATAGAGGAAAAACCTTGAGTATCATTCTGTGTGGAGAACAACTAATACTATATATACATAATGATGTGAAAAACCTAGAACATTCCATAACCTTCTATGCAAGGTTTGCCAACTATATGCATACTCCTCAACACCTGCCACAGGTAACCGGGTACCCGTCTGAAATGGCCGCTGCGGGTGCGGGTGCGGGTGCGGGTGTTGACAATGCATGGTTTTTGTGAGGAGGTACCCGCACCTGTGGCGGGTACCCGGGTGCAAAGTGACATCTTTATCCTTGTTGGTTCCTCTCACACACGGTATGGCTGAAAATTGTCTCTGCCAAAAAACCAACAACAAGGAAGCCCCATTGACAACATAGTTATCATCATTGCCATGCTTGAATTCAGCTGCCTTTGAACTGTTATCCCTGCATTAAAAATTTACAGTCCTGGTCCATACAATTGAACAGATTCCTGTATGGCAATTGTGCTGGACATTGATAGCCAGTGCGCAATGAGGCACAAAGAAGTGCACTAAGGTCCACAAGGCTGAATGCATGCACAGGAGACTGCACACTCCCCTGACACGCTCAGACCCTTCTGACAACATGGGGAGCCTGAACGTACATCCTTCAGGTTGCGGCCTGTCTTCCCACTATTGGAAAGACAAACCACTTGTCTCCTGCAACCTCACTCGCGCCATCCATTTTTAGCTATCACATGTTTTCAGCAGGCTAGCACCTTTTTTTTCAGCCTTTTTTGGCACCTCCCAGTGCAATCATCTATAACCTCACCAACCTAACAATGGAAGCATCTGAAAAGAACGTGTCTTGCAAAGTCAAAGACGCAGCCAAGAAGGGGCAAGACAGCAATAACAGTGAGGAGGAAGAGATTTTGGAAAGAATTTTGATTCTGGTCAAGGAGGAAGCTTTAGCTGTAGCTGGGTCAGGTGGAACCACAGAGGCAACTGCAGGTAAGATTATATGACCATTTAGGTCCTTATTGTCTTTAGACTCCTAGATCTGATCTAGTAGAGGATTACTCCTACTCTTTTTTAGAGGCAGTAGAGCATCATGAGGAGACTCCTGGTACACTTGCCAGTGACACATTCAAGAAAGCAACCAAAACCAGCTGTGATGATATGTTGTTAGCGCTTGGTGTCTTACCAGTTCTAGGAGCTGAGGTGTTAAGCATTGACCAACTAAAGAAATTATGGGGAAGCACTCTAGATGCAAAGAAGAACGGTGACGACTTTGTCGCAAATATCCTGTTTAAAGCCCATGAATAATTGAAGTTGCAGTCTATTACCAAACAACCTGCCTTGAGCCATTCCTTCTCCGCCTACTCTGTCCTGACCAAAAACCACTCCCCACAGGTAGAAGAGAATAAGACCCCCGTGAAGAAAGCAGAAATTCCATCCAACTTCAAAATGGAAGGCGACCTCATCTACGCAATTGGAGCAGTGCCTAGATCAGTCACCAACGCAGGCTTTGTGCCCTTCCTTGACAAAAATATTCTTAAGCTTTTAGGACTACTCCCCTTAACAATTTTCAATTGTAAATGGCAAGAAAAAGAAACAATGTTTCACCTTGAAAAAAGAGAGTCAGACAACACCTGCAAATCTAGCAGCGTTTATAAAGGCTATGCCTTTGTCTCAGAATGGATGCAAACTCATTCTGCGTGGACAAAAAATCATAGAATGTCATGCAACACCTTGAAAGAATTGTAAAATATGGGTGGCTATGCCAAGTTACTCCTTAAGCATAAGAATAGAGGTGACAACATTTACAAAAAGAAGGGATTCATGGTTGCTTTCAGATACAACATAGCGGTGTGGTAACCCTGTTCCTTCTCAACATTACACTCATTTAACCCTCTAAAACTCATCAAACCCCAAATATTATTTCAGAATCAGATTCTAGACCCCATTTTATCCATAGTCATTCCCTCACATCATCCTGGATTCCACAATGGTTTTGTAGTTATACTCATTCTTAGATTCTTGGCCACTTTTCTATATCTCTAAGTCCACAATATTACATCATAGGGTATATTACATCATAGCTTTATTTCCCACATAGCCAATATCCCACAAACATCCGTTTGTTTCTTAGTTTCTTGGAGCCATCATTACTTCACATTTCACATACACTCTTTGGTCATTATACCTCACACTTTGTTCATCATGACTCAATCTCCATTCTTGATCATTGGATATACCCTCTTTTAATGACCATTTGCCACATGTTTCCTTGGTTCATCTGTTCATCTTGGCTCTTCCCTGCTATGGCAAATTGTCAGCTTGCTACTATGTCAGAGCCAACCTGACAAAAGTAACATACAAACAAATAAAAAGAGACATTATTACTAAAACCCATTAATATGATTAATAATGCATAAAAACTTAGTTTGCTGATTTTTATCCAAGAGACTTAGCAAAGTCCTGGCACCATAAAAACAAGTAATGAATTAAAATAACAAATACTTTTTGCAAAAAATACAAATAACTTCTAAACATTGAGGATAACTTAGAATATTATGTCATATTCTGAATCCTCATGCAAATTAATGTAGGATCCCTCACTGGAAGTACCCCTAAATCCCTACTCCTTCACCTTGAACCAAGTACCCGTAAGAATTGGCCACATCCACGTGTCACAGATGCACATTACACATGCATGAACTTGTTTTATATGCATACTGTATGTGAAAGGACCAATTATGGACTTATAATTGAGGTGTTGTGTACACCCCGGACAAACTTTTGACAGGCCTTCTCCGGGATTGCACAGACAAGTGTCAAGCCCGGAGTTTTGACGGGATTTTTGGGGTGACATGCACCAGGTTGTGTTAATCCCGTGAAGAAACCCACCTTGTCAAAATACCCCAGAGAACAGTTGGGGGATTCCCGTCATTGTGAATGAGACGGGCTGGTAATTTTCACATCACCGTGCAATTAACGTGTTGATCACGGCGCCGAGTTTGCGACGGGTTTTTCACGTGATTTTTTTTTTTTACTTCACCTGGAAACCAGCTCAGTATGGTTTTTAACCTCTGAAATGCGTTTCTACCTTGATTTCTAAGAAACCAAAAAAAAATTTCAAAAAAAAAAAACTTAGAAAAAAAAGTTAAAAATTATTGTGAAAACAAAGGAGCAAAATTGGTACATAACCTTTGGGACCCCCTAGCAAATACAGCCACATGTAGCGCAACAGTTATTCATGGCCGGCCCTGGTGCTGACCTAGTGAGGGCTGCGCGGGTTCAATTCCCTGTCTGCTCTTTTATGCCCGGAGTAGCTTGATTTTCTCCGGTCGCGGTTTAAGCATCACGTGAAGTTCCCGGCCAAATCCCGAGATCAAGCCGGACCCGCCACAAGATTTTGACATGAAGGTCCTGGGGAAAATCTCGTGGAGGTCTCGTGAGCTTCCCAAGAATCTGTGGACCGTTTGATTTCGGTCCTGGCCCAGCAAGCGCAATCTCGTGAATTATCCCGAGTTCACGCCCAGGATAATCACGTCGGACTGTCGTGGGGGTGTATAGTTTGAGTGTTAGGCCCAATTGGGGTTTAAACCTCCAACCCCACGCGTGGATTATATAATCCAATTGTGAATTGGCCAAATGTGTGGAAATAGCTAATCCCCTAGTTACCACATGTGTACAGGCGTAACTGGGGTACAGGTAGATTCTATGTGTTTTATTTACAAGGTTTCATTGATAAAAACCTTGAATACATAAGAGTAACATAGCCAGCGTGGCCTTTAAAGATTAGCCATAGCCATTTGTGGCCCATTTCAGCGTCTGTGGCCAATTTCAGATACAATTACACGTTGGTGTTGCTATGTACCTTAGTTACAATGACCAAATAGGTTATAAAGGTCATGAAGAGCACTTATGATGCTGAAATAATGACCAGCAGTGTCATTGGGATGAGCCTTGTTAGTGCCAATCCCCCAAATTGGCCACATTGCGCTGAATTTCAGCAACTACACACACACAGGCAGAAAGGTCCTCTACTATGAGTGAAATTAGTATATACTAGAGGACAAGGCGGCTGCGCCGCCCGCCAGTCCCAGGGGCCCCAAAATTAACACAAGTCCTTCACCTGCCAGAGGCAGGGGCGCAAAGTGCCTTGTGCGCAGCGCAACCTCTTGTTGGAGGGAATTGCATGCAAGAACCTGTATCTGGCCTGAGCACCTGAGGAAGATCAGGCTGTATTTCTTGAATTTTCCCTTTTTCCCATTTTAAAAATTCCTTTTTGACAGTTATCTCCCGCCCTTCATTTTGCAATACACCATGGGCGAGGAGGACCGTCACATTGACGCTCATGTTGACGGTTTAAATCCGTCCGGCAGTAGCCCTGCAGAAAGCGTCATCTTGACGCCACTCTGCATGACCGGATTTTGACAGTTTTTCAAAACTGTCAAAATCCGGTCAATCTGAAGGTTTAAAACCGTTTGCGTCAGCGTCGATGTGATGCTTTCCTTTGCAGGAAGCGTTAAGGTGACGCTGACGCAAACGGTTTTAAACCGTCAGAAGCGCATCCGACGGACGCTTTGTGAGACACACTCAAAGCGGATTTTGATTTTTTTGCTCACTTTTTTTTCATGTATATTTGGTTCTGATTTTACTTGTTTTGGGTTTTGGTGATGTGATAGTATTTCTAGCGTCTATATAAACAAAATACATAAGACAATGTTGATAGGAATGGAAAATGAAATGAAAGTTTGTAGCCTGCAGTGTTGATTTGGGAAACGAATTGTACATATGAGTGCCATGATTCCAAATCCAAGTTAGTACATGTGTTAAGAAAGATTCAACTGGATATGTTGTTGAAAAAAAACAAGCAGGGGAGAAAGCAGTGAGATGAGCATGATATGCGTAGGAAGCAGTCAGAGCATTCAGGGGCGGCCAGTCAATGTCAAAGCTGCGTTGGCTTGAGATCAAAGGATCTTGTCAAGTCTCTCGTGCACTGCCTCTGGAGTGGGCATGCAGATGGTGTGCTTGTCAATATTGCCAAACATTTTTTGGTGGCCAAACAACTCTCCATCCTTGTCCATGAGAGCTTTCCCCCACCTGGAAGCGTGAAAAGAAAGATGAAGCAATGATTAGTTGAACAAGATACAAGGAAAAGAAAAGAAATAAAACTGACGCGGATCAATGGTCAGCACCCCAAGAATTTAATTCTTGAATCTTTTCATCTATAAGGATCCATTGCTGGATGAGTGGACAGGGTGACTTGGGTGGTTTTGGACAATGGTGTGGTGGGAAAAGAAGAAGAAGAAGAGGAAGAGTTGAGTTTCTGGTGGTAAGATGCAGCCAGGAAAGCAGCAAGAAAGATCAAGTTGGGGAGTCCGTTCGAGAGCAGCAGCGGTGCCAGCAAGCAGACCAAGTACCACAGGAAGAGCAGGATCCAGGAGGGCCATGGGCCTAGTGGATGCACCCAGTTGAGGGCGAGGGACAGCTGGGCAGTGATGTGGATGGGCCGGCTGCAGACGACGAGCAGGGAAATGAGCGGCGGGGGGAGCGACAAGACGAGATGGATGAGCGACTGCTCCCTCTCCGCCGCGGACTGTTTGTTCTCCATGTTGACTGTGTTTGTGCTGGTGGTTGCTTCCACTTGATCGCGTTCCAGCGTGTTGAGGAAATGGGTTGCCCGCTCAGTTGGAATTGACACCAGTCACCCTGTCACTTTCAGGTTGACCGGAAGGCACACAGGGGCACCAGCAAACCATTTGTCTGGTCGCTGGTGCCTCACAGGTCAAGGTGTCCTTTTGACGTGTTTGGTTCCAGGACCAGAGGCGTCAAAAGGAAGCAAATTGAGAGCTGTGCGTCAATCTGACGCTTCTGGTCTTGCAACCAGAAGCGTCAGGCTGACGCATAGACCAAATTGCATCAATCGGACGCTGACCCAAAGAGTCCAATTGATGCAATTTGGTCTATGCGTCAGTCTGACGCTTCTGGTTGCAAGACCAGAAGCGTCAGATTGACGCACACGTCAATCGGACGCTTCTGATTGCAAGAGCAGAAGCGTCAGACTGACGCAGCAGTCCAGCTGACGCTTTTCAAAGCGTCCGCAAGACCTGAGCAGGACTGAAGTTGGACCAAAGCATCATTCAGACGCTTCGGAACCATCACTCAGACGCTTCCTTCTGGGAAAGCGTCTGAATGACGCGGGCGGTTTCCAGGAACTTGACCCGTGGTGTATCTGCTGGGCATTGCCGTTCTTCTGATGCAAGACTGACCTGACAGCATTAGATATAAGGCTCCACACAGCTGCCTGAAGAGGCCTCAAGTCTCCCCACACATTCACTATTCATTTCTTGAATCTCCTTCCAACCATCCTCACTCCTCTTGCCTCTCACCCAAACACCAGTCAAGTGACCTCGTGTGGATTCAATGCTCATTGTTAGGGACGTAAGTGGGCACCACCATGTCCAAATTCAACCTACACATGGACACTTCCCCTCAGCCAGATGCTTGAGCTTGAGAATACCTCAAGCTTCATATTTACATTCCAACAAGTATGGTATGGAAGTGAGGCGGTGGGTGGCTGTGATGGAATGTTGGCACCTGCAAGCAAGATTCAGCAGCTTGAACTACATATTTCCAAAGCGTGTATGTAAATAAATATGTAGACCAAGAAAATAGAGCGCCATATATCTCTTTGCTTTCTTTTATTTCACGGCTCTTCTTCACACTGATCATCTTTTTTTTCTCTTTACATGTTATATATAGCTGTGACAATTGAATGCATGTTTGGTGTGTTCCAACATGTAAAAAAAAGAGCCGCTCATTGCAAGGTGAATGAAATCAAGTTAGAGGCAATAAAAAAGGAGGAAAAGCAGTTCCATGGCATCTAGCCTCCCGCATCAGCTTTCTCCCAGTGAAGTAAGCTAAGTCAATAGCCAGGCAGTGCCAAACTCAAACACAGGAAGCAGTCGTCGTTATCGTCAGGAACGATATCGCTCCCTCGTGTCGCAGAGCACTCAAGATAAAAATCTATAGTAAATCTCTTTTTGATTTCTATGATCACAGATAGACAAGAGCTAAAGACTTGCGCAGTCTTATCCAGGTCAAACCGCAGAGCGGATCGAACAAGCCAGTATAGTCGTTTGCGCAAACGGATCTAAGCCTACCTGCGTTTAGGTAAATTCCGTCCATAGATGTCCTTTCTCTCAGTCTCACTCGTATGATTGTGTCAAGATGTTGTACATGCATTTTTCTATTTACAACAGCTAGCTAAAACTATCGCAATGAACTTTAGTCATAAAAATTCTTTACCTGTTTGCTGAGAGATCTCGAGAAACAGGCAGCTAGCTGTGTGTTTGCTGAGTGCTCTGGGAAAAGAGGTAGCTAGCTACCTGTTTGCTGAATGCTCTCGCAAAGCAGGTAGCTAGCTACCTGTTCGCTGAATGCTCTCGTAAAACAGGTAGCTAGCTACCTGTTCGCTGAATGCTCTCGTAAAACAGGCAGCTAGCTACCTGTTCGCTGAATGCTCTCGGAAAACAGGTAGCTAGCTGCCCTGTTTTTGGAAAACAGGTAGCTAGCCACCCTGTTTGCTGAGTGCTCTTGGGAAGCAGGTAGCTAGCTACCTGTTTGCTGAATGCTCTCGGAAAACAGGTAGCTAGCTACCCTGTTTGCTGCTGAGTGCTCTTGGAAAACAGGTAGCTAGCTACCTGTTTGCTGAATGCTCTCGGAAAACAGGTAGCTAGCTACCTGTTTGCTGAATGCTCTCGGAAAACAGGTAGCTAGCTACCTGTTTGCTGAATGCTCTCGGAAAACAGGTAGCACTACCTGTTTGCACAGTACTCTCGGGAACAGGCAGCTAGCTACCTGCTCGCAAAGTGTTCTTGGAAAACAGGTAGCTAGCTACCCGCTCGCCGATAGGCCTCAAGAACCAAGAAGCTGACTACCTGTTCGCCAAGACGTCTTGGGAAGCAGGTAGCTAGCTACCTGCTTGCCTAAAGGTTTTGCGGACAGGTAGCTAGCTACCTGCTTGACAGGAGATCTTGGACACAGGCGGTCGGCTACCTGCTCGCCAAGAAGCCCCAGGAAACAAGTAGCTGACTACCTGCTCGTCAAGAGGTCCTGGAAAACAGGTAGCTAGCTACCTTATCGCCAATAGGGATCGGGAAGTAGGTGGCTAGCCACCAGCTTGCCTATAGGGCTCGGGAAGCTGGTAGCTAGCTATTGGCTCCTTGAAAGGACTTGGGAAAAAGGCCGGTAACTCGCGGCTTGTCAATGGGGCTCATGAACAATGAGCTAACTACCGATTCGCCAATAGAGCTTGAGGAGCAGGTAGCAACATATCAAAGCTAGCTGCTCACCAAGAAATCTTGGTGAGGCTAGAAGTTGTCGTCAAATTGGGGCTTCATGATAAACTGATGATTTTTCAGTTAATCCAAGTCCACACTTGTTTAACAATCTTGATATATTGAGCAAGGGAATAGCCAGGCAAGGGTCGCTGGCTGGGCTGGCCTGACTTGGGGGTGGCAGTGTGTCAATGACACTATTCCTAGGGTAGGGCGGGCCAATGCACTCAGGGTGCTCAGCATGAAAGAGGGTGGTGGAGTGATGTGCAGTGGATAGTTGCTTGGCAATGAGTGTTGATGGGGGTAAAATACGCGCCAAGGGCTTGGGGGTGGCTGTCTGAGGCTGTGTGGAGGGGGCTGTGGCAAAGGTAACCAGTCAGGTTGGTTTGTGTGGTGGCAACATCTTGTTTACCGGTCATGAGAGGTGACCTGGGTGTTGATACAAGGCGTGGGGTGGAGCGAGTTTGGGATTAGGGAGTGATGGGACAAGATAGTGACAAGCAAGGGGTCGCTGACATCAAGAAATAGTAGTGCAGCCAGCTGTGACCCTGGTTGGTTTGGGAAGCGGGTGGCACGCAACTCCGCAAGTTGATGCTTGCATCAAGTGGGGATTGCGTGTCAAGTGTCAAGCATGCGGTGCTTGGTTGGGCCGTTGCTAAGGTGTGAGGAGGAGGGGGAACAAACTCATTGTAAGACAAAGGGTACGCTGCTCAGAGAAGGGGGACAGACAGGTACTCGACACACCTGGTAATGTGAGTGGTTGCTATAGCTGCGCCGGAAGAGGAGATGAAGGCGGAAGTGGTGTGGCGACGGAAGAGGGGCAAACTAGTGTAAAGATGTGCTCAAAGGAGCGTAGACCCCTCGTTGTCACGTGCCATGCGTTGTGGTTTGGATCAAAGGTGAACCGTTATTCGCCATAAAAGGCGGCGTGTGATGAGGGGATTTAGGCTAGGCCGCCCCCATTATCCGTACACCACCGCTTGCTTCCGCTCTTTGACTCACGTTGGCCTCTCTGCGGTATTGGGTACAGGTGGGCACGGACCTGGCCACCCTGAATCTAATCATCAGTATGGCCCATGTCAGGGTCAGGTTGCAGGTGGGCTCGGGCGGCCCGCGGGCCACCCAAGCCCGTCCCGGGTTTGGGGCGGGTCCGGACAGAGAACCGCTCATTATTGGCCCGGCCCACAGAAGCCCACGTCTGTCCTGGGTCGGGTTTGGCTGGCCAGGCCGGCCCAGGTCGGCCCGACCTGTTTTGACAAACTCTCTGGATCCCTTTGTCTTCTGAAAGTTCAGCCCAAGCTCGGCTGATTTTCGAGTGCCATGGCGACCAAAAAAAAGACTGAAAAGAAAAGATTGACCTTCTGGGCTCCCACTCTGGCTCCATTGTCTGAAGATTCATCCACCTCATCGGCATCCTTGGCCCCCCCCTGAGTCCCCTCCTTTGACCTCACAGTCAGAGAAGCCCAGCGGCCCCAGCTCTTCTATTCCTGTCGACATTGATTCTGATGATCCTGATCCAGCTTCAACCCCAATCCCCAAATCTACCCAGTTGAAGCGGAAGCAAACCGAGAAAGAAGATCCTCCTGAAATAACTGCTGCCACAACCAGTACAGGTCACACCTGCAAGTCCAATTCCGATCATCCTGACAAGAAGAGAAAGACTACAAGCGACGTTTGGGATCATTTCACTACTCAAGGTGCAGGTAAGTGATTTCTTCAAATGACCAATCATATTATTAATAACAATGATTTCAATAAGACAACTAATACATGTGTTGTGATACTCAAATTCAGGTGAAAAACTCAAGGCCATCTGCAACTACTGCAAGACAGTCATGTCGGGAAAAAGTTTGAGTGGCACAAACCACTTACACCGGCATGTCAAGCGATGTCAGAACTTTACAAGTAACGACAAACAAACGCTCCTCAGCTTCTCAAAAGATTCCGCTTCTTCCAAACCACCGTGGAATTTCTGTCAGAAGACCTCTAGGGATCTCCTGACGCAGATGATTATTGCCAAAGAGAACCCCTTTCAATCTGTCAAGAAGCCAATCTTTTGCAAGTTAATTGCGTCTCTGCAGCCCAAGTTCAAGTTGTATGGCAGAATGACTGTCAAGTCTGATGTCATGGCCATGTTTTCCTCAATGAAGTCAGATATTGCCACTGAGCTCTCTCAAGCGCATTGGATCGCGCTCACTACCGACCTCTGGACCTCCTCTAATCAAAACAGCTACATGGTAATTACTGCGCATTTCTTGACGCTTGACTGGAAGCTAGTCAAACAAATCATTTCCTTCAAAATCTTGCCCTCGTTGCACACTGGATTTGAAATCTCTGAACAGCTTATCGCAACCATGCTTGAATGGAAAATCCAAAACAAAGTCTCCTTTATAACTGTCGACAACACAAGCTCTAACGATGTTGCGGTGAAACAACTCCAAGCTGTACTTCTCAAAGATCCTGCGGACTTGGCTTTGGATTTGGATGGCCAATTTTTTCATATTTGATGCGCAGCTCACGTTATAAACTTAATTGTCAAAGAAGGCCTCAAGACCACCTCTCCAGCCATCAAAAAAATAAGGGACAGTGTGCGCTATGTCAAGTTGAATCCTTCAAGAAAGCAAGCTTTCAAAGAAGATATCCAGATGTCGTCCACAAAGCCGATTGCCTGGCCATCTGTTGACGTACCGACTCGATGGAATTCCACCTATCTGATGATTAAGTTGTCCCTACCTTACAGAGCTGCGTACAGGACTCTTTCCATGCAGGACACAAACTACGTCTTTGAACCAACGGAGAAGGAATGGGCTCAGCTGGAGACCATTTGCAAATTCTTGAGTATGTTCCACACAGGTGAGTAAACGCAGTTTTTTGCATCCCCTTTTCATGTTGTACATCACTGACACAAATGATGAATTTTTGATTCAGCTACTTTGGAACTCGGCGGAACCAAATATCCGACTGCTGCGTTAGTGTTCAAACACTTCAAACAAATCCAGCAGGGAATAGTCAAAGGAAAAAACAGCAAACTCATTGAAATTGTTGAACTTGTTGAACCAATGGAGGCCAAATTTGACAAGTATTGGGAAGGCATGAAGAAATTTGCTTCAATCACGCAGATATTTGACCCGCGCTACAAAACCATACTCATGGAATTCTGGCTCACGGATGAGCTGGGAAAAAATGCTGCGGCCCAGGAAATCGCCTCAACCAAGAAGACTTTGTACAGCTAGTTCACGAGTTACAGCAAGAGTAAGAAAAAGAAGGACGTCTTGACTTCTCATTCAGCGGAAGGAACTGAGATCAAGTGCCACAGCAAAGACACCAACGAGTATCGCTTCAAACGCTATCTAGCCAGCAAAAAATCAAATCAAGTGGTTTCTGCCACATCAGAAATTGACTTATACCTTCAGGAGCCAACAGTTGAAATTGAAGCAAACAGAGCTCCAGAGCTTGACTTACTAAGATGGTGGAAGATTAACCAGCTGTGATTTCCAACACTTGCCCAACTTGCAAAAACCATGCTCACGGCCCCTATGAACTCAATTGCTTCCGAATCTGCCTTTTCAACTAGGGGACGCATACTCAGTGATTTTTGCAGCAAACTTGACCCAACTACTGTTGAGGCTTTGGTTTGCGGTCAAGACTGGATCAAGAATGGGTCTGAGGAGGAAAATGAAGATGATTCCTGATGGATTCTTTCCTCCTATTTTTCTTATCAGATTGTAAATAGTTAAAACATGGTGTGAAACACAAAGAAAAATGATTTCCGCCGGCTCTCCACTGCTAAGAGCCCGTGGGCCAACCCAAGCCCAGCCCAAAGATTGCTTTCCGGGTTGTGGGCTGGTCAGAGCTTTGGCTCAATTTGACCTGGCCCGGCCCAGCCCGCCTTTCCACGCGGGCCGGG
Source organism: Puccinia coronata f. sp. avenae (assembly GCA_002873125.1). Classification (NCBI taxonomy): domain Eukaryota; kingdom Fungi; phylum Basidiomycota; class Pucciniomycetes; order Pucciniales; family Pucciniaceae; genus Puccinia; species Puccinia coronata. The sequence continues at coordinate 85,801 of PGCI01000026.1, forward strand.
TCCGGACAGCGAATCTGGTCCTGAGCCCGGCCCACTTTCAACCAGATGTCAGGGCATGGTCAGACCTACGTTGAACCACCCTGACCCACCTCTCTGGCGTCTCCACCCTGCCAACCCAGCCTGTTGGCTGAGTCGGCTTAACAGTGAGGTTGGTCAGGTTGGTCACGGCTCACCCAACCAACAGGATGTTGATGGCCAAAGCGTGCCAATGTAGGGAGCAGGTGGTGCCCGCGTCATGGCATGATGGCTGTTGGGAAATCATAATTCTGCGACTACAAGCCGCCTTCCTCACAACCAACCTCCTGACAACCACAGCTGTACGACCACACCTGATGTTATCCCCACCACAACTGATCAAGCGCAGCACCTCGGCACCCCTGCCGATGATCAAGCAATTGCCGAAGCCTGCGCTGGCTGTTACCCCCCCAAAGCCCTCCGTCACTGCTCCCAAAGCACCCGGCCCTGCTCCAGGAGCATGCATTGTCACTGCTCCCAAAGCACCTGGCCCTGCTCCCAAAGCACCCGGCCCTGCTCGAGGAGCATCTGTTGTCACTGCTCCCGAGGCACCTGGCCCGGCTCCTGTTGCGGAGCGAGATCAAAGGGAGCCTTCCCACAAAAAATCTTGAGTACGCCAGTATCATATCTGTCCTTACGTGCCTTGATCAAATGGTGGCAGATTCTGACATTCCCCTCCAGAAATCCTGCCCAAGCCCCAAAGTAAGGCGTAGCCAGCGCGTGCTCAACCAAAGACACCATGGCCTTGGCAGCTTAAAACTCCCCAAAGGATACCTTGGCGTGCAGAAGCTCGCAATTGGAGGGGCTTCAAGAACCAAAAACTCTTGTCATTGACTAAGTCATTCTTCCATCTCTTCATCCCATCATCTTTTCAGTAACAAACAATAGTAAATATAATACTGATTTCAAATGCTATCTGTCAGAACAATTGCTGCATGCAATGCAAATTGAATGGCGACTCCTTTCTTCCTGATGTCACATCAAATTTTTTCTTTACATAGTTTAGTTCAGTCTTGGATCCAATCAGGACCCAGGAAACCCCTGAAGTAGGTGGGTAACCTAAATGTATGAATTTTTGGAAAAAATGGCAAAATGATACGCACGAAATTTGTGTGAATGGGGTTACAAAACCAAAAGGGGACACACCAAATGTGGCAAAAATGTATGAATTTCCATTGAAATTCAGTTAAACCCGCTAAAAACCCTATAAACCCGGCTGTAATACGGGGGGTTTTGGGTTCCCGGTGGCATTTTGCCTTAAGCATATGCACGAAAATGTGTGAATTAGCCAAAAAAAGCCATTCCCCGGTGCCCCCTGATGTATGAATTTTGCCAAAACTGGGATTTTACGTTACCCACCTCTGTAGGGGGTTTCCTGGGTCCTATCCAATCTCAATGTCGAAGCAACCGGTTTTTTTTTTTTTAAGTTTTTACTTGTTTTTTGACAACCGTTGTACCCCATTTGATTAGGCCAGTGTGTATGGAATCGATCCACTGTAATGGCTCAAGCTGATCAATAGTAATGTCTGAGATCTTCCTGTACAGAGATGGCAATGAGAGTGACGCAAGATTGATGATGAATTGTTCATCATCCGCATGGTTAAGTTCTAGGGTCTTCTGGTTGCTCTTCCTCCTCTCCACCACAGCAGTCCTTGTTTCTGCGAGTTGGCAATCTGCGCAATAACAATCATGCTGGACGTTCAGTCCGGCTGCAATAGACTGTGTATTTTAATATTCAATAGGTCAGTATTTGTGTCTTTCTGCATGTCTTTAAGAAGAAGTACTCTTACTTACGAGGTGACAAACAGATCTCGCAAAGTTTTTTGAATCTCCCTCATTTGATAATGAGCGCTCCAACCCATTTTTTGAAAAACGGAAAGATGAATCAAGAATTTTGCGCGATCGGCAGGTTCCTGGACCATCCAGAGGGAAGTGATACATCCGACCTGTTGAGATACTTGAGGCTGATGAAGATTGAACTTTCCAAAAAAGAAAATGAGAAAAATGACATTTCCATGTAAAATCCAAGGGAGAATGAGTCTCACATACCAAGACAAAAAAATTGTTCTTGAGGAATTGTTTTTTGTTCAAGTTGAGCTTGGATATTTGAGTGATTACATGGCAAGGATACTCATTCTTCAAAACCTGAGGAATTATCACTTGATTGTTTTTTGGTACGGACTTCTTCTTTATAGAAGGAAAATCGAAATTGGACAAAGATTTTGATTGATTATATCCCAATGTTTGCTGGATTAGGGGATTCTGTGTGAATATGTCTGTGACTTGCTTGGAAGACTGCAAGTATATTTTTTCTTCTGATCAAAAAAGAATCCACCAGACAGAATTTGGCAGAAAGAATGGTAATTGCTGAAGGTGACTGCTATATCTTGACCAGGGCTGTGCCGATTTGAGTGAATCAAAGCATTTCAAAGAATTCCATTATAGCTCTCAAATTTTTCAGTCGCAAAATGACTAGCAGGGCCAAATTGAAGGATGGATTCTGGAAGATAAGAAGCATGTGGAATTTTGCCCTGTTGATCCATTGCACAGAATCTTCAATTGGGGATTGATAGCGGCACGCCCGAAGGGCGTGCGCATGCCCCCCCGAACGCCTAAAAAAAAGGCGTGCGGGGGCTGCACACCTTCCCAACCAGGCGTGCAAACCCCCGCATGCCGCACGCCTACAAATGGCGTGAGGACGGCCGGCTTGGCGTGCGGCCCCGCCGGACAGGCGTGCTGGCCATGCACGCCTGTCCGGAGGGCGTGCAGGCCTTGCACGCCTGTCCGGAGGGCGTGCAGGCCTTGCACGCCCTCCGGACAGGCGTGCACGGCCGGCACGCCTGTCCGGCCAGGCTCACGTAAGCCTCTCGAATCGAGAGGCTTACGTGAGCCCCTTGGTGCCCTTATAAGGGTACCGTTTGGTACCCTTATAAGGGTACCGTTTGGTACCCTTATAAGGGTACCAAACGGTACCCTTATAAGGGTACCAAACGGTACCCTTATAAGGGTACCAAACGGTACCCTTATAAGGGTACCAAACGGTACCCTTATGTACCAAACGGTACCCTTATAAGGGTACCAAACGGTACCCTTATGTTTGGTACCCTTATAAGGGTACCGTTTGGTACCCTTATAAGGGTACCGTTTGGTACCCTTATAAGGGTACGTTTGGTACCCTTATAAGGGTACCGTTTGGTACCCTTATAAGGGTACCGTTTGGTACCCTTATAAGGGTACCGTTTGGTACCCTTATAAGGGTACCGTTTGGTACCCTTATAAGGGTACCGTTTGGTACCCTTATAAGGGTACCGTTTGGTACCCTTATAAGGGTACCGTTTGGTACCCTTATAAGGGTACCGTTTGGTACCCTTATAAGGGTACCGTTTGGTACCCTTATAAGGGTACCGTTTGGTACCCTTATAAGGGTACCGTTTGGTACCCTTATAAGGGTACCGTTTGGTACCCTTATAAGGGTACCGTTTGGTACCCTTATAAGGGTACCGTTTGGTACCCTTATAAGGGTACCAAACGGTACCCTTATAAGGGTACCGTTTGGTACCCTTATAAGGGTACCAAACGGTACCCTTATAAGGGTACCAAACGGTACCCTTATAAGGGTACCAAACGGTACCCTTATAAGGGTACCAAACGGTACCCTTATAAGGGTACCGTTTGGTACCCTTATAAGGGTACCGTTTGGTACCCTTATAAGGGTACCAAACGGTACCCTTATAAGGGTACCAAACGGTACCCTTATAAGGGTACCAAACGGTACCCTTATAAGGGTACCAAACGGTACCCTTATAAGGGTACCGTTTGGTACCCTTATAAGGGTACCAAACGGTACCCTTATAAGGGTACCGTTTGGTACCCTTATATGGGCACCAAGGGGCTCACGTAAGCCTCTCGATTCAAGAGGCTTACGTGAGCCTGGCTGGACAGGCGTGCCGGCCGTGCACGCCTGTCCGGAGGGCGTGCAAGGCCTGCACGCCCTCCGGACAGGCGTGCATGGCCAGCACGCCGAGCCGGCCGTCCTCACGCCATTTTTAGGCGTGCAGACGGCGTGTGGCATGCGGGGGAGGGCGTGCGGGGGTTTGCACACCTGGTTGGGAAGGCGTGCAGCCCCCGCACGCCTTTTTTTAGGCGTGCGCACGCCCTTTGGGTGTGCCGCTATCAAGCCCCTCTTCAATTACACGACTTTAGAATATATTGATATGATTCTTTAAGTCAGAGATATACGTTGACATATTTTCAATATGAGATTGGAAGATCAGACCGCCCAGATGACAGAGGGCGGTCCAGATTGCAATATCAGACGTTTTCATGAATTTGAAAAGAACGAATGGCGCTGCTTGGAGAATTATTCTAAAATCTTTTCCAATCAAGCTGGAAGAATATTGAACTAAAGTAGTGGCTCTTATTGGAGGGACGTTGTGGTGTTCCATTCCCGCTCCAATGCCAAAGAGGTACATTTCATATATTACAAGTTCACTTACAGGATGTACACTAGAACAGGATACAAGAGGAGGAATATCAGGGAGGATTACAGAAGGAATCTGGAAGAATACACGATACACCAACATCACAGAATCAACAACAAGGAAGAGTTACACCAACAGCAAGCAGGAGATACGGACGATGGTAGCAGTACAAGGAGCGGCCACAGGGGGAAGAAGGGGAAGAAGGACCAGGAGGAGGAGAGGACTAGACCCTGAACAGGATGGAAGCTGGAAGGATTGGAAGAAGGAAGGGGTGATGGAAGGTGTTTCAGCCCCTGGATGGAAGGATAGAAGAAGGAAGAAGAATGGGCTGTATTGTACACAGTACAGGGGGGGAGTGGCACAGAAATGATTTCATGCTGTGCAGATATGATGTCATGCTGTGCAGACATGAAGTCATGCTGTGCAGAAATGATGTCATGCTGTGCATCAATGATGTCATGCTGTGCTGAAACCATAGCAACAAGGAGTAGGCTGTGCAGCTAACCAGTTCACCTGCAGCATAAATCTCTCAAAGTACCTTCCCTTGGAGCTAAATTCCCTCATCTTTTCCTATATAAGGAGGTCATTTCCCCACCACTGTTGTTTTCTTTTTCCTCAGCCACTTACTAAGAGAGTATAGTGTGTCTCGCCAGTCATCAAGTTAGTCATCAAGTGTAGTCATCAAGTGTAGTCATCAAGTGTAGTCATCAAGTGTAGTCATCAAGTGTAGTCATCAGTGTTATCAGTCAATAATTCAATCAATCAGTTATCAACCCCAACAATAAAAACATTTCTCAAACCCCCAATCAATCAACAAACAACCCAATCAATCAACAAACAAATCAATCAATCATCAACAAACTCAACAATCATCAGCAATCACCTGCAATAGTCCAACATACTATTGCACTTTCACATAATCAATCCCATGGTTCAATTATCCATGTCATTAGTTATAAGTGGTCTACTCAAATACAACAACGTATAAGGTCTAAGTCTGATTGAGATTACTATACTTAGTAAACTTAATCTTGAAATCAGCCATTTCTCTTTTTATATTGATTTTAAGATTCCTTACAAAGGGTATAGTATTTATAAAGGGGCAGGCCAATAAACCACCCGTAAACTGACTGTTTTAGCCTTTCAACCTAACTCACCAGTTTATTTCCCCCAGCCTGATCTTTACCAAATATTATCATTTGTCCCACAGGAGTCCTACAAAGTTCAGAGAGTTGATGTTGAAAGAATTCCATAATGCCAACAGTTCTTGTTTTTGGGATTCGTCCAAACCTTTCATAAAATCACAATAGTGATATTTTACAGGGCCGAGTAGAAAAACATGGAGGACTTCCACTGGTGTATCCCCTACCATGTCAAAACCTGAAAAAATAAACAAACACAACATGGCAAAAGTCAGAAGTAGAGTGTCGTTTCAAATAAGAAAGAGAGAACAAACCTTTCAGTTCCAAAAAAGGATTGAACAACCTTCCCAGTGCGTTTTTTTCCATGTTGACTAAGTTTTGAGGAATTGGTTGATCCATATCTTCTGGTACCTCCTCTTCGTGTTGGAGAATGGCGACTTTATCTTCTTGAAACCTGATCAGTTCTTTGGCAAACTTTTGATTAATTTGATTGCGAACCCCCAGATCAGCAGATTTCTTGTTCAGTATATCCATATTCATTGTCTCCTTTGAGTAATCCCAAAGTTCTCGTGTGTTTTTTTTTGTTTCTTCCATTTTTCTGATCGCATTTGGACACTGGCAAGGGTTTATTCAAAAACCAAACATCAAAAATGAGATTTTTTTTCTTCTTCTTTCAAAAGCAAAGACAAAAACAAAAAGGCTGAAATGAAATACGTTCTCTCCATGCAAATTCTTCTGCAAGAATTGTGTGACATATGGCATCTTCTTCCGTTCAATCAGAGTCTTAGACCACAAAACACAATAATGGCAAGGATTGAGAGAATTGCCAGGAACCGGCGTGTTTGTGATTTCTGCGTGCATTGGGGAATCAGCCAAAAAACACAAGACGCTGGCCATAAAATGAACTTCTCGTTGGATTGTGCTATTGTAAGCTTTGAAGCCATTAATGGCCCTATCACTGATACAGAAATGAAAAGAAAAGAGTATTAGAATAGAATAATTGGTAATCAATTGAATTCAACAATGGAAAATAAATAATATCATACTTGAGCTGTTCAACAACCATCTCCCCAAGTTCCAAAGCGCCTGTAATGTTTGATGTGCAGAGAAAATGGAAGTTGAATTGTTGGTTTGATAGTTTAGGCGGCAAGCCCGAAAGCGTAAAGTAGTAGGAAATATGTTTATTCCACTTCTTTGATTGGTCTCCAGACGTGTCATTGCAATATAAAGTTATAGGAACATTGCACAATATTTTTCCCTGAGCTTTTGCCCGCCAAGGATTTGGTACAACAATAGTTGGATTCCAGACACCCAACACATTTATTTCTTTTTCAAATAACAGCAACAAAATTAATGAGCAACAGCAAAAAATCATCCCTTAAATTGTACAACATGAATTGCATGAAATTCTCACCGTTAATTTTTCCGTCAAAGCAGTCTGCTAAATCCATCCCATTTCTGACCTTTATTTCTTGATACGTCAAGCTTAATTCTTCTATTGGAATTATTTTCAGGTTCTCATCATCAAAGGAAATATGATCAGGAATTCCAATCTGAATCTTTGTATTTTTGTTGTTTGATTTGAAAGATGGTGTATAACATTTTGAAAAAAGGTGGGTGTTCTCGGTGTAGAAGAAGACGGGAACAGTTATCTCCAAGTTTTGCAGTTGAACAGGTTCAAATATATAAAACTGTTTGCCATCCGATTCGACCATTTGGCCTCGCAGATCAGGTGCAAGGTGTTTAAGCCATTTTTCCGACTGGGAAAGCTTGTAGATGTTTCTTCCGTGTGCTTGCTCCAGCATGTAATCCAAGTGCGGTGAAACCAAAGGGTTCATCAGATCCTAACCCAAACCATCCCAAATTGATCAGTTCAACAAGATCAGTTCAACAACGAAGCAGTCACAAAACACGTAATTGGCCCTGGATGATCAAGTGGTAACTACTCACGTCTTTTATAATCTCCCTAGCGTTCAATCCAAATACAGGCTGACCAAACACTGTTCTCTTTTCCACAACAGTTTGATTCGTCAAAGTTTGGACTTTTGCGCGCATCTGTCTCAAGGCCTCCCAGCGAGGAAGCAAAACCCAGTATAGCAAAAATACAGTATGTATTTGATGGTACATGTCACGCAATATGAGCTTGTGTAGGTACCCAATGAGCAACAAAGCAACAAGGTACTAATGGCCGCTACATAGTCAGTAATCCTTCCTTTTTTCTACGGTTCAACATGTTGGCTTGCTTACTTCTTTATTTGGAAAAGGATAACAAGGCAAATTATCGGGTGTTGACTCATTTATCTTTGCTTCTTGGCGGTGAAAGAGGTAATTTGATTGATCTCTATCTGCGTCCTCCGCCTCTGAATCAATCTAACCCAACACCATCCCAATGAATTCCATCCAGTCAAGCTCTTCCTCCTTGTTATTGGACTCTTCCATGTCAAAATCTCCGAGAGGAACCTCCTTGTCGCTATTGGTTTTGCTTTCATCGCACACGCTGCTCTTGTTGTTCTTGTCCACCACTGGTTCAAGTCTATCAATATCTTCGTCCAAATCCATTGCCCGATCTGTCAGGTTGACCACGGCCCTTCGAGAATTGTTCCTAGCCTTTGTTTCTTTTTCAAGCTTCACAAGGCTTTGATGACGAGCATTGGCACAATGTCATTTTGGTTAGTCGTAGATTTTCCTTTGCAAAGCCAGCACCAATATTGATTCTCTTTTCCCACCCGTCTAGAATTTTTCAAAGTGACAAAGTCTGCAAAGCAAACTTCAAATTAAGTAATTTTTTCTGCTTTCAATCTCACCAAGATCTTATGAATGAAAAACGTACATTTGAAGTCAAGTTCCATGATTTTTATGGCAAGATGGATTTGTTAAATTTGCCAATTGGCACAAATATTCTCATTAAAAACCCCCTTCTTGATTGGTGGTCCGGTGACCGTGATTTAATTTCTCTTCAAGTCATTGCTTTCTTTGATCCAATCTCAGACCAGCTCAGACAAAATCTTCCTCTTCCAACTTGAACTTCCTTTGATTGATTCCATCAATTGATCAATTGATTGATTGATTGATCAATCTCCCATTCCTTCAATCAATTGATATCCTCCCTCTTGTGCTCTCTTTCTGCACTCCCACTCCCTTCCCATCATGGTGAGTATGCATTATCTCCTTCATGTAGAAGATGATGATCCCACCACTCACTTCGTTGGGGACAACAAATCTGATACCTCACATGAACACCCTGAATCCCCTCCCAAACACATGGATTTGACTGACCCCTTGGATTTGTTCAATGGCTCACCTCCGGAGAATGTCACTACAAACAATCCACCATCTGATGCGAGTATCAATCAGATATGTTCCGTACTACAATCCAAAAATGAAGCTTGATCCCGATCACTTGAAGATTGCTCTGGTTGCAAGCAAGGCAAGTCTACCATACAGCCCTTCTCCGCTCTTAATTTGATCATTCCTGACATCATCTCTCCCTCTCCTCTCCTCTCTTTGAATCAAGTGCTCCGCGGAAGCCCGTCATGCAAGCTCAGTCTTTGCCAATGGAGTGTATCATCAACTCCACAACAGTACCAACCCCACTCCAGCAACCGCTTACACCTTTGATGACAGATTCAAGGTGAGTGTTTTGTTTACTTGTACCCATAACCTCACTAATCTTTGGTTGTTACCACTTTTTATCCATCTAATACAGGACTTCGTGAGGTCAAATGCCCGGATGATACTACTGAAACCCCCCCTCAAAGCATACTCAAACAATCCTCATAAAAATGGCGCCCTCCCAAAAACGTTATTCTACTTGACACTTGTATGTCGTCTTTCTCCTTCTATTGTTCCTGTTTCTGAGTCAATTGCATGTTATGTTCAGGACGCTGTTGAAACAAAATCCAACAAGTGGAAAGAAGACCACCTTCCACCTGGTCAACTTCAGGATGATCCGGCTGCACTCAAGGCATATTGTGATGCTGTGGGTGACCTCCTCAAGTACCAGCGCAGAAATTTGCAAACACTGGTGAGCTTGCTCTACACTATCATCTAACTCATGCATGTTGCTTACTCTGTTTGTCTTCTCCTTTGCAGCTCTTAGCAAACATCCTTGAAACAAAGAGAATCACAATCACTGGTAATGTTCCTAATCGCAAGGAGATGCTCACTGCGGTGAGTCCTCACTTCATCAAGATCCAGCCAAATGATGATCATTCAAGATCAAATCCTCTTTTGTTTTCAAGATTTACGAAGAACTCCCGCCCAAAGCTGAGAAACTCACTGTAGCTCAAATCAAACACAAGTTCAGTACCAATTGGGCCATGCGGGTTTGAATGTGTTATGCGCGGCTGGTCATGGTATATTACTATGTCCACAAATCAAAGAAGGAATCCCAGTGGGTCGAAATTGACGAACGACTTGGTATTCTGCGTCATTCAACCCCGGAATTTCAAAAAAAGGTGTGTTGTTTCCCTTATTTGAATAATATACTGTCCTTTGTCAACGCTGATATTGCCCTTCCTTCATTGAAGACACGCACAACTTGTGTTGGACAAGGACACCAAGTTGTTTTCTCGCAAGAGAAGGTTTGTTGACATCCCCAAGGCCGACTTCACGGTGCCTACTATTGAAGATGTCAGAAGGTCAATGCCACCCTCCACCTTTACCGACATTGGTATTTAGAAAAGCTCATAAATGAGCAGTGGTCTATCTTTTACTGTAAGCGTTCCATATCATCTTCTTCTCTCATTTTCAGTATAATGTACGCTGAGTTGGTTGGACTCGAAAATCAGCAAGATTAACTCCTTGGCAACCACGGACAGCAATTTGGAATGTATTTTCTCTCTTTCTCTCTTTCCCACTCTTCATTGTTGTCCGCTTTTTGCAATTTCTATCCTGTTGTCCTATTTGTACAATTTTGATTTTACAAACCAATTTTGATTTTTCAAATCTATTTTGGGTTTTTAAAATTACTTTTTTTTTATTTGCCCGGCCAAATTCCAACGTTGGAAGCATCCCAACAGCAGATGTATGCCGTCGGGGAGGTCAGTCAACTCATGGCGTGCCCACTGGGGATAGCTGACGTGCAGCCCCCGAGGGCTGTGGCCCACAGGGGTCCAGCGTGAGGCAAAGAGCCAACGGCGGAACCCGCGTGGGACCCTCGTGGGTGTTGTGCCAACAGCAAGCAACAGACGAGGTCATCTCGTGGGAAGTCGCGCCAACGTCATTCCCCGATACCTCCCGCTCCAAAACACACCAATCAATTTGAGCGGGGTCGGGCAGGGTGGCCCCACGTCGGACGTCTCGTCAGGCCCTCGTGGGTCACGGTTGGTGGTGTAGCTTGAGCACGGAGGGGGCGGTCTCAGGTGACCCCCCGTCAAGTCTTTGGCTCACGGGGCCCGATCCAAAACCGTTGGTTTGCTGAAATGCATCACCCGGTTAAATATTGAAAAGGCCTAGGCCAAAACCACGATCCCAATTTTGGTGAAACTGTGGCTTTAATAAACTGGGATTCCAGTTAGTTAATCAAAAAACAAATTTTTCTCAACTCCATTCATGAGGATCGGAAATAAAAAAACAACTACTTACCAGCATCGGCATGTTCATCCTGAAGTAAAATGGAATTCAGTCATTGTGAGTAGGTATACTGACCCACTTTCTAAATTTTTCCCACTACTCACCAGAATTCTAATTCTAGGAATTCCAGATTATTCACCCGCTATCTCTGTGGAAAAATATGAATCGGTCAAGATATCCTCCTTGTATCATTAAAAACCACAAATAAAAACAAAGCCACTCACTCTCGGCAATTTCCATCATTTTCTTCTTGGCGCGAGGAGGTTTTCCCTGCTCCAATGTCTTCGTGGCCGCTAATAAAGTACATGCCGGTCAGGACAAACATCCTTCATAGTCATAGCGAATCCATATGAAACTGCCTCTCACGGACCTATTCTTGTGTCCACAAATGGTTGGGGCTGGCTGATTGCAAAATCCAAAGTATCCTTATAGTCCGTAAAAACGCTGATGCTTTTTTCAACCGAACTCAGAATTCCAAGGAGTGAAATCAAAAAGTTTAATAATTTGATGCCCATAATGACACTGTTCAATAGGTGTATGTATGCTTGTTACAGGAATGTAGGATGCATGCGTTGGATTTGGATGCGGGTAGGACAATATTTTTGACTTTGTGGCAAGGCTTTTATGGTCACAACCAAGTCGTGCTCAGAGTGCGAAATGCGAGACAGCAGCCTCTCTGCGATCGAAGTAACATGTTACAAGTTGTGAATCTGTGCAAGCACACCCGATGAAACCTGATGCAACATCCTCCAGTCAACAAAGGAGTATTCAATCTTCAGCTCAGCCTGCGGTCCGGATAAGATTTCCCCCCATGAGCTAACTTAAAGTCAGTCCCACCCTCCGTCCGTGGCCGAGTGGTGAAGCATGTGCTTGCCTCCCTCCGGTCGGCAAGCACATCCTCCTTCGGGAGGGTCCCCCCTCTGACATAACAGAGGGACTTAGTTTAGTTAGCCCCATGAGTCACAGTGACATATTTATATAGAAGACGCCCGCGGCGACAAGTCCAGGCAAGCTCCACCGGCGGGAATCTCACCCGTAAGCCATATTCATTACACCCTGGATCCAGTACATACCCAAAACTTGTGGTGAGTGATTAACGTGAATAAGAAGACAATACGCCACCCCAAATATCTCATACATGGTTTATAGAGAGTATGCCAAAGTTATAGTTGTGTGCCTGGCATGACCCCGAAATCGAGTTTTGGTTCTGAGGGGAAAGATGACCACCAGGTCAGAACCTCAGGTGTTTGAGATTACAGGACAAGCCTCACTATGTACTTAAATCTTGGCACTCATGGCAATTGGGTGCTACTTGAAGGTGTTATGTATGTGTAGGCCTGGTTCACGATGTTGGCGGTGGTAAAAAGTGATCTTGGGTTGCCCCAGAACTCTGGAAGTTCCTAGAATGACAGGACTAGCTGCTACTGCCAGGGTTTGGGTTAGAAATCCGGCAAGTCAACTCGGGCTAGTTCAGTGTCATTCAATGGCACTATGTATAGTGCTCCAATACAATTTTACCTGACCGGTTGATCAGGAAAGTGTTTTTTGTACTGCATCATGTTTGATTGGCACTGCTTAAGTGACTACAATATTGATTCATGAAGTCAACAATACATACTTCAGGCAAGTTTGAATCAGCAGATGAATCTTGAAAGAATTGAGTCTGACTGTTGAGTTCCAAGAGAGTCCCCGTTGGATCTTCCAGCCTGTCCTTCCCGTATGCAATGACAGCTGCAATCATCCTATGCATGAAATTCCACAACTGAAATAGACTAGAGTTGACAGTGAGGAAAGTAATCTTGCTGTCTTCATTGGAGTTAACTTGACCCTGCTTTTATTAAAGCGGAAAAACCAACTTCTACTAAGATACAAATTAAACCATGGCTCCCTCATTGGCCCAACGTGTCTTGGAAGTGAAATGATGAAAGAAAAAATCACTTTATGTGTCAAGAGCCCTCAAGGGAGACATGCATAGTAGGTTTGCCCACAAGTTGAACTTCATAGGGAAAATATCATCTTGAAGAAGCTCTGTCATTTCCTGTATAAGCACTGAAGATAGACTCACATGAAAACTTGCATAGATCAGGATAAGTTTATTGAATTCATTCCTGATTCTTCACTCTCCATGATGATCAGATAAGGTGTATATGAAGTGGTGTCATTGCATCTGGATTCTCAGAGAGTTAACTATTTCATGACAGAACTTTCAAAAAAGGACAGGGGGCGCTGAATTGGTTCTACATATGAAGCAGATGAGAGAGATGGATTCAGCTTGGTTGCTGTTGTTGAATGTCTTTCTATGAAGATTGTAAGATTGTTATTATGGTTTGTGTTTGCAGTGATCTATGCCAGTTGGATATGTATCCGAATGATGTGCTGTTTCTGAAAAGATGTCACACTGTCGGCATGTAAACTAAATATTTATGTGCTTACGTACGGCGGAGTTGCTGTGGGAGTGGGGGGATGTGCTGATGAAGCGCATGTGACAGGTCTCACCGCCTTCTCTCGCAGTACTCTTTCACATGCCTTTCACAGAGCATCCCGCCTTGCCTCAATTGATTCTTCCCTCCCCTCAAGCAGACGAACGGTCAACAAGCAACTTCCATCTCTTTCCCTTCAACACTTTCTCTAGTCTCCGTTTGCTCAGAAGAATATAGTAGAAATGAAACCACAACAGTATCTTATGACCGTAGGAACCTCAGACACATCCGACTCTTCCTCTTCCGAATCACCCGACTCCTCCCTCAGCAACAGCAGCCCCACCAACACTAACAGTCAGCAGCCCCCACCACCACAACAGCAGCCATCGACCGTCATCGACTTGTTCACGAGCTCGCTCCCCTCAGACGACGCCCTCGCTGGTCTCTCTGACTCATTTCAGCACATCCAACACCAGAAACTCCCGCCACCACCAGTGCCACTCCAACCTGTTCAGCATCGATTCATTGCGCAAAACAACCGAACAGCAACGATCCCACCCATCTCTCATCCCTCCACGACAACCGATGAAGATGAGGAAGATGAGGAGGAGGAGGACGAACAGTATCCCTCCTCCCTAGCAGCCTCATCTGTCCCTCGTACCTCCCTCGTCGAGGATTTTGACGAACGATATGGCTTCAGTTCATCTGAAGAATCTTATGGTCTACTGGATGATCAGCTCGAAACTAGCAGGATGCTCAAGAGGCGAAAGAAAGTCAACAACAACATACTACTACCCTGTGGCAGTAGCAACGGCGATCCTCCCCTCAACAGATCCTCCTACTCTGACGATAGTCCTTCCTGTCCCTCTCGTCCTCCTAGTCCACTTCCTAATCAACATCTCCACCCTTCACCACCACTCTACTGGAATCAACCTATTCCTCCCTCATCCTCCCGTCATCATCATCACTTATATCATCCCAAACACCATCATCATCATCATCATCACCACCACCATCAACCCATCCCTGCTGTACCCACTACTCTGATCACTCCATCCGCTAACATGGCCGAATCTCACAGTAACAATAGTAGTACAAGCTGTTTAAAAAGCGTCAGTACTGGCTTCGCCGGACTAGCTTCCTCTGCTCCCTACCATCATCTCCAACTCTCAGACGACCTGCTCTCTACCGTCCCCAACTCGGAATTCTTTCATTCGTACGTCCCTATTCCCCTCGCTGGATTTATGCCCTCCTAGTAGTATATCCTGAAAACTCGTGCCTACTTTTATTATCTACAGCCATCATCTCCGCACCTCTGCACCCTTCAGTAGTTTGAGGCACAACCGCTCCCCTCATCATTCCGTCCCAGATCTCAGTCGTGTGGGCAGCTCACCGAGGCTCTCCGAACAGACTCCCGGAGCTCCTCCCTCGGCAGCCACTCGCTCCAAAAAAAACTGGTTCTCTTCTCGTCGCTCTAAGCGAAAAAATTCTATTCATGCACTCTCTGCCACTTCGTCTTCTTCGACTGCCTCACTCCACTCGATACCGTCCTCAGTCGATCAACTTGCTGCCAAACATCCCGATATTACTGGCTTGAAATATTCAGCCTCTCCCAGCCGACCCTCTACCACTCGCTGGAGGCGATGGATGAGGTCACTGAATAGCTGTGGTTTATCATTTCGTTGGCTCAAAAAATTGTCTGGCCCTCGATTACCACTTGGCATCTTACTCGGCCTGGTCGTCTTGATATCCTTTGCCGTTTCTTTGACGATCTTTCTTATCCATTACCTCGATACCGACAAGGAACCGTTACCATGGCGAACGTATTGTCAAGAACAAAGAGAGTTCCCACATGAGCTGGCTGACTCTCTCGATCCGGTCAACGTCTTTGTGGGCGTTTTTTCTGTTGACTCGGCCTACGAGCGTCGTCACTTGATCAGATCAACCTACGCTCGGCACTCTCGACCTATTGACCCCAACACCGGTCAGATTGCCCACAATGTTCAACTTAAATTTGTCCTCGGTCGTCCCCGAATTCAGCACGTTCGTCGAATCGCACTTGAGATGGAAACCTACAACGATATCGTCGTTCTTGACATACAAGAAAACATGAACCGTGGTAAAACCTACGCCTTCCTCAACTGGGCCAGCGAGAATGCCACTATCCCAGTCTATTTTCATCCGTTACACGAGCCAAAGCCCAAGACGGGAATCAACGGAATCGGGGGTGTTATAAAGCCAGATGGCATGCAAACTGTTAATGTCGGCGTCGGTTTCAAGAAAGCCGACTTTATTGTCAAGGCCGATGATGATTCGTTCATCGTCCTGAGCGAACTCGAGAGACATCTTCGAGTTGCACCACGTACCATGACGTATTGGGGCTGTAAGTTCCCAATTTCCTACTTCTTTTACTTGGTTTGTAACGCCGTTCATTAACTTCTTTTACGTTTATTCGATTTGATTAGATTTAATTCGCAATCTGTTCATGGGTGGAGAATGTTACGCGCTGTCCGCTGATCTGGTTAACTATGTGGCCAGCTCGCCAAAAGTTTTGGACCATGTGACCGGCGCCGAAGACAAGAAAGTAGCGAAATGGATGAGAATTCATCCCAACGCCAGTCAAATCAACTGGGTGACAGAAAGATGCTGGATCTATGACCACCCGAAAGCAGGCACCACTTACGCCCATGGGTTTTTGTTCCCTGACGAGGTCCAACGAGTCAGAGCGGAGGGTAGAGTGGGCTTGACAGAGGCGGAAATCGAGGCCCGTGGACCGGGTCGCGCCCAATCTTACAGCACCGTCATCAAGTGGAAGGAGCGTTACGTGGCACCAAAGAGTATGATGACCATGGAAGAAGAAGTTGAGGCCTTAGTCGAAGGTGGCGGTCGGTTTACCAAGACCGATTGGAAGCGCCCAACATCCCCCGAAGACCTAGTCAGTCTTGACAAAGTTTTGTTCGAATCACAAGATGACCGACTATTGAAGAGCTCAATCATTGGCGGCCCGACCTCTGTCAAGTCTTCTTCGTTACCTCGTCCCGGAGAATATACACCGCCCATCAAGAACCACTACGAAGAGCCATCGCTCAAGTTCGGCCGACCGCCTAGCGAACTGATGGCTAAGATGCCCGCGATGGAAGATCTTCCGGAATCGCCTTTGAAGGACAGGCTGCGTCAGGCTTTGACGACGGCTGAGATTCAATCTGAAGGGTCGACGGACGCACAAAGAGTGACTGACTCAAGCAGTCGAACTTCAGCAGGACACGTAGGTGAACGCCAAACCTCGCAACCGGTCCCGAAGTTTATCCCATCCCCCACTTTGCGCTTCGATCCTAAAGAAATGAAGCTTCGTGACGAGCGTTTCCTCCATCGCCCACATGGTGGCACGGTGGTGGTTCACTATCTGAAACGCAGTGAATGGTTTCTCGAAACCTCTCTGATCTTACTCGGACGGGCCAAGACGTGGGATGACGGCCTGGTTCCATTGGTTTACGAGCCAACGCACCAGCTGCGTGCCGCGGGAGTGAATTCACCTGCCTCGTCGCTCCAACCGCAAGGGAACTCGGTCGTTGTTTCTGAGAATTCTCCTGCTAGCTCGGATGCGTTCCCTACAGACGTCGGTAAGCCGAGTAGCAGCCGGTCGTCCGAAAAACCTCCGGAGCATCAGAAAAAGATTGAGGTGGGAAGACTTGACGGATGGGGCAAGTTTGATCAAGTGGAGGAGATCCAAGCAGGCGGTCTCTTCGGTGGCGCTCGGATGACCGGAAGTCCTGTGATTGATAAAAACGGCCTGATCCATGAAGGGCGGAAGCTCAAGTTGAACCATCTTCCTTCGTCCAGCTCCAATGATGCATCTCCTAGCGTATCATCTAATCCGATCTCCGAAGACAACTCTTCGTCATCCCTGTCTTTGCTGATGAAAAATATGGGCGATAAAGATCACTCAGTTGTTCCCGGCAATCCGCACTCTCCGCTGTTGGAGTCGGAAGAAGACGATCAAGCTGAACAGAAGAACGAGATCAGGAAGACGCAGTTCGGAGGCGCGGGCTGGATTCGTGGCAAGCCAAGACTGAGGGTGGCCGACCAGGCGGACGGCCCACAGCTCGGTGCTGAAGCGTCCGGTCGCTCGGCTCAATCGGAGGCTGTGGATGATGGTGCCTCATCTTCGGCCGTCCCTGCGCCACCGCCCAACGACCTGGATCAAGACCAACCCACCGAAGACGCATACCTGCTGCAAGGCCTCGACTCGTCCTTGGTTCTCGGGAAACAGCCCGCGTCTACCCCGGCTTCATCGGTTGCTCATTCTGAATCGGCCCCTGAACCACCCCTCGGCGACCCACTCGTCGGGCATGAAGAAATCGACCAGCAGATCGTGCTCCCTCCTTAACTCTCTTTATGATTTTTTTTTTCAGTGCACTCTCTTTCCCTTACTTGACTATCTCCCCGGCCTTCTTTCTGGTTTCCTCTCCTCATCTCATCATCACTTTCTCTTCCATCATTATCAGTCGTTCTTTTTTTTACTCTACCTACCCACCCACTCACACACACTCATATATTTATATATATATGCCATTTTATTATTATATATATCTATCTAAATGAGCTTCAGAAAGATGAAAAAACAAAACAAAAAAAACAACCGGCTATCTTGTTCTTGTTCTTGCTGTAGAGAAGACATGCCTTCTTTTGGTCTGTCTTGTTTTTTTTTTTCTCTCTCTTTGACCTACAATCTCAATTCCATCTCCACATTGTCTCATCTTTCTCTCTTTCTCATTCATCATCCTCATATCCCCTTCCTCTTCTCCTTTTTTTCTTTTTCTTTGTGAGTTTTCAATCCCGCATTTTCCGTTTCCCTTCCTCCCTTTTCCTTTCTCTCTTCCTCATCTCATCTGATTTCAGTTTTAGCTTTTTTTCCCTTTTGTGCTGTCCTTCTCTTTTCTTTTCTTTTTTTCTTTTTTTTTTTTTGTATAGAAAGAAGAAGAAAAAAAAAACAGCTTTGTTGTGTTTTGTTTGTTGGTGTATCGTTTAAAGATTGATGTGTAATCCCCTTGCTTTTTTTCTATTGCTGAAGGCGTGAGTATTGTTTGGGTGTGGTCATTTGCAAAGAGATGCTTTTTTTTTGTTAGATTTAGGTGTTAGGTGTTAGGATTAATTGTTAGGTGTTAGGTGTTAGGTTGATTAGGATTAGGGTCAACATTAGACGCAGGTTTAGGGCGTTTTTTCAAAAGAAAAGACCCGCCGCGTGATAAACTTGTGAAACGTGATGAACTCGTGAAACATTTGTTCGAGGCGCGGGCGAGGACTCGCAAGGGTTTTTCATGCCTACTACAGTTGCGGACGTCATAAAGCGGCACTGCTCCGCCCGCAAAATATATATTTTGCGCGCGGGCCAAATGATGCTGGGCCTGTTGGGCCGGAACCACAAGCCGACCACATTTTTGTGCGTTTCAGACCGAGTACAATCCAGGAATAAAAGGGCTAAGCTTTCTGCCCAGCCAATTTTTTTTTTTTTTTTCGTACCTCGACATTTCGGACATCCCACCTAATACATAGAAGGAGGCCCATATTTATGTACTTAGAGCGACTTATGGGTTATGGGACCACCATAAACCCATAAAACCATTGTATTTGCACTTAACGGACTCAAGAAAAGTAAATATAAACGAGCGATCGATGCGTACAAGCAGGTGTGTAGGCAGGGACAAGTGATATAATAGAAAGGCAAGTCGTTGAGGCGTTCAATTTTGTCGTCCTTGTGGCCATTCAAGCATTCAATCCCGTCATCCTTGCTGTCGTCGAGGCATTCGATTTCGTCGTCCATGTGGTCGTTCAAGCATACAATCCCGTTGTCCTCGCTGTCGTTCAAGCATTCAATTCCATCATGCTCGCTGTCGGATATAACAACAATCTTCTGTGACGCCTTCCTTGGTACGTTGGATCTCTTTGTGGTGGTCCTTGTTCCTGAAGCTTCTTTCAACCTTTGCTCCCTGCGTCGCCTGCGTCCTTGCCCTTTAACAGATTTGCTCACAGCCATGTTTTATGATGAAATTACAGACGGATGTGGGCTTGATCTGGAAATTTATCTATGTACAATGTAAATTGAGGAAAAGGCCTTAAAGCTTTCCCACAAGGTGGGCAAATGCAGGGTTGAAATTTCAAATCAACCCTTGGATGGCTTGATGGAACAAAAAATTCCGGTGTGAGAACAAAAAATTCCATTGAGGCTACCGGCCGGACATTTTTTTTGAAATTTTCCATTGCTCAACATTTCGGACGTCCCAAAAACCTCTCCCGGTTTATGACGTCCGCAACTGTATGTAGCCTCCATAGGAGCTCTTTCGAGGCTACACTGTGGGCAAAATCTAGTCGACAGGGGTGCACCCTGGAGTTGCCTCCAGTGTCTGTCACACAGGGTTTTTACCTGATAGAAAACTTCCACCCCGTGGTTGAAGTATCTGGAACAGAGACTTAGTCCACCCTGATGATTTGTGTCCCACTTTGACTCGCTGAGCCGGGTGTGTCTCCTGTGCCAGACGGGCCCTGCAGGTAAGACTCCTTTCACAAAGATCCGTACAAAAACAAAACATAAACAAAACTTCACACCCTTACTTTCGGTGGATTGTGTTCAGTCCGGCTGTAGCCGCTGGCATGATGCCCGCCCAGCCAGCGGCTAACTTAACACAAGTCGCGACCGCGGGAGGGCGGCTTTGGCGCCAGAACCCTCCGGTTGAGAGGCTTTATGTTAAGAGCCATCGTGTAGATGCGGGGTGGAGTCGCGGACAGTGGCTGGCCAAGGTGCGGGTTTTTATTTTGGGGCCGCGCGGCTGTGTATATATCTTTACTCAAGTTTTGCTCAGCATCCAACAGCTCCTACATAATGCTCAAATCAACCACTCAGCCCACTGGTGGCTGAAACGAAGAAGAGAAAATTGCTTGGGAATCATGGTACCCAATAACATTCTGGCCTCCGTGCCCTTAGTATTGAAAGGACGCGGCGGCCTCATGAGGGGGGGGGGGGCAAGATCAAGGCAAAGTTGATAAAACAAGGGTGGATTACAAATTTACTACACGTTCTTTTTTTGCGCGCCCCCTTTTTTTTTTGGTGGAAGCAAAGCCAAATGAGAGGATAACAAGACATGAAAACAACAGCAACTTAGATACATTGGACGGACGGCAACCAACTGTACCCGGCTTCCGGCCGTACCTCACGTCTTCTGGCCGACTGCTAGTGCAGCATGCCATGCCATCTGTAAAAATGAGTCCGGCGGAAGCATCCAACGAGCTTCAGAAAATCGTGAACCGCAACTTTGACCGGAGGTCCGAACATTCCGAGAGCTTCGATTCTGATTCTCTCTCAGGGCTTGACAACACTCCCATCCAATCTAACCTTGAGCACTTTTTAGTTCTCATGGATAGCTTCCTGGCAGCTCGTAAACTGTCATCTTCCTTCTTACCCGGCGCTAATAATTCTTCGCCTAAAGATATAGCCTTACTCCCTTTACCCAAGTTTATGATAGCTATAAGTACTTAAGGAGCTAGGAAAAGTAGTATTGAAACTAAGGACGCGGGAGGGGTGCAGATTTAACGATGGCGATAAAATTTCACTACACTTTCTGTTTTTTATGCGCGCTTTTTTTTTGTGGGGAACAAAACCAAATCATGGGAAAGAAATTAAAGCAGCACCCATTGAATACGATCAGTCTTCAAGGGGATTAGAGAAACACGAAGGGGATTAACGTTTGATAGGTATAAAAGGAGTGAGCAGATGTGGTTGATAAAATAACGGAGATATTCAAGAGATGAAAACAAACACATATATCATCTGGGAATGGTATGGGGAAAAAGAGAGTCGTTTTCAGGAGGAGTTCTGCTTGAGGTTATACCTAGGTAAAGGGAGTAAAGCTATGTCTTGGGGCGAAGAATTATTAGCCCCGGGCAAGAATGAAGAGGACAGTTTACGTGCTGCAGGGAAGCTACCCATCAGAACCGGAAAGTGCTCGGGGTTCGATTGGATGGGGGTGCTGTCAAGCCCGGAGAGAGAATCAAAATCAAAACTCTCGGAATGCTCTGACATCCGGTCGAAATTACGCTCCACAATTTTCTGGAGCTCGTTGGACGCTTCTGCCGGGCTCATTTTCACCGACGCGAATGGCTGCCCTAGCAGACGGCCAGAAGAGGTGAGGTAGGGGCGGAACCCGGACACAGTGGGCTGCCGGCCGGCGTAGCTCCCGGGCAGAAGCGCTCGGGGTAGCGACGATAACCTTTCGGGACTGTTCCGCACGAAGCATGGGCCCCTGCCGCCGGTCACTGGCCTGAAGTCGTTCGGTGAGCTTAGCATGTTATCGACTGCATCACAATCAATGGGATTTCAATTAGTCAGCGCCAGTTAAGTGATCAATCGACAGGTAAAATAAACGCACACTCTGATCCATCCCATCCTTTTGTGCTTCCATAGACATCCGTCAAGCTGACGATGGTGTCCATTTTTCGCTGGTTCATCTCCTCCGAAGTGGGAAGCTGGGAAGTGACCATCGGCCCAAAGTCGAAGTCTTCATACAAGACTTTCGAGTGTGGTTTTGCGTCGTACGTGACAACAGAGTGGCGGTAAACATTAGGCAATCCTCCGGCCATCTCCCGAGTGGTGCCCCACTCTTTCTCAGACATCGGAGACATCGAGAATGAAAGCCTCCTGCTGCGGTCTACATCATGATACGCAGAAAGTTAGATACAGCGGCTTGATCATGATAGGAAGAGTCGGTGAGTAGCAACTCACGTCTGTTACGCTTTTGGATGCACGACCAGATTGCTAATCCGGCTAGGAATACGGCGAGGCCGACTCCTGCAATTATGATATACATAATTGGCTGGGGTATGACCAATCCACCCGCGGGTCCATGCTGACTGGATTCTGCCGAAGGAAGACTGTCTGTGCTGGTGTTGTAGGCTGTGGTAATATCGCTAATGATCAAGGAAACATTAGCAAAGTTTGCAAGAACAGAGGGCGAAAGTTTGAGACTCACGCAGACATGTGCTGCTTTGAAGCTGGGTGCGACGCGATAGACCTAATGGATGTCGTTTTGATGGTAATAACTGAGGTGGAGACTAATGGTTGGACTTCCAGTGACAATGTCTTGTGAACTTGAGGTGCGGGGGTGGGGGCAGATAGAGCAGCTGCCGAAACTGGCCGGCTGGGGAGATCAGATTGAGCAAACACCGCCTCAGATCCTACAGATTTCGGGAGCCCGGACTGGCTGGCAGGTGCGGTGGTACTGGTGGGTGTAGCCGCTTGGTTGGAGGACATGGTAGAGCTTCCCAAAGATATAGGGCTTAGAGGAGTGGACGTGGGAAGTTGAGTAGTGGAACTATCCATGGTTATGTGGTAAATGAGAGTGAAAAGGAGTGGTGATAAGGATTGAGGCTCCGAAAGGAGGAAGACTGGTATTATGACGGCGGGAAAGTTTAATCCTGCTTCTGAGAGGCAACAGGTGTCTGTGATGGAGATCAAGACCTGATAGGGAATAATAAAGGGGATAAATGGGTGACAAGTGTGATGCTCGACTGGAGTGAAGGAGTTTATTAGGCCGGAGTGAGCGGTAAAAAAGGTAGTCTGAAAGCAGATCAGAATAAAGCAGGCTAGTCAAGCGACAGAAGCGTTGTGATTTAAGTGTGAGCGAAGGAAGTAATCGACAAACAAATGCCGCCGTGATGGTAATGGAAGCGGATGAAGAGGGAGGCGAATTGGATGAGGGACAGATTGGCCGGTATAAATAGGCAAAATGTGAGCGTGCTGACTTGAGTTCTTGCATCGTTAACAGGCGTGTTCCTTAAAACGATTTAGGCGCGTTCCTTGAGTGGGGCCGAGCAGGCGGATTCTGGTGGCATGCCCTGCTAGCGGTCAGAGGGAGAGCTGCCTGGCCGGCCCCATTGGAATCCCAGTCGGTCGATAGCCCGTGTCATATAAACAGCAATGTGATGGAAGCAGTTCACGAGCGAATAATTCCAGCCTTCCGCCCGTATTATTGGATTCAGGTACTCGGAGGGTGTGAACGTCTCAGTCCAATGACATGGCTCTGGTCCATCTTGTCTTCCAAGCGGATGGAATCGCAATCACCCAGGCAAACGCAGCGCGATCACGATTTTTACCATCGGGTCAGGAGCTCTATAGTGAAATTTGGGGGTCTGCCGTGAGCTGACCCATTTGAGACATTCGACAGCCCTTCGGTGCTAATGGCGATGCCACAATTCCGCCCCCTCCGCCAGCTTTCGCAAAGGAGGCACATGTTTGCCGAGCTTGAAACTCGCCGACTTTTGTGACTAAATCTAAATATGAGAAAACGAAATGGCCGACTGGCGACTCGGCGAGTGTCTAAGGTGGACACTTGAATATATCACCTCTGATCAGCGGGGTCGAGCCGCCTCGCCAATACATCCAGGCTTCTCGCTATCAATTTCATTGCTTCGAAGGTTGTGAGAGGCCAGGCAAGGAGCAGGGTAGTCCGTGTACCAGACATGTCTAGACAACAAATCTGCATGATGCATAAAATTAGATGGTCTCTGGAAATGACTTTTCTTGCCAAGTAGGGCCAGTTCGAATATTGAAATGAGGAGGAGGCATATGATGACAGTCCCAGTACTTACAAATGAGCCAACTTGTCCTCGCGGAAAATCAATACAATTCTTTGCTAAACACTAATTCAAGAGAAAGTGAGAAATGCTGGGTGTGAATAACCAGATCATTGATCTATGTAGCTGAAATCACTCTTTGATGAATTCAGGTGCTGTCTTGGTGAGATCTTCTGAAATGAGATTATTCAAACACACATGAGAGCTGCCCATGAGGCCCCAGTCATGGATATATGCACTACAGAGAAGGTCCAACCTTTGGGTCTGCATTAAACTGCATATTGTGTTTCCAAGAAAGCTTGGACAAGATGGAGTGCTGTGCCACCAAAGTATGGCATTTTACACCGTGGGTTTTTTTTTGGAATTGCACCATTTTTGATGCTGTGTCAACCTTTTTCCTCATTCTGGATTGGTCACTTTCACACCAGAGGATTTGATCTGTTTTTGAGTTGATGACAGATACTCTTCCCCCCTCCATTCTCATCCACTGATCCTCTCCTTGCTATAAAAAACTTTTCCGGCTAATTGGTGTTGAATTTTTCTCCTTCTGTCTCCCTCTGTCCTATTCCCCATTCTTCCCTTTCTTGAATCTTCCTGATCTGGACTGAACTATAGTCATTAGTAGCTTGTTTTCTGTTGAATTATTTTATCAACAACTCATGTCTCTTCAATGACTTCTTTCTTTTTCTAGTTCATTATCTGATTCTTAAAAACTGATTACTTTGAATTAACGCCTCATAGTATCTGTGATTCAAAATATTTTTTCTTGACTGACTCATCTAGCCTAACTACAAGAGAATGAGATGTTTTGTCCAAGTTTGTCTTTTTCAAGAACTTATTTTGTCTTCTCTCAGTTTTTATTCAAAAATGTCTTTTATTCATTTTTTGCCAAACCACATTTTAACCACTTGTACTTAGTCTATTTAAGCTAGCCTAGTTGAGTGAATAAAAATTATCGGTTCTTCCTTCCATTTTTTTGTGAACCTTTCCCAAAAAAGTGCCCCTTCCTTTTTTGCGCAACTCCTCTTCTCTCTTTCTTCTCCAGCCAACACCTAAAAAACTCAACAACTCAACAATTGGGTTTGTAATGTCGTATTTTGGGATTGCCCTTTTTGCAAGGCCTGTACCGCCTCCAGGCTATCGTACCAACACCAAAAACTGGCGCATCCATGGTATCGGGCCAGAACCAGCTCCAGAAAATAATGCGAGTGCTTGTATTACTGTTGATGTGCATGTCGACTTGTTGATGTTGACATGTTTTTCACCAGGTTCAACTCATCGTCTGCAACAACACTTTCAAGCTATACTGTCCCAAAGGACAGAACGATCAGTCCTCCAAAAAAATTCAGAATTGAATTCAATGCCGGCACCAAGACATTTGAAGAATTCAAGATATTTATTGGCAACAAATGCAACAACCAAGTATTGAATGCCACCCTGTACATGCGGGAAGCAACTGAGAGTGGATGCCTCCGCTCAATTGGAAAGTGTGGCTTGTTTGACCAACAGCTCCCGGGTTCAAAAAAAGTGACGACTACTTGAATAACACTGGAGGACTTCCCTGCACTTGGAATTCCAAATGTACACAGTCTCATTCCAGATTCCAAACCTTATTTGGTGGTGAAAATCATTGACATTTAGGTTCCCACCACCAAAAGAGGTTTGGAATCTCATTCCAGAAAGGTCAAATTTGTAAATCCCAAGCGAAGGGAAGTCCTCCCCTGAGTTGTCCTACACTCGCTGGATCAATGTGGTGATACAGCTTGGAAAGGACTCCACCAAAGCTGGCTTGGAGATAACAATGGACAACCCAGCCAATGCCGTCAGACAAGCGCAGGCTGCGGCTGAACTCCAAGACCATGTCCTGGCTAGACAAGCAGCTAGAGATGCAAACAACAATGTTACAACTCTAGGCCCAAGGGTTTTGCCAACCGATTTTGATATCCTCAATGTCTACATCAACAAGATCTTTAGCACTCACCAACCAAACAAAAAATATGACCGCAAATTTCCGGTCTTTATCAATCAAAACAATGATAAGTGATATATCCCTTTGTCTCCCTCAATGATCCAACAGTGGGTGCGTGCGCTGGTGAGTCATTAGCTTTTCTTGCTGACTGGCTATTGTTATTGAGTTGTTTTTTCTCTTTCATTGTAGAGGGAGAAAACGGATGGAGTGACTTTGTACTCACCACCGGCTGATTTCAAGATGCTCACTTTATCGGCCAAAAAACAAAAAAGAGAAGACTTGGGTAACAGCGACATTGATTCTGATGACTCTGTTACTATACCCAATACTAACTTGATGCAAGAGTATGTCGACTTTGTAAAAATACCGTCCGAAAAGAAAGAATTGGTCCTTGAAGTCCTCAACAAGAGGGATATCACCCACCCCAAATTCCTCCGATCTAAAACCATCCCCCCTGAGCGCATGGTTAATGAATGGGGCTTAATGGATGGAGTCGTTGCCCAATTAAAGGATAATGTTTCTAAGTTTGATAGATATTTAGCTAACAAGTAGACAATCTGTTTCAATAAAAATTATCATGAAGCTCATTCCGACAATCTTGCTAGTAGCTACCATACCATACTCACTTTTTTTTAGCTTTTTGAATCCACTCATCTGATGATCTTTGTTACCTGTCTTATTAACCATCACACCTTTCCAAGTATTACCCTTTTTCAAAAAAAACTGATTGAAGATTCTTATATTCCAACCGTTTCATCTTTGAATAGTATTGATCTACCCATGTTGTTAAAATGTCTTATATCAACATCTTATTTTACATTTGTTTTAGCCTTATCATTAGACAATCTGAATTGAAGGGGATCATTTGAAATAGCATTATACACATTGTATCAGAAATCATGATTTGATTTATTAACCCGAGCTCAAAATAGTAATTATAACACCATCTGTACTATGCTGCTAAAAGGCCTTGATAAGACTAAGAGTGATAGGCTTTTAATCTGATGATAAGATTGCTTAGATGAAATGCACGCGCTGAAGGTATTAAGCTAAACTAATCAAGCAGAACCACATGTGAACGTCCATCAGTTGGATGGGACACAGTACCCACAATGTTTGTATAACATGTAACAGAACTTGTCATTCATGTTATCAGCAGCAACACTGCGGATTTCCCATTTGGTGTCCACAGAATTGTTGAGGTTCTGAGATGCACATAGCTTCTGCTTGATTTCTGCAAAGCAAAGCTCAATTGGATTGAGCTCCGGGCAATATGGTGGCAGGTAGATAATCCTCACACCAGCCGCCTCACAAAGCTGTCAAACTTGCGGACCCTGGTGGATTTGGGCGTTGTCACAGACAAGCACCAAGTTGAAGTCTGTATATTGGTTCATCCGAGGGAGCTGTCAAATCCGATGTCAGCTGAATAAACCACACAACATGGTGGAGTGGCATGGACTCACTAAGTCAAAACGGAGAAAATGTTCAACTTCAGCTCCCTTGAATGTGTTGATTGTTGTAGTCATTGCAAGCACTCCATCAATTGAGATTGCTGGTAGCAGACTCCATTGTTCAGCATTTTGATTAGTAATCAAGCAAGTTGAGGGCCTCCCTCACTGCAATCTTGAGAATGATTGTAGCAAATCTTTGTTGCAGAATGAGCTTTCATCTGAGGCAAACCACCACATTAGTACTTTTAAACAACAACAAGATCAAAAGAGACGGATCTAACCTGTGAAGACAAGAAATTCAGCTGGAAAATAATCCATTTGTTCGACAAACAAATACTTTTCCATCAGGTCTTTTCGGCAGTTTACTGTGGTTGGCTTTTTTAGAGTGATCGATAAACGGTTGACTAGGTTGTCGTGAACAGCCTGGTAGCTTAATAATATTCCCCTTGAGTTGTACAGTTGCTCTCAAATCTCCTCCAAAAATAATCCTGGCTTGGACCGTACTAGTTCAACCATGAAGTTGCAATCGTCCTGCAATAGCATCGGAGGCCGCCCCCAAGTCTCATAAGTATCAACATCTTGGATATAAACACTCCAAGTTTGCTGGTAAAGCTGGATCCATCGGTCAAATGACTGCCTTGAAATCAAGACACCGATGGTTTGACAGATGTGCCAATGTGAATGACCCTCTAGCAACATACAAACGGCCAAAGCCTTGATAGTAGGCACATAAGATCAAAAAACCATTGATAGCGGATTGTGGGGCTGACCAAAGATTCCAAGTATCCACATATTTGCTGTGGAAGGTCAAGAGGTTCACTGTTGGGCAAAAACCAATAAATACTAACGGTACTGTGCTATGGAACGCCATAACCTTACATTTCAGAAAATAAAGCTGTCCAAGCTTTAATGCAAACACAATAACCAAAAAGATGAATCTTACGAGACCCAAGTTTTGCTGTTCACATGTCCTCATGTATGGTGCCCTGAGAAAAGCGATTCCAATTCCTCAATTGGAAAGAAGGAAGAATCGGAATGAAATGTCACGTTGTTTGCTCACATTGATCATTCTACAGTGCCTGACCCCACTTTTGTGTTAGGTCCTGCCTGCAAAAAATTAAAATAAAGCTAAGAGCTTTCAGTGTATAAAAATTTCATATAGGATGAACCAAAATGACATTTTTGAGCTCTACAGAGCTAGGGGATTCCAAAAATATATACCCCAGGTCTGTGGCATTGCTCAAAAATAAGTTACACTTTTTTGGTCAAACAGATTTGGGACATATGGGCTTAGAGCAGATAGGATGGCCATATGGGGGTGCATTATGCATACAAAATTTATTGTAAGTACATCCTACACATTTAAAGTTGGTTTTTAGAGCATTTGCATACAATAGGGGGTATCAAATATGACCAAACCAGTCAATAAAATCCGTCAATTAGAAATGGCCAAATCCACAATTTCTAATTGACTGGTTTCCAAAACGGGGTAGCTAAAAACCCAACGGGTTTTGAAAACAAATAACCCAGGTTTATCAACCAAATCCATCATTTCCAAATAAGTCAATTTTATCACACCTCACAAAGTCTAAACAATCACTCATCCTGAAACAAATCACTCCTCCTGAAACAATCACTACTCGTCAAACATTCACTCCATCAAAAAAAAACATCACTCATCCAATCATGCGCCAACCACCGTCTCAACACCAGCAACTACATCAAGCGGCCAACTCTGCAGCAATGATAATGCTTTTTGACTCAGAGAACAATGATTCAGAACTTGAAGAATTTTATTCCTATTGCCGGTCCAAACTTCAGAAACGATACCTCAATGCTAGGGGAACCACAACACGATTCCATCCCCGTTATGACTTGTCAATCATGCAAGGACTTTCTGAATCATGCTTCCTCCAACTTTTTCGAATGGCATGGCCATGTTTTCTCAACCTCCTCCAACTGATTGAATCCCATCCCATCTTCTACAACTCCTCTCGGAATCAACAACGAGATCCATCAGTTCAGCTTGCAGTTGCCATATGTTGTCTAGGATCTACTGGAAACGGAGCTGCTGTCTTCCGACTCAAAAACCTCTTCCACGTTGGATATGGAACAATTAATTTATACACCACTCGGGTCACCAAGGTTATTTATCAAATGCGCTCACGCTTGGCATCATGGCCAACTACCGAAGAACGACTAGAATCATCTCAGGTCATGCAAGAAGAAGGCTTCCCTGGCTGTGTAGGCTTTGTCAATGGAACAACTATTCCGCTCAGTCAAAAGCCTCCTATAGATGGCAATCACTATTTTGATCGCAAGAAGAGGTGCAGTCTGCTTTCTTTACCTCCATTTGTATAGACAGGCCACTGATGTTTTCATCTTTTTCTCAAAAGATACTCCATTTTGCTCACTCTAGTTTGTGATGTCAACAAGAAGTTCATATCATACCTTGCAGGCTATCCTGGATCATGCCACGATTGCTATGTGTTCTCAAATATGCAGCTTGCTCAGCAGCCTGGACAATTCTTTGATCAGAACCAATTCCTGCTGGCTGACTCTGCTTATCCAGGTAATCAATACACAATACCTGCTTACAAGGGGTCCAACCTACTCATTCCGGAGAATGTTGATTTCAATTACCATCTAGCGCAATCAAGAGTACAGATTGAACATGCTATTGGAATTCTGAAGGGCCGATTTGCTAGTTTGTGTGAGATGAGATCTCAAATCAGAAACCGTCACGAGATGAAGGCAGCCATAAAATGGATCATCAGCTGTGTTGTTCTACATAACCTACTTGCAGACCTAAAGGACCAGTGGAACG
Organism: Puccinia coronata f. sp. avenae; assembly: GCA_002873125.1. Lineage (NCBI taxonomy): Eukaryota > Fungi > Basidiomycota > Pucciniomycetes > Pucciniales > Pucciniaceae > Puccinia > Puccinia coronata. The sequence goes on from PGCI01000026.1 coordinate 116,303, forward strand.
AGCTCTACGAAGAAGAAGAACCTGAACCAGCACCTCCGGTTGGCCAGGAAAATGAAGACAGCAATGATGGATTGCGAGGTGTTTTGCGCCCAATCACCCTGTCACACTTTGCATAAGTGTCACCATCATTTTTGTTGTCCAGGATGCTAGCCAACAAACCCACCGGCAGCCTCCTGGAACCCCTCAGGCCCCTTGCCACCAATCTCTGCCCCTCCAACTCACTCTGCTACCCAACGAGACTGCCAGGCCCCTCGCCACTTGTCTCTGACACCTCCACCCTCCACGAACCAACAAGCCTGCTGCTCTCTGCCACCACCACCTACCTGCCTGCTAGCGATCTGACAAGCCCGCCCGCTTTCTACCCCCCTTGGTCGCCCCCGCCTCCTAGCTTCCACCCCACCGGCCCCCAGGACCTTGCCCGCCCCTGCCGCCTCTCTCCCTCCCCACCGGCCCCCAGGACCTCGTTGGCCGCCCCCGCCGCCTTGCTCCCTCCCCACCGGCCCCCAGGACCTCGTTGGCCGCCCCCGCCGCCTCGCTCCCTCCCCACCGGCCCCCAGGACCTTGTTGGCCGCCCCCGCCGCCTTGCTCCCTCCCCACCGACCCCCAGGTCCTCGCCCGCCCCCGCCGCCTCGCTCCCTCCCCACCAACCCCCAGGTCCTCGCCCGCCTCCCTCGGCCGCCCCCGCCGCCTAGCTCCCACCCCACTGGCCCCCAGCCGCCCCCGCTGCCTCGCTCCCTCCCCACCGGCCCCCAGGGCCTCGGTTGCCCCCGCCGCCTCGCTCCCTCCCCAGTGGCCCCCAGGTCCTCGCCGACCGCCCTTGGCTGCCCCCGCCACCTCACTCCCTCCCCAGCAGCTTCCAGGGCCTCCCTGACCCCCCTTGGCCGTGATCTATTGCAGCTCACTCATCACAGGTACGCACCCCTCTAACCCCCCTGCCATTTCAACATGAACTAACACCTGTGTTATAACTTTGCACATCCTCAGTTATGTCTTTAAAGCGCACGCACGTGGATTCCGAGTCCATTCAAGATGGCCAACACATCCGAACACGTTACAATCTGCGGCCCCTGAAGCTCCCAAGCTGCTCCCCTGGAATCCTTGTTGCAGCGTCTAAGGCTGGTCACCAAGGAACTAGTATGATTGGTACTGCACACAAGTGGCACACCTTTCAGAAAATTCCTGACCGGTTGCAAATTAGTGGCAGGGTGGAAGGGGGTGGTGGTCTAAGAGTGGAGGAGGAAGCAGATTTGAACCGTGAGGCGCCCTCATCACCTTTAACCGAATACTCCTACTCAGATGAACCCTCCAAACCAGCTCCATCCAAACCAGCTCATTCCAAAAAACGTACCAAGAAGCTTCCTCAGCCTCCACCCCCTCCCCCCCCTCCCAAGTGCCTCTGTCATTCTCAGCCCAATCCTCAAATACCCGCTCTCATTTCACAGGCTTCCCAACAGGCCTGTGTTGTTTGTGATGTCTATTGGCGATGCTCTCTCAACCACAATCCTGAAGCAATCTCAACACCTCAGAATGACGATGGTCCCAGTAATACCGACCAGCCAGAAGAATCAGCCCAAAAGCCTGTCAAGCAGCTGACTAGAAAACAAGAGAAAGCAAAGCTATACAGCGCACAACTTCAGCAGAAAAATCGTCAAGCATCCAACATCAAATACTCTGGCAAGACCCAAATCCGTGCGCATGTCTCCAACTCCAACCCCAACACCAGGATTCAATTAATGCATGACTCGTTTATCTGCTGGGCTGATCCCTCCCATGATAAATTGATTGCTGTTATCAAATTTCATCCCTTCTCAGCAATGGATCCAGCCCTCAAAGCCCAATATGAATTTCTTAGCCAACACCTGATTGCTCAAACACGATTCCAAAACGCAAACAAAAGCAACGGCCCTGCATATTCTGGCGAAATGTATAGTCTTGGATGGCGGAAAGCATTTGAGGCAAACACCAAAGTCGGCATCCAAGGCATTTCAGATAAAGTTAAACAGGATCAACTCGGATTTGAAGACCTTCAAACTCATGTTCCAACAATTGATTGTTTTATTGGCAATCGCTTCCAATCTGTTTCTCAACCACTCTTTGATGAAGTCAAGAAACATCATGAAGAACTCAAAGCGCCTGGCCTTGCACCTCATTTTGAGAGGGATCATGACTCTTTCACTTCTCATCTCTCCTTCACCATTGGCACGTTTGCAAACACACCTCACATGGATACCGATGCTTCACCCTTCAGCTTTGTCATGTGGATTCCCATTGAGAAGAACACTGGAAATCTTGTGGAGCGTAATCTTCAGGTGAAGGGGGGTCAATTCATTTTTCCGGACAAATCTTGTGGAATTGACTTCACAGGCTTTGATGGTATAGTGGAATGTGCATGGAAAGCAACTTCTTATTCTCATTTCACTATGCCCTCCCAAACCTCATCAGACCAACACACACGAATGGGTCTATCTGTCCAACTTCCTAAAAAGACTGAAAGGGCCTTTATAAATATTAGAGATAAAGTATATGAAAAGGATCCAGAAAAAAGAAAGTGGATCATTAGAGATATTGGCGCTATTTTAGATCAATCCTGTTAAATTTCTTACTTTCTTTCAATCTTATAGTAAATAAATGTGATGCAAATAAAATTTATTAAAACAATTTAGCCAAACGTTCAATCTCTTCAGTACTCTTGCCACTTGTCACACACTGTGTCACAAGCTCATATTTCTTCCCCAAATTTTCTTTGTCCGCCAAAGTCCCCAGCTTGGAAAGCTCAAATGTTCGATCCTTTGCCTTCTCATCCTTCTCCTATTCCAACCTCTTTTCATCCATCTTTAGCTCTTGTTCCCATTTCTTTTCTTCTAACTTGGACGAGCGCATGAACGTCTTCTCCTCCAATTTGACCGTCTTATTATTGATTGCAAGCTGGCGTTGGTACTTATTGATCTTGAAGTCAAGGCTTGCCTGAGCCACCTGAGCCTTCCCTGAAACCATGAGATGTGTGAATCAGTAAAAGGATAATATCACAAGGTACCGCAACTGAAGATACTTACCAGCATCCCTTTTCAAAGCATATTCCTCATAGTGGGCAAACGCATTATTGTTCTTGGAAGCTGGAGTGGAGTGACTCCTGGGGTTGATGTTGTCGGAGTTGGATGCCCTTCGTTTGCCCTTAGTATTTTGGGGAGTTTAAGACGGAGACAGATGGGTCGCAAGATTGTTGGCATCGGGGCTGACCTTGGATTTCTTCTTCTTATTCTTCTTCTTTGGTGACTTGGTGGGGGCGATCACGTCAGATGATAAGGAACCATCAGATGAGCTGGAGTCTAGGGCCCTTTCTTCCGCTGTGAGGGCATTGTGGTGCTGGTGATACCGAGTGTTTTGTTTCCTTTTGCGCTGGGAGGATTGTTGGGGCACATCATTGGGACTAGTTGTCGGCCTTTGTTGGTTTTGTGGGTTGTAATCAAGCAAATCAGGATCTAAAGCAGGATCCGTATGCATGTTTTGACCTTCTGGGTCATCGTGTCCCTAAAAAAGAGTAAATAAAAGCAAGGTTGGAATCAAATCACGTTGGCAATAAAAACTGTTAAAACACACCTGGTTGCTCTCTTGTCTATTCCAATAATGATTAAAACTCTCAACAGATTTATCAACGTTTTCCACCTGCAAAATATCACCCAAACAACTCAGTATATCTAAGACAGAAAGGAGTAAATGCAACGGATCATCTTACCAATTCACCAATGTCTGAGTCTTTGCCCTTGCCGTTGTCAGAGTCGTCCTTGCCCTTGCCGCTGTCAGAGTCGTCAGAGTCGTCAGAGTCGTCAGAGTCGTCAGAGTTGTCAGAGTCATCAGGGTTGTCAGAGTTGTCAGAGTCTGACGAGTTGGTGGTTTCAACATCCTTCCGAACATCCACCTTATACAAAGGGTTTACAAAAGCTTTGTTACCCATGAGCTCATGCATTGCTTGATAATGGGGACACAGGCTATCGAGCTTCTGTTCGATTGTTTGGATGCCTGTCTGTCGGTCTTCAGGAGTAAGTCCAAATCCAGTTGCCAGGGATAGCGTGTGAGTTTTCTTATACTTGTCTTTGTAACTGTTGAAGCGATCTTTCATCTGCCTAGAAATAAGACTGATTTTGGAGGTTGACTGATTTCGCAGTTTGATCGCCATCAGCTCAAATCCATTGATTGTACCTTTGGGCGGTCGTCCCACAAGAGGTGCCTTCCCCGTTCCAAAGCAGGCATCATAATTCTTCTTTATTTTTAGCCAATCAATGATAACAAGGTAGTCGTCCTTCTTCAGATGGCCAGTGGTTTTTTCAGCTGGATCAATATGGGTAGAAACCTTGGCAGCTTTCTTCGTGGGTTTTTGTCCCCTGGTTGGCTTCTTGGGGGGTGCTTTCTTCTTGATTGCTTTTTTGGGAGGCATGATTCTGGGAGCAGGTAAACAGAAAAATTATCAGCTAAGTTCCTACAAGAAGATGATCAATATGATAAGCATAACAAACTGGATGGCAAGCACTGAGCTTACTGAACTTGAGAACGGTTGATTGAGGAGTTGGTGAACTAGCGAAAAATCGATTGTGGAGTTGACGGAATGGTGTGATTTGTAGAGGTTGATTTGTGAAGTACTATTCTGAGAGGAGTCAAAAGAGTCAGTAGCAAACGGATGAGTGCAAATAAAACGGCTGTTGCTAGGGAATGAAATTGGAGCAGTTGAATCGTGGAAGCTTACCCACAGGAGTGTTTGTCAGCTGCGGGAAAAATATCAAAAAAATGAGTTTTTGCCCAAGATTTAATGTGGGTTTAGGTTGATACTTGATAGGTGCTGACGCAATAATGCAATTGTTTTGTAATTTTATCATCTGTTTTGGAAATGGTGGATTGGTCAAGACCAGGTGATTACATAAGTGTGGATTTGGTCATATTTGATACCCCCTAATGATATATGTATGCAACAAAGAAGGAATAGGTTTTAACACAATTTCTCATGTTGACTTGATGATATTTTTCTGCAGAGGAATGCCTCTACTTTATGTTTTTCCACTCAAAAACTTGGGGTTTTTGCTGTTTTTACCCCCCATTATCCCCCGTTCTACCCCCAAACCCCTGGGTTTTGGGGGTAGAACGGTTGCAAATTCCTCCAGCTCAACATTTGGGACACCCCCAAGGGCCTAGCACAAAAGTGGGGTCAGGCACTGTATACTGTATATTGGTGTATCAAGCGCAGTTGGGCACCCGCCAAAGTGATTTGAGCCCACTTGACCGCGGTGAACTGCGCCAAGCGGGACTTGGGCATGTGCCCAGACCAGCTTGATACACCATACAAGAATCATCAATTGGTTTGAAAAAGCTTTTTATTTTTTTTGGTGACACAGTTCATATTGTACGAGAAGCTAATCATCATTCCTTCCAGCTCATTCTTCAGAATTTTGCCAGTCCTCATGACTTGAGCTGTGTCTTTAGATTTGTGAATAAATGAAATGTTATCCTAGCTTTTATTGGGGCTACTTCACCTTCAGGCTTCATTGTTATTTTGTTTGCAAGACCTAGAAAGTTTTTCATGGGAAATGAATAACACCACAAAGTTTGGATTATCAAGATTTGATCACTCTTTTCAAATTCACCACTTCCTACTCCAGCTCCCTTTCTTGAAGAACTATGTAGCTAACACACAACTTGCGGCATTTTTAGCTGATTTTTTCACAAATTTTTTGTTTGACATCCTGATAACTTGACTCGCTGGATCTTTTCATGTCGCACATCTTCCTTATCTTGGGCATAAAACCCCACTTGTTTAATTCCCTCTTGGATCTACAACAATTGACCTTGGTCCCCGGTTTCACTTCGTAGTTCGGTCCCTACGTCTAAGTGTGCTTGCTTCACGTGACACACTTCCTAGTCAACTTGACCTAACCCTAATCACTGAACTACAGGACTCAATTATTGGACGAGGATACATGTTGCGCTGAAGATGCCGGCTGTTGCCGGACTTAAGAGCCGGAGTTAGAGAGCGGGAGTGCTTGTTTGGTCGACAGGCTTTCTTGATGGAACCCTTCCAAGATCGAAAAGATGTACTGCGTGATGGTCATTCAAGTTCGTCTGGTTCCCAAACCTTTGACATTCATGCATCAGCTATTCTCCGGACCGCTGACCCAGCCATGGAGGGAATGGAAGCTGAAAGAAAGGAGACCCAATGCTCTCAAAGTCTTACTTTTTGTTGCCTCCTTTTCAATCAACCCTGTAGTCCTTATATCAGTTCTAATCTTGGAAGCGCACGTCAGACTCAAAACACGATTTCAACTTATCAGCGCACGTATCCCGCTGTGTTTATTTGGCTGGCACATATCCTCCCGGAGAGGGCCGAAGTAATGTAATGAACAATGAACATATTTAAATATAAATACTCGTTGTTTGACCCCCACAATACAAGCATATAAAACCAGCGAATGAAACACATTGATAGGGTACATAATAGATGAAACCAGAAAGCCCGAAAACCATAAGGGCATATTTAACTGCATACGAAAATTGTTCCACCTACTTAAATATCCTTCTTCGCCTCATATGATGGTAGGGGGCGACCGATAGCGTTTGCGTAGGATTCTTGATGTTTGTTGTCGTCACTGATCTGATCTATCCTTCCTCCCGAAATTCAGCTTTGCTCTATTCGCACATTTTAAACACTGCCTTTCAACCACTGTTCTATAGTGGATAGCTCTGCCTAATCTGTGTACAAAAAAAAGTTCTTACTACGACTTCTCAGCGCTTATTTCTACCCGGTCAAACGTTCATAAGATAAAGCGAGGATTCAGAAAGGTTGTCCACCCACGAAAACTACGCAAAAGGATCGGCCGCTAATGTGAGTCCATTTGTAGAAGAGCATCCGAGGATGTGCTCAAGATAGGATACACACTCAAGTTCTCAAATTGCTTGACTGACTCGCCCCCGCTCAGTCGACTTATAGCAATGAGCCCCTTCATCGGAGAATCCACTACGTTAAATTATCAAGAGTCCTACCAGTACCTACTGATGACGGATGCAGGGCCCGAGGATGGGAATTCTTCTCTCCACATGGACACCGCGTCCATTCAAAACCTGCCCGATAGTGCAGACTACAGCGTTTCTGGAGGAAAGGCCAATATCCCGATCCTTTGTGACCTTTTAACGGATAGTAATGCTCCATCTGTCCGGTCCCACCGACTGCCTTTTGACCTTCGCTTCACCCCTGTAAACTCTCCTACTGATAACACGGGGCCTGCTAAGCCCAATCTCTCCGACAAAATCTTCTTGCGACCCTCCATGAGTCAGAATCACTCCTACGCGAGGCATTGTCGTCTTATAGGATTTACTCCCCTGACTGAGGACGCTCCTGCCTCTTCTGAAGAAGATCCCCCCCAATTTCTAGGGCCCCGTAAGGTGAAAGCTAAGGAGGTTGCACCTTGCGCCCTGTTTTACAAGCGTGCAGATGTTTTTGTCAGCTCCGAAATGAAGAGTCAGAATGTTCTGGCCTACAGCGAAAATCATTACCGAAATCTACGCTTCGACGATGAGATCTCGGTTAGCGAAATAGAGTACGCTTCTCAGTCTCCCAATCAGGGTTGCGAAGGTTCTCAGGAAGCAACAAACCCGACAATTATCGCAGAACCTAGTCAATTCAAAACCTTTGAAGCAGCGAAAGAAATTGGCGCGATGATTCAGCTTGAGCCACTGTGCACGGACCGGAAAGACGGATTAACAACTATGCCGCTGGCCTCGGAGCTTGGATCGGGGGCTCATTGGAATAACGACTGCTTTCACATCTTCGTTGATGAAACTGACAGTCCACTTACCGCTGTGAGTGGAGCTGAAAAGAGAGCCCCCTGGGAAAGCCCCTGCAAGCTGTTCAACTCCGACCTAGAGCAATCAGTTTCAAGTATTAGCTCATCTGGCATCCAATCCGGTTTATGGGAATCTACCCTTTCTTCGCTGACCCGAGCTACCTCACCAGTATCCTCGATTTATTCCAACGTAGTGCCAACCTGTGATCAGCAATTCCTCAAAGAATCACTTACCGAAGAAAAATACGCCAAATCACAACAATGCAAGATGATGGAATTTTCTCATTTTACAATGAACGCTGATAACCAGCCTTTGAAAAGTTCGATGAACACAGGTGAATATGGTGAGTCTCAAGCAGTGTTATACCCCCCCCCCCTTCCTTCTCAAAAGTGCTTGTCCGCTAATGACTTTGTGCCACATAATAATTATATTCAAGATTGGGAGGAAGATCATGGCAGTTTGGCCGATGATGAAAATAACTCGGATTGCTCTAGTTCCCAACTCGACTCGGATGACGATCATGAAGCGAGTCAATACGCACGTAATTGCTTTGATTTGATTGCTTCCCCTTCACTCACTGGTTTAACCAAGAAGGGTGAAGCTGTAATAGTAAATAAGTCGGGTCAACCCACTGGTAGCAGAGTCTTAAACTCCTTTTCCGCTTGATTTTAGATCTGTGGCCTTTCATTTCAAATGACTAAATCATAACCCCTTGAGAAACATACAAGAAATGAGAATGTATCCATGGTTTCCTCTTTCAACCCTCCTCTATGATCCTGCCGGGGCGCGAAGTGATTTCAGCCATTGAATCATGTAAATAAATGATAGAATGATATGTCTAGAATGAAGGAGACGTAGGTATACTGTAGAAGTAGGGCTGTATGTAACATACAAAGGTAGCAGGAGATCCAATGATATTTCCAAAAAATGTAGAATTGCTTCTTCTTGTGTTGAATGCGTCATCTTTGTGTCATTTTGAAATGAAAATCTCATGCCACATATGCGAGTGAATATTTTTAAGTATGTTGCAGTAAAAATGCCTCAAATGTTAGTTTGAAGTACAGCATCCAACTAGCACAGGAGATAGGGGTTTCGCGCCCTTTTGCTAGCGTTTGTCTGCGTTTATTTGCCACGAGGTGTCGCACAAAAACTGTCGTAATCTCGCAATTTCGTAGCACAGTAGGATGAGCTCAATAGATGATAGCAAGCGGGTTATGATTCATGCTTACAACGAGTATACATAAAGTTCTCTCTTGATAGAAATTCGGAAAAGGAATTCAGCGAAGTGAAAAAGAAAACTTTTGTCTTGCAGTACATGGGGTGTTGGACTCTTGGTCCTGTAGGAATAACCAACGAAAGAAGAGAAACCTGTAGAGGTAGAGTATGAAATTGAAGTACATTGGATAACAGCAGATTTCCACTTCAAATGGTGCATTTCGTCATTTTTTTGCCACTGAGACTTTGTTGAAAAAAAAAAAAAAAAACTCAAGACCAATTTTCTGTGGGGAGGTTACGAATGCCTGCTACATGGTGGGGATTTCGACGACAGAATCATGTTTTTCGTTCGAGTTTGAAAGGTCGAGAAGGGTTCCTTCTGATTGACTCTTGATAGTTGAAGTCGAAAGCTTGCTTGGGTCACTGCCACCCTTCTTGCCGCCCTGAGTTGGGAAAGAAAGATGCATAGTGTTCAATCGCGGTTCAGATAATCGAGAAATCAACTTTAAATTTTGGCCCATCTGGTATTTGTTGTGGAACGAAGAGAGAAAATGATCACTACCTGCTGCATGGTTTTCAATTTTTCTTCCTCCTTTTTCAATTTGTCCTTCAACTCTTGAATCCGTGATTCTTGTTTTTTGATTTTCTGCGTCATTTTATCTTCTTTTTCTTTATCACTTTTGCCGTCGGAGTCGGACTTCCCCGCCTGATCGACTGTCTTTTGTTCCTTTTCTAACTTCGGGGTAGTGGTCAGGTCGCCCGCTAAAGAGACATTGTGTAGTTGAGGAGTGGGGTTAAATGTCTGAGTTTGAGCTGCATTTGTTTCTTCTTGGGCTGACTTTGGATTAGGTACTCTTTTCTATAGCAGATGATCATGGATAACAAAAAACCGGGTTAGTGGATGTCTCTTCTTGAATAAGTTCATCAGATGGTAGGCCTCGCTCTTTTGTACTAACCTGTAATGTCTTGGTAATCTCGTTACCAGACATGATAGGAAGATTTCTGCCGTGAAGAATGGAGTTGTCGACCGGGCCAGGACGGACAAGGGGGTGGCACCAAGCGGTCGAGGAAAGGAAGAGAGCAAGAAGTGGTCCTTTGTGAATGGATAGCATGGTATGTTAGATCCTACGATTTGTAATAAGATCCACCAAGAAAACCACGACGAAAGAGTTCAAGGCTACGAAATGTGTGCGACCGGGCTTCTTCAACTTCAAGCAGAGAAAGAAAAAGAGTAACTTCTTCAACTTCAAGCAGAGGAAGAAAAAGAGAAAGCGTCCAGCTTTGTAAACAACGGAATTCTACTGAGCTAGGGTCGAGTGAAAGGCTGGGAGCAAATTCTTTTTTTGTTTTGTGGAAGAGGAACCGGGAAGGGGACGGTTTAAATACCAGAATAGTGGAACACTCCGTGCTGCTTATGATCCAATGGGCAGAACTCTGCTCCTTCATGCTGCCCAGGGTTCAACTCAATGGAATTATCCTGCTCAACATCGCAAGCAGAAGCTGATGATGTCAACATTGTCTTAGTAATACAAGGGTCCACTAACCGACCTCAGGACCCATCAACATATATTCCTGTCGACGAATCTTCGAAGTCTCTTATCATTGAATGCGAGTCAAAAATGCACCAATGTGTATCCGATTCCGTCTATATAGACCTGGCAAGTAAGCCCTGAGCAATCACGTGTATTCTTATGTATGGTTGCTTTGTTGATGGATAACCTGAATAGGGGATAATTTTGGATCCGAAAGTCGTATGGGAGTCATTAACAACGTGTAAGTGAATGGCCCCTGCGCCAAGTTGAAAGTGGAGATGGCGGTGCCGATGGCTCTGGGATGTACAACTCATAGCACTTCTCTACTCACTTGTAGATTGACATTATTCTGATCAAAACCCTGCGGCGCGAACTTCAACGCAATCCCCAATACCCTGCTGCGCACCCGTGAGGTCAAGCCCTTGTTGCATTGCGCCGACAACAGGGAGAGAGACTTTTGGGCGAAAGGCAGATCTGTATTTGGGTGGCTTGAGGTCTAGCCTGGCGAGGGAAAAAGTCTATCCCTTCAAAGCAATGCCTTCCCCCAAACACTCATGGCCTCCCTTTATATCATGAGGAAGGGAAACTCCTTCTTTTTAACAAGGCTCTACCCATGTCATCACAACTTACATTTCATCTCCTCTAGGGCCAATCAAAATTTGCTGGGTTCTGGTGTTTGTGTTCAGTATGACATGGGAGAAGAAAAGCTGCTCACTACGAGAGACAGTGATCAGACACAGGAGAACAGATGATGTATTTCTGATGAACTCATGAAGGTGTTTATAAGTCTGCTACATGAGAGGCAATAACATGTGGGCCAGCAGGAGACAAACAGTGAATGTCCAAATGAGTGGAATTCCAATTATTCTTTTAGTCTACACACCACTGTACTTTTTCATCAATCCACTCCATCCCACAGTAGTATACTTTTTGCCATCCAGTCACACTAAATTCTGAACCAAGACCTTTTTTCAAAAACAACCAATTCTCTATTATAAATGAATCTGGTAGTAAAAAAAAAGGAAAAGAGAGACTATTGTCTATGATGTATAGCGTACATATATTAATGTAAGATCTGATAGAAAAGTTACATCAACACTCAAACAAAGAACCCACCCAACCAAAACCAAAGAAAAAAAACCAAGCAAAAGAAATCTAAAAGAAGGCGCACACAGGATTATAAAAATGAATAAAAAGGATGATGATCGAAGGGGTAATTGTGAACAAGTTAATTTACACACTTACATACATACATACCAACAAAAAGAAAACAAGACACAAAAGATTAAAAGAAAAAAAAGAGTTGGTTTATTTGTTTGCTGAGTTAGTTTTGTCTAGCTGTTAAAAAGACTGACAGGATTTCTGCGTGAAAATTGAAGCTGTCTGAGAATCAAGATGGAAGGTAAAGAAGGATAATGTAATTATATATAGTGCATAAGTCGTGAACTTGATGCGTGAAGAAGAAATATAAAAGTGGATTGATCATGTATGAGTTGTAGGTGACAGGAAGAAGGTTCTAAAGAAAAAGGAAGAGGTTCCAGGAAGGTCCGTGAGCTTGCGAAGATGAACGATCGCCGGACGAGTTTGTACCAAATAGCCATCCGTAGAAAAGCTGTACGCCAAAGCGGAAAAAACAAGCGAGAGTTTGGAACAGCATCTCTTTCTCTGTGAAGAACAGGAGCACGAGGAGGAGTGCGCCATTAAGAACAAAAAAAGCCACCAGTCAAGAAGCTGATGCCGATGACAGCCGCACAACGTGAGCGCAAACCGGATGGTTTAAGCGCAAGTGACGTAGAGAGAATCCCTATGGCTAGTGCTGGCCCTAGGCAAGGTCCTAAAACAGGATACAAAAAAGTCAACAAAAGGGACATGTCAATGTAAGAAGACAGGGGAAGATAACTCAACTCATCAGGGTAAGACGAGGGTCCTCTAAGGATGCGCATGAGGGTTTCTGAGTCGACAGAGGTCTGGTTGGGGACAAGGACCATATGGCCATAGCTCATCCGACGATCGTTATGCGGGAGTAGGCTTGAAGGTGGACGACGGGAGACGTAAGATTGACTGGAATATCGTTTGGAAGGGGGTCTGTTGTTGGTGATGGAAGAGTGGCTCTCGGCGAGGGGAGGGGCGAGCCTGCTAGAGAGCGGAGAGGAGGAGGAGGGAGCGTAGCGCATGGCGGGGTGGACGAATGGCTTGGGGGTTGCAATCTGGGAGGTGACGCCGGGCCGAATGGGCAGCGAGTGGAGACAGATGCTCATTCGGTTGCGCACGCCGATTCCTGCGAGGCCGCACTCTTCTGCGTCTGCCTCGTCGTCCGTAGAGGCCAGCGATGTCTCACCCGTCTCGTTGGCCGAGGAGAGCTCGGAAGACATGATGCTGCTCAGATGGTCGTCGGAGGAGAAGCTCACGGGAGCCTCCTCCTCGACGGAGCTCCCGTTGACCTCGGGCTTCATTGGACCACCCTGCTCACCGTCCACGACAAGGCTTGAAGAGAGACTGAGCCGTTTCCGGAAGAGCTTGGACGCTCGGGATGGCGACTTCTTGGAGCATTGTGTGTCCGATGGGCTCCCCTTCGCCAAGTCCTTCGGGGAATAGAGTGAGCCCGTCTCGTCGCAGCTGAGGCTCTGGGTGGTTTTCGGAGCAGTGTGAAAAGTACTCTGGGAAGACAGCCGGCCAATCGAGGTCGAGACGGCAGTCAGCACGGGGTCATTTGACGTAGTCTTGTTCAGCAAGACACTGGGGATGGGCTCGGAGGTGGTGGCTGCTATGGGGTCCATAGGGTTTGTACGACGCTGATGGGTCTTGCTGGAAAAGCGAGTAGAAAGCCGCCGGAAGAACTTGAACGTGTTCTTCTTCTCAAGAGATTTCGACTGGGTATGACTGGTGCGCTCATCTATGGACATCCTTCTGTTTCTGGCACGCCCATTCACGTCACGGGCTGTTACCTGTTTTCCAACCCCAGTCTGAGGCATCCAGCCTGCAAGCTGATCATGCTGGACGACGTTTGAGGCGTGGCTGGTAGATCTCGATGGGCGGAAAGGCGAGAATGAGCTGGAGATGGCCATGCTGGAAGATGTGAATAAAAAGGGGGAGCTGTGGGTAACGAATAGTGGGAATAAGATGTTTTATATATTTTTTTGTATATTTGTGAGTTAGTAAACCATTCCAAATAGTAGTAAATATTCTGATTGATGAAAATGGGAAACAGCGAGCAGATGCAAGGAGATTGATGGGGAATATGAGGAGCAGAGGGAATACAGCAAGGCGCAGTGAATGGGATGGTGCAACAGCGGGAAAGAAAAGTCTTTGACGGAAAACAGTGCTCATAGATCGGAAATATGCCTGATCAAGCAAGTTCAGCAGGACGTGGGAAGGATGTGCCCGAGACGACGACGAAGACAGTGCTCTCAATTGACTAGAGGGGGAGCAGCTGTATTAACAGCACTCTCTACAATCTCGACCCAAGATCTCGACTCGAGATAAGTAAGGAGGAATGGGCCCCTTCAAGATTAGGCTTCATCAGCATCAGAGCAGATTGAGCTGGTTGGAATCGAGACCATTGAACCCTTTGCAGCACTTGCGAAGAGCGATTCAGAGGGCCTCGAGGTGACTGTGGTTATGAATCTGATGATTGAGGGAAAGAGGGAGATCAGAGAGTGGGACACACGTACGTCTATTGCCAATTATCACTATTATTATTATTACGGCTATTAATTTCACCAGCAGAGGAGGAGAGAAAAAAAGGTGGGGGCGGTTATGGAGCACTAGTGTTGGGAGAGAAGTTGGCTGCTGCTGATGGGAGTGGGGAGCAATAGAACGGATTAATGAAAAAAAGGTGAAAATATACCGTCGGTCAACTCTACTCGGTATATATGTATGCGAGCAGAGAACTGGTTCAGCTTGCAATAGAATTTTTGGCTCGCTCCTCACCAAGGCGACAGGGAGAGAGATATCCGACAGAGTCGAAGTGGGTTTTATGACGACCACTTCACTTATCAGATCAATTTGAATCTGTTTTCCCCTTCCATGTAACGAACCGCTGCTGTTTCTTTTTTTCTTTTTTTGTTGTCTTTAATTTAATTTGGTGGTTTTCCTATATTGACGTACAGAGCTGCTGCTCATATCGCAACTCGGTTGAATGGACACCACTCTGAGTATCTCGAACAGCAATGTGAACACTGAGAAAATATCAGAGAGCCCTGCTTTTTTTCAGCCCATGGCCATGGCATCCAGAGCAGCATCGAGACCATCCTAAGTTAAGTATGTCCCTCCACCCGGGCAATTGAGTTTCCCCTCATCAGAGTGTGGCGGAGAACGAGGGGGGAGGGGGAGAGATAATATTGTCACTGGGACTACTCATCATGATAACCGAGCTTTTAATCTCGGGCTTCAGCTGTACAACATACCCAAATAGCACAGCTTCATCATCGCGATAACACTATTATCCAAACTGATAACTCTTCTTCGTCCCTCCCTTCACTCTCTCGCCCTCTGGAGAAACCTTGAGAATTACCTTGAAACCATTTACCACCAACATACTGATCATCCAGAGTTTGGATGTCCACGGCCGATCAGCAGAAACGATCGTTGCATTTATTGATTGATGCGATCATCAGTTGTACATTTTTGACTTGCCCATGATGAGAAAAAAATTTCACTTGAGTTCGTATTCGTCTTCAAAACTTCGGTTGCCCTGCTACAGCCTGCTACATAAATATTTCGGTCGTTCTTTACTTTAGCCTAACAAACTATATACGCGCCCCGCGGGGGTACATACATACCGGCTGCTCCAGACTCCAGAGGGGGTAACGGGGGAGCTCATCTCACTTCGGCAGTCGACAACCGACGATTCACATGGTAGCTGTTACCGGGCTCCCGGCTTATTTGATCATATCTTGGCACCCACAGCTCGACCTTGACAAATCCACCGGCCAGCTAGCAACTGTATCATTCATATATTATCAGAAAAAAAAAAGAGAAACAAAGTCATATCGGCACTTTTATGTCATCCCCGTGCCCAAGTCTGCATATTTCATTCATACTTTCGGCAGCGCTTCAACTCCCCACCTTCGTCCTCCGCAACACAATCAAATGCGTTTTGAGTTCAGTCGGATTCTTGTCCTCTGAAATAAATAATTATAAGGACTATGTACATCTACATATACAATTCAATCATCCCCGCGGCCACCACAATGCAAAAGTGCACGTCTAATACATCCCACAAGAAAAAGAAAAGAGGAGAAAAAACAATACTCCATCCTGAACTTGACATTTATGCAAAACTAACCCATAGAATGACATATTGTATTTCTCAAAAAGCTTGGACACTTTGCTGGAAAATGATTTTTTCTCCAGCTGTTACTAGTCATAGTTATGGGGTATTGGGTGACCTAGTGGATTGACAGGCCAAGATTTCAATGGTTGTAACCATTTTTCAGTCCTCAAAGTATGAAACTGGGCTTTGAGAGGGAAAAAATAAGTTCATGGATGTCCAACATATTTGAGAAACACAATACATAAATACATAGTTGTTAACAAATATGAATAATGAACAGAATGCTCATCAAGAGGCAAAATCTTCACATTTAGGCAAAAAGAGGTGATGAATATTCTGAAACAGTTAGAGGATCTGACAAAATGTCTTCCTGCTTCCATTTACAAAAAAAAAAACTTGAATCAATTGAGACAGAAATTCACCTGAAGGTTGTGTTCTGAAAAGTGAACTGCCTGCATTCATGATTTAGCTTTGAAACCCACCAATGTTTATTTTGTGATAGACATCCTTTCAAACCCATTCTTCAAACGTCATTTTCAATCTCTCATGACTTGAATTCTGTTTTTCTTTGGAAATCCAAAGAAATGTGCTCTTAACTACTGCACAGGTTATGTACATTATCCAAATGAAAAAAAAAAAACATATCTGAAAGCGTAAAAAAACATTGCAAGATAAGAAAGAAAGATAGTGTCCTCACATAATTCCTGTGAAGGATACTTTTTCTTGTGAGATGGAAAGGAGAGAATACAGGAAAAGAAGGTTTATCAAAGAAAGACAAAAGGGAGAAGTAAAAGAAGAAGGGGAAAAACAGAATTACAGAAGAAAACACATAAGCTCACAGATATAAAAAGAGGTGAAAAGCAAGACAGAGAGAAAAAGGGGGGTAGAAAAAAATACAACATTTTTGATTGGGGAGAGAGAGTACAATCATTGTGAGTACAGACAAGTACAAGATCTGTTATAACACAAATGCAAAGGTTGAATGGTAGCATCCCAGAGAAGCAAAGCACTTTGAAGCCAGAATTATGTGCCAAAATTTGTTGAGAGGAGGGGCACAAGATTCTTATTTTCAACTTTTGAGGATCTGGTCTTGCCAACTCAAACCCAATGGGAAAATATAAGTAGAAAATTTGATGCACACCCACTTCATTCTGTCCTAGGGGGTGATTTCCTATGGTAGAGTAAAGATAGAGTCCATCAGTGAGCTGATTTGGATGAAATATTATTATATGAATGAGAATAATTGACTTACCAAAAGTAGGAGTCACCGCGTCCATGGAAGGAGGGTCTCTGGATTGTCATATGACGTTCCAAACGATCAGTGACAATTGCTAAGTCAAGTGGTTTTTGGATCATTTTGTTCTCGTCAGACGAATTCTTGATGTAGTTAGGTGGGGTCGGGACGATAGAAGGAGACCTTTTTTGCATTCAGGATAACGGGAGGAACATTCCAGTTAAATCAGGCTCAACAACCGCAAAAGAAACGCTATGATCGAGAAAGATTCTAGAATCCGACTAAAAGAAATGCATACCTTGGCTGTGAGTCATCTGAGTCTGCTTCTGCGACCGCGGTCACGCTGTGCTCGAACTCGTTAGCATTCTGGATGCTCGATATAAGTGGGTCGATTCGGTTAATCGATTTGCTTTTGTGTATAATTTTCGGCTTGATCGATTTGAAGCGGGCTACCAGGTTTGGCAATCGGGGGGCAAAACGTGAGAACCGTAGCTCATCATCATTTTCAGACCTGGAGCCAGATATCTGGCTAAGGCTTTCATCCACAAAGCTGATCAAACGTGTTTTTCTGTCTCTTGTAGGCAGACGGGGCTCGTTTTCTGGTGTAGAAATATGGCGAGAAGGCGTTTCATTTTCACTTTGGATTTCGAAACTTGGCGAAGACCTGAAATCGTTTTCAGTATCGTCTCGTAAATCTGTAGGTGGATGGAAATAACGGCCGGCTTGTATAGAGCGAATTGTAGGTTGAGGTGCCAATGACATCCGCGATTTGGGTCTTAAGTACCCCGCCGGAACTCCAAAAAGGGATAAGTATCGTTGCTTCTGTTCGTCATGAGTAACGTGCCTAATTTGAGATTTTTCTATCGATGTGCGCCCTGCACTCAGCCTAACCTCTTCAGATGGATGCAACCGAGAAATGACAAGCTTGTGGGCTTTGTATCTACGGTATAAAAGCACAAAAGCCACAGTGATGATTGAGAGGGCGCTGGCACCACTCAAGATAACAAACAGTGCACTGCGACTGCTGATCGGTGGGGAAGAAGCGCCTTGGTTCGAACTGGTTGGAATTGAGTCAGATGCATATACGACCAACGGCGCTTTGTTGTTCACAGATGTTAAACCAGCAATCCCAGCCGTGCCATTTTCCGCCTACAAACATAGATGAAAGATTTGGGTAAGTTTACATGCGGTTGTGAAAAGGGTGGGTGCTTCAACAAGAGAGGGATCGGTAACAGAGCCTGACTGATGTCCAATTAATTCTCGCCCTTGAAAGCGTGAAATTAGGAATAAAGAATAGGGGAAGGAAATTGAGGAAGAACTGAAAGTGATGAACAATCACTCACCGAATTTGTTTTCTGTGGCTCCCTCTTCCTCAACACAGCAGTCGTAGCCACAAAGCCAGCTTGGATGAAAGAACCTGCGCAACCTTTTTTCACAGTAAGTAGGCACATTATAGGCATCATCGCCAATTCAAGTTGTATGTTTGTATACTGGACGGGACTCGAGCCTCAGGTCGACATCTTGCACTCGAGTGGCATGAAGAAAGCCGAGATGATGGAAAGTGTTTAAATACTGCAAAGGGTGCTGAGCACCTTGACGAATGGCCACCGCGATTGTCGCAGGCCTCGGATGAAAGGTCAAGGCAAATATGGATAATGAAGGGATTCGAATAACAGCAAGGGTAGTGGGACTCGAGCTTCTTCGGGTTTCCTAAGGAATGATAGCAGACGAATTGTTTCCGGCCTTAATCGGCTCTCCTTCCCCTTTAAACCGATCTAAATCCCGATGGCACACGTCAAGGTGATCCCCAAGTGGCCCCCAACCACGGGTTTAGCAAGCTATCGCCTCAGATCCGTGCGAATTGTGATCACTTTGACGTGGGAGGTTCATTAACGACCAGTCCTTGTTCGAGCAATGTCTTTTTCACCCCTCTTCCCGCCGCAGGCCGAAAGAATTTGTTTCTGAGAGCAAGAGACGCCACTCGGGGTGTGTGTCACGCCGGAGTTCGGAACCAAAGTGGCTGTGCAAGCTAGGCTTGGTAACCATAGCCTCTCACCGACCGGGGATGCTACGTAGCCTATAGCTCACTGCCGCCAAGTAAATCAGTGTATTGAATCCAGCGCGCAAATCGGCAGCAACAGACGTCATGGCAACTCCTGCCCCTAAATCACCTCAGCTCTGTTGGAAGGTTGAACGTTTGTAGAGTGCAGGGCGTGCAGGAATGCCAGGATCAAGTGAACCGTACACATAAGAAGAATGCCCCGCACTCATTGGCGTCTCGAAGACGCTGTGATACTTCCCCCTGTGGCCTGCGGGCCTCCCACAAGCTTGACAGCCTCTGTTGTGACCTCAAACCTGGTGAAGGTGATGGCAAATTCTTCACAATTAAAATGCCACTTGGTGCTGGTCCCATGTCTGGAACCTTTATGTCCACGGTTCAGTTATGGATGGAAATAAATTCAGGATAAGGTTTATCCCGATGCGGCTACCAATTTGACGGGCAAGCTAGAAACTGAGAATACCAGACACAAGAACGTTTTATAGAGGGCACGGAGAGATGAAAAGAAGAATGAAATTGGCGCTAGACAACTGAGTATTTGATGGAGCAAAGAAATGAAATACTAATAAAATCATCAGATAAGGAAGAATGAAACCAAGTAGGACAGCTTTCAAAATAAAGAGAACCCCAGTCCCGCCGCCGTGATGTTACTCGGATCACTTTTTTACACCTTTGATCCTCCTCTTTCTTCATGATGTCATTGGGCCTCATCACTTCTTTTCCCAATTCACGTTGTTATCTCAGCGCAAGCGATGGAAGCTGAGAAGGCGAATAAACTGGAGGAGAATGGAGCTTATAGACAGTGCGTTAGGATACGATTATCGCCTGATGAATCCTGTGTGGCAGAAATGCAAGCAGCTTCAGAGATAGCAGTTTTCCTCACCAGAAGGTCGGGTTTTGTGCATGTTTGTTTTTGGAAACTACTTGATCAGTGGTGGGCAAATTGTCTTCCTGTAAAGCCTTCTAGACATTTTTTTTACATAAAGTGTAGATGACCTTCATGAAGCTCCGTGCCAAAAAAATTGTACAGACTCAAGGGCCGTTAATTCCGGTGCCAAGTCCATCGAGTCGTATACAGTCCTCATGGGCGAGTCGGCCACGAAGCTGGACATATTTCAATGGCCCAGTCGGTCAATGAATTCAACTAGTGCGATGGCCGAGTCAGCCATCCACTTAACACTTGCCAGCCTCTGGGTTGTGTTGTGTGAGGCCGAGCCGATGATTCGGGTGGACGGCTTGATAGCGAAACCGGCCAAGTTGTACATTCGTACATTTCGATCAATGGATATGACACCGCTTATCATCGATGGAACGCGCTTTACAGCCGTAGTTTGGTGCTTCGATGTCTTGCCAGCAGCTGGGGACGTGTCTCAGCGGAGTCCATCTCACACTGCAAGATGACACTGCCGGAGGCTGTGGGGAAAAAGGGTCCTTTTTTGATCACATTACTTTTTGAAGTTTGGCACATCACATTCTTCGCATCGTGCCAGCTTCGGAAAATTATTTCTTCAGCACCTGGCACGCACACACCACTCGTTTTAACCCAACTGTTTGCTGCGAGATCATGAAGGACATGATCTTAGCCAGAGCCTTCCTCTCATTGTCTATCTGCCTAATAATTTGCATCGCTCACTCATTACATTCACTCCCTACATCACATACCATGCACAAGCGCATGGTCGAGGGGGTTGAGGGGGCCGCTACAGCTAGTCGCTTGGCCTCCAAAAACAATATTGCACGTGCCGCCACTCTTACCGGGGAGCAAGCAAAATTCGGGCACCCTTTGGAATCTGCAGAGAAGGAGCAGGCATTACGCAATGCGATAGCGGCCGAGCGCCAGTTGGAAAACACTCCGGAGAGGCTTAGATCTGGATCCAAGCCACCTTCCCACTGGATCAGTAAGTGTTCATACATGGTAATGAAATCAATTTCCATGCTTGCCCTCGTCTGGAAATGGATCAATGACTAATTAAGATTTTAAATTGCCAAATAGCTCGGATGTGGAAAAGCTTGACCGGCGCATTGTCAAGAGGTATGCAAAGACTCCGAGCAACCTTTCGACGAAAAAGCGCCTCTATATTCCCAGGGGAAATTGATCCTGAAGTGGTTGAAGGAGTTCAAAACCTCGAAAAACATACCTCGTCAAAGAAGTTGAAAGACCAAATGGCACAATCCTATAAGGAAATTGATCAGATTATGGATGAAGTAAATAGGCAGAATGAGAAGATCATTGGCATCGCACAGAAAATTTCCGGTGATCAGCTAGAGAAAAATTGATTCAATCATTTGGCACCCTTGCAACAGATTTTTGATCAAGGGTTCCACTCATCACCCAATGGTCCACAATGTGGGTTGATATCTTTGTTTTCCCTTGCTTTCTATACATATTCTCTTCTCCAGATTTGTGGTGATCTGATTAGCCCATTGGCGGTTGTCTTCTTGCTGTTGTTTTGAAATACAGCTTTTTACACTCCATCCGGTATCTTCCATAAACCAGTCATGAGCCATATGGGGACCAGGATTCATGCAATTCCAGGGATGCGACTTTAATTCAGGAGGGTATTTTTTTGGGGATGTTTGTGTAGCTTGGTTTCCAGGTTTTCTTTCCCTTTGATTTTTGTATATCCTTCCTTTCTTCCAAGTGTTTTATCTTCTGCTCCTGCCTGCATATCTCACTCCAAATATCCTGCATATCACACTTTCCAATATTCACTCAATTTAAAGTCTCACACTTTCTTCTTCTTTTAATTATTTCTAGATTACTTGTTTAAAGTTGTATGAGGATTATGATATCTTGGCCGCCAAGTAGCCTGTTAGTCAGTCTTCAGTCAGCTAATAATCATCTTTTATAGCCTTCAAAACTATCCCATGTCAAAGTGTTTTGCAAAGACAGTTGGATATGGATCTAGCTTAACACAATCCCCTCTCTTCAGAGGGCCGGGTGCACCTCGCGAAGCGAGCCTCCGAAGGAGGGGCTTGCCAGTAAAGTCGTGCGTTTGGCCTGGAAGGATTTCAAAATCCAGGCATAATCCGGCTTTGCAGCCTAGCACGGCGCATTGAATCCAGGCATAATCCGGCTTTGCAGCCTAGCACGGCGCATTGCAGCCATACTAGGAGGCCCACAAGCAAGCCCTGAAGTATGTATGATACATTAGGCCGGCCTTTCCTGGGGATCAAAATTCACAGCCCATCGAGAGATCCAACTGCTATATTTGCATAGACGGCTGTATGCCAAGACGACCGTTACAAAGTTGATGATAAGACCATAGTCCTGTGGCATACAATACAGGGATACCGTTCATGCCACTCACATACAAGCTGTATTATGTCTCAAGGCAAGAGGGATGCGGAAAGGCAATATGGGGATAATGCTACTCTCTACCTCGTCTGCCACGCTCTTGGGGGCACTGCAGGAATCCAGCTTGGACCACATGATAGTCATGGACAAGACCTATCCAATGGTGTCAGGGGCGTTCCCCATTTGTGGGAGGAAGATTCACCAGTGGCGAAGGCAAATTTATCCCACCAAAAGGCCAAATCCTTCCACACCAGAAATCCAACATTACTGGCAAGCCCCTCCTTTGGAGGCCTCGAAGGGCAAGCGGCGCTTTGCGCCCGCCTGGGGATACCAGGCGCCTCTGACAAGGAGGGGCTTGTGTTAAGCTAGGATATGGATGTGCTAGACTACATTTTATAAGGAGTATTGTACAACTTTAATCATTATCAGGAATCACCCTACTCCATGTAGATATCCTAAAAATAATCATCAATCCACTCAGTGATGATGTGTTGAGCGCCACATATTTACTTCTTTTGGTTTGATGGGATCAATCAGTCAATGCTTTAGGTCAGGTTTCACAAGTTGATTGACGGGGACCAAGGTGGATTTTCTTTTTGCTCTGTTCTTCATTTTGATTTTCATCTTCTCAAGTCATGGATGCTCGATTTGTCTGCGTCTTCAGGTAGGGTTTCCGTCTCCAGCTCCTCACTCTCTGCTTTCTGGGTTTTCCAGGCCGCTTTCTCCTCTTCTTAAGTTCTTCTTGTCCACTGGACACTTCCGGATGACTCTCCGTCGCTTTGACGGGTTTCTGGGTCAACTTGTCCTCTTTCAATCCATATTCGCTGCCGTAATTTTCTGCTTTGGTCTCCTGGTATCAACTGGAGACTTGTCTCGATGAAGTCCACCTCACACTGCACCATGATATAGCTGGAGGTTGTGTGAGGGATGCCTGACGACGGGTTCTTTTGTGATCACATTGGTTCGGCGCTTCACATTCTTAGCAATGTCCTAGCTTCGAAAAATTAATTATTCAGCACCTGATACACACAGACACACTCCTTTTGATCCAACTTTCTGCTGTGAGATCACAAAGAACACAGTCTCAGCCAGAACCTTCCTCTCATTTTCTATCTGCCTAGTAATATGCATCGCTCACTCATTACATTCATACCCCACCTCACATACCATGCACAAGCGCATGGCCGAGGGGGCCGCTGCCGCTGACCGGTTGGCCTCCAAAAACAATGTTGCAGGTGCCACCACTCTTACCGGGGGGCAAGAAAAATTTGGGCCCCTTTTCCAATCCTAGCTTAACAAAGCCTCTCCCGGTTTGTCCCCGCGGGACGATCTCCGCCTCCTTTGGAGGCGGCGCACGATCGAGGGATTTGTGTTAAGTTAGTTTCCAATCTGCAGAGAATGAGCAGGCATTACGCGATGGGATAACGGGCAAGCACCACTTGAAACCACTCTGAAGAAGCCTAGCTCCGGATCTAATCCACCTTCCCACTGGATCAGTAAGTGTTTATCTATTATAATGAAATCAATTTTTATATCTTCAATTGTCTGGAAGTGGATCAATGGCTGATTAGGATTTCCAATTGCCAAACAGCCAAAATGTGGAATAGATTCAAAGACTCCTTTTTGAGAGGATTTCAAAGAATCCCAGCAGCCCTTACATCAAAAGGCCCCTCTACTGCCGCAATCCATCCTGTCGTCGAAGACCTAACAGCTCTCCTTGAATACCCAACGGGTTTCCTCAAACACCCAACGGGTCTCCTCCATTGAAGTATCAAGGGAGTCGGACTCACTAGCAGAATGACTGCGGCGGATCAACCACACTCAGAGTTGCGCGACTGATGATAGATAGAGTTGAAACCTAATTTTAGAGCATAATTACTTCTCAGTTTCTCAACCGGTTGTAATTCTTTTCTTCATTCATTGCTTCATCTCATTCTTGAATCATCATTTTCACAACTTGTGTCCTCCATCCACTCGTCGTCAGTCGTTCAGGTGTGATCATCTCTTCCTTCTTTTTCATTCTCTCATCTCACTTTGTTCATTGCTCTTCTTTTCGTTTCTCTCAGGTGTGCCTCTCTGTTCATCACTGTCTCCAGTGATCGTGTCTCTCACACAGTCGGTTCTTCACAAAGGTGTGATCAGTTCCATTCTTGATCCATTGTTTCATCTCATTCTTGAATCATCATTCTCACAACTCGTGTCCTCCATCCACTTGTCGTTGGTTGTTCAGGTGTGCCTCTCTGTTCATCACTGTCTCCAGTGGTTGTGTCTCTCACACAGTCGGTTCTTCACAAAGAACGTGCATACACACCTTCTTTGTCCTTTATCCTTGAACGCCCCACAGCTCTCCCCGACCACCCAACGGGTCTTCCAGAACACCCAACGGGTCTTCTGGAAGGCCCAATGGGTCTTCTGGAAGGCCCAATGGGTCTTCTGGAAGGCCCAATGGGTCTTCTGGAAGGCCCAATGGGTCTTCTGGAAGGCCCAATGGGTCTTCTGGAAGGCCCAATGGGTCTTCTGGAAGGCCCAATGGGTCTTCTGGAAGGCCCAATGGGTCTTCTGGAAGGCCCAATGGGTCTTCTGGAAGGCCCAATGGGTCTTCTGGAAGGCCCAATGGGTCTTCTGGAAGGCCCAATGGGTCTTCTGGAAGGCCCAATGGGTCTTCTGGAAGGCCCAATGGGTCTTCTGGAAGGCCCAATGGGTCTTCTGGAAGGCCCAATGGGTCTTCTGGAAGGCCCAATGGGTCTTCTGGAAGGCCCAATGGGTCTCCTCAACAATCAAACGGGTTTCTCGGAAGTGGCGCCAGAAGAGGAATCATTAAGGCCCCGTTTGTCAGCGTCATAAATATCAGCGTAATAATGTGCAATTAATTCAATACAACCTAAACCACTCAACATTACGCAACAAAATTTTTACTAGGTAAAGTTGAGCTACTCATCTTAATATTTCCATGAGAAAAATTGAGGTTTTAGGCAATCTTGATCACCATAACTCAAACATTACACTTAGAACCCTTATAAAGCAATATATTGCATTTTTTAGGCTGAAGATCAACAAAACTGTCAGTTTTCTTCATCATATTATTGAGAGGAGTAGTTCTCCTTCCCAGGATAAAAATCTGGTTGAATTTTGTTCAAGAGTGTAGTTTTTATTAAATAAAATGTCCAATATAATGCTGTTATTTATGACGCTGACAAACGGGGCCTAAAGTCAAATGACAAGTTGATTGCTCAGAGGTCCTTCATTTTCACTTGATGATCCTCAAGTGCTTGCACAGGTTCAAAGTATTGGTAGAAAAATCTTTCCACAGCAAGCAAAGGACATTGTTATAAAAAGTTCGAAGGATGTGCAAGATTTGATGGAAAAAGTACGTGTGCACGATCGTGCACTTGAATCCTACATAAACGGCTTGTCAGGGGAAAATAAAATACCCTTTGATTTAAACACGGTTGCTCTCAAGCATCATTCATGACCCAATGGTCCACAAGGTGGTTTGTTATCTTTCTCCTCCTTTTCATTCATATTCTCTTTCTTCAGAGCTTTGATGATCTGATTGGCCGATTGGCGACTTTCTTCTTGCTAGGGTTGAAGACTGGATCAGACCGTCGTTATTATGAACAACCCAACCTTTGGGCGTCAATATGAATCCTTATGTGAGATTCAGGACTTGGGATGCCATTTTGATTCAAGAGGGATTCTTTTTGGATTGGTTTTTTGATCCACTTTCTCTTTTCCTTGTTGTTTCTTCGTCCTTTCTTAGTAATCAATTGAGTCTCACATTTCCCTATTCTAAAATCTCACAGAAATATAAAAACTTTGTTGTTCCCATCTCTCTTTCCTTGCTTGATTTATGTGTAACAAGTCTCTTCATTTGATTGAAATCTTTCTCAAGGTTTTTCCACTTTTGCCAAGAATATTTTTGCCTTAATAGAAATGTTGGCTTCCATGATGGTCAAGGGCTCACAGATCTTACCGAGCAGCTGAATCATTTCTAGATTTTGGGATAAGGACGATATCTCGGCCGCCACACAGTCGATTGGTCAGTCTTAACACAACTATTCATTATTTGTTTAGGATTCCAAACGCTCCACATGTTGAGTGGGGAGTTATATATGTCAAAATGTTTTGCAAAGACAAACGGATACGGATGTGCTAGATTGCATGTCATAAGAAAAGTACACAACTATGATCATAATAAGGGATGGGTCTACTCCAGATATTTTAAAAATTATCCTCGATCTGCATGATGATGTGCGCGCCTCGAACTTTTTTTTTTTTTGGCTTGTTGGGACTAATCAGTCGAGTTCCATACGTTGATTAGCGGGGACCAAGGCGGTTTTTCTTTTTGTTTTGTTCTTGATTTTGATTTTCATCTTCTCGGGTTCAGATTGGGTGGTAAGAGCGGAGGAGACGAGGGCTTTGGAGATTGCTTGAGTGACATCGACATTCGATTCGTCTGCTTCTTCAGCCAAAGTATCCATCTCGAGGTCCTCAGTCTGAGCCTTCTTAGATTTCCGGGTGGCTTTCTTCTCTTCTTCTCGTGCACTGAACACTGCCAAACGACTCTCGGCCGCTTCGACTGCCTTCTGGGTCAACTCGTCGTCCTTCAATCCGAGAACATGCCTATCCTTGACGACCTCCACAGCCATGCTCTTCCGCACAACAGGGGCAGCTGCAGCCATTCGTGCGGCGTAGAAGGCCTTTTCTCTCTTGGCTTTGATGGCGGTGACTCGATCGATGGCCTTAATGGTGGTTTGGACGAGTTCACGGTCGTATTTCACAGGAACATTTCGACGTTTCTCGAATTCCAAGGTTGAGTCCTATATCAAGTGGGGTTGGATATGGCAAATAAATGGGCTAGAAGGAATGAGGGGAGTTGATCAACATGATGAATGTATTCTCTTACAATTGCCATTTCCTTTCCAGCAGCCTTGCGGAACGCCTTTGTCCATCGAACTTTACGGGGATTACGCTTCATCTTGAAATTCTTGTGGCATCTGTGCATGCATTGTTTCGGGAGGTTAGTTCGATCACGCCCAGGATTACTTTGACGAGGAGCCTCGACTTACTTTGAACGACAGAAACGGAACATCTTGGCATCGTTTCGAACAAACATGGTGCCTGTCAGACAAAAAATGGGATCAACGGTTAGATGGGTGTTCTTTTTTTCGAGTATTCATGTCGGCTTTGTTGTTCTCTTACCATGGCCAGGGTAGACATTGGCTCCGCAAAAGTAACACTTCTCGATCCTCATCGCTGTTGATTATATGAGAGACTGGAAATCGGAGTTCGGCCCAGTTTTTTGGTGGTTGGATGCGAGTCAGGCGCAGCGGACCCACAAGACCTTTTTTTTTTAATGTGTCACTCATTTCACAGACATATCACACCACTGCTCGCCCAGTCAGACTCTCCTTGAAACCTAACCCATCCAGGTTGTGGTCGGGTTAAAACAGCCATCAGCGCGGTTAAGCCACAGGTAAACTTAACATATTCTCTGGCCGATACATAATCCTCTCGCCATCTGCCACAACAAAACATAATTTCAATTTCCCGCCTCTCAAACTTATTTACATCCCAACAGCGACGAAATGCGGTACGCGGTCTTAGTATGTGGTCAGTCCATCACACTCATCATAACTACATCACCTAAACTTCAACTGAATTATTTTTTCACTATGGCTCACTTTTTCGTATGCTCTTTATCTTTCAAAAAAAAAAAAAAAAAAAAAAATCAGGCCCGGCAGGATCAGGGAAATCCACGTTTTCATCCACTTTGATCACCCATGCCCAAACGATTGGCCGCTCGATTCACCTCTTCAACCTGGACCCAGCTGCAGAGGAGTTTGAATACGAACCCTCAATCGGTCAGTCCCGTTTCCAAATTATAGAAAACAAAAAAAAATGGAAATAGTATAGTTTCTTATCAATGTCTTTCTACTTGACCGCGTTCCTTTCTTCCAATGTTGCTTCCTCACATTCCTTGCTAGATATTAGGGATTTAATCTCACTGGAAGACGTGATGGAAGAGCTACAGCTAGGGCCCAATGGCGGACTGGTTTATTGTTTCGAGTGTGTTATCACCTGACCACTTAGAAAGAGAATTCATTTTTTAATGCTGACTTCCCGTTTGTTTAGATACTTGCTCAAAAATCTGGACTGGCTTCAGGAGAACTTGAACTCGTATGAAGACGACTTCCTGATTATCGATTGCCCAGGCCAAATAGAACTATATACGCACTTCAATATCATGCAAAAAATTGTTCAAGTTTTAACGATGGAGTTCGATTTCAGATTATGCGCTGTGAGTATTTATCACTCCAACCTTTTGCCTGAACGAAGATCTGCCAAAAAAAAAAAAAAAAACTGGACAGCTAACTTGGACGGGGAAAACAGACCTATCTCCTCGAATCGAACTTCATAGCAGACCGCCCAAAGTTCTTCTCCGGCGTATTGTCAGCCACATCCGCGATGATTAACCTCGAGATCCCTCACATCAACGTGCTGTCGAAGATGGATCTCTTCAAATCGGGGAGAACGGCGGCAGGGACGATTGCGCAAATCGGACCCAAAGAGCTCGAGCGGTATCTGGATCCTGATCCCGACCTATTGCTGGGCGAGGTGAACGAAAAAACGAACCCGAAATTCCACAGTCTGAATCAAGCTATCAGCCATTTGGTTCGTCCGTCTTGCCATCTGTCGTGAATTTTAATGAAATCCATTCGCTCAATTTTTGTGGTTCACTGCAGATACAAGACTTCAATATGGTTTCGTTTTTGCCACTAGATATCACGGATGAAGACAGCATTGGTCTGATTCTTAGTCACGTCGACAATGCGATTCAATATGGTGAACACGAAGAGCCCAAAGAGCCTCAGTGAGCCTCCCCCCCTTTTTTTTTCTTGATTGCTTGACTTTTTCCCCCTACTGATATTCTCCAAAATACCAGTGACATGGATGAGGGTGAGCTCGATGGAGCCGACGATTAGGAGACGGTACGATTGGGAGACGGTTTCCCTCCAGTCTCTTACGCGTTGGAAAATCTAGCCTGCATTACTTTTACCTTGAAAATTTATCACACTTTCTCTCTCTTGCTTCACGAAAATAACGATATATGCATTACTGTTTTCAAGAAAAATCTATTCAATTTTTTTGGTCGATGTAGCAGCTGGGGAGGTGTGGATACAAGATGGCTTGTCAGGTCATCCCCTATAATACATGTAACCACATATTAAGCTATGTCAGCCTAATGATTCTTATTCCTATTGGGTCACACTTATGGATAGAAGGGAGTGGATAGTTTGAGTACTAATTGGTGTATTTGGCTTACCGTCAATAGATACAAGTCGCTATAATCGATGCCAAAACATTTGACGTCTTGAGCTTCACAGGCGTCTTTCCAGATGGATAGTGGGTCGTCTCGGGATGTATTCACGAACACGAGTTTTTTCAACTGGGATAAATTTTCAACCTCATCGGGTGTGTAAAGTTGTGTGCCGTTGCAGTTATTGCCCATCGCCAAGCTTTCAATTGGCGATTCCGTAAAGATGGGCTCCTCCGTAAACCCAATGCTGAAAAGCAAATATATTGAAAGAATCCGTAGCTTTGGGAAAGTGAGATGGAGAATTGGTTCTGAAGATTCATTATAAGCTACAGAAAGTCCTTCTAGAGTGTCTCTCGGCGTTTCATACACTGGGAGAAGTAGTCCCACGTTTTTGTGTTTATCATCTAGACAGTTCTCTAACAATAGAAGCTTGAGACTAGGCTTAAGTGCTGTTGCGAGTCTTGAAAAATTATCGGGGCTGAGAGTAAGGACGTCGACTTTCAGATAGGTTATGGCTGGATATTGCGCTCCAGCCAACAGGTCAGGGATGGACGGTAGCGAAAGAGGTAACATTATTTTGAGTGACTTCAAACCTTGAGCTTCCAGCATCAAGGCGTCAAAACGAGAAGGATAAGCTAGTATTGAGACATCCTTACCTTGATTGTCTAGTACATCTCCTAGAAAATGAAGCCAAAGATCATACAATCTTGGGAGCCGACCTATAGCCTGGAAGGTGTGATAAGGTAGACTGAAGAAATCTACGAACGTGAGGTGTAGCACCTTGATTGTATCGAAGAAGAGTTCTAGTAAGTTCTCCAAATTCTTGGCACTGATTAAATCAGATTGAGGTGGTTTAGCGTAAGGACCAATCTCGTCCACCTTCAAGTATCGGCGCGGCAAAATGCATCAAACACATCGCCAAGACCATCCAAACGTCAAGCAAGAAAACCCGTCAACAAAAGATCTCCCCCCTCCCCATTGTATACGGGGCCCTCATCAACCAACTGGCCTCGGGCCACTCACCCTTACACCACCACCTTTTCAAGTCGAAGAGGCGCCTCGATCCCACATGCCCATTCTGCCCTGGCAGAGATACCACATTACACTTCTTTGACTTCTGCCCCAAGCATCGGGTAGCCCGGCAGTTCCTACGCCTTCAAGCCAAAAGGGATAAAATCAAGTTTCAGTGGAATAAACCACACCTCCTTCTCCAAGCACCGAAAGCTGGTAAGGCAGTGGCGGAATTCCTCAAGGCGACGAACCGTTTCACGTATTTATGATCAACAACATGCCACGCCTCCTTCTTGTGTTTTCCTTCCTCAGTCTTTTCTTTTCTTTCCTTTTCTTTCTGTTTCATTTATTTTGCTTTGATGCCTGAGTTTACTTGTGTCTTGTTGTTTCTGTGGTTGTTTTCAGATTGGTTATTCATTTACTTGTATGTAGGTAGTCCGACACATAAGACTCATAGTGTTCAATGCTAAAGGCCAAATTACACTAAAAAAATAAATAAAGTATCGGCATTTCGCGCGAGGAAGCGTTTTTGAACGTATGCGAGTATGGCCGATAAATGCCGACAAGCGCATAGAGCCCTTGCAATGCAATGTTTCAAACAAATAATTCACCATCAGGAAGCTTGCCCATCCTCGACAAACCAGCCGCAAGCAAGCAACTTCGTATGCTACAGAACGCGTTCTTTGGTAAGGTGGGTAATAGCACGGAGGCAAATTCGAAGGCCCGAGTATGTAAGTGCGAGAAGACGAGTGCAAGCAATTCTTGTGGTACATCTAATATTGTAGGCATTATGCCTGTTCCAAGAGAAGCATGGTCAATGTCAGCAGCACATTTGACCATCACTCCGCAAGTGAAAAACCAGATGAAAAAAAAAAACGCACCTGATATTAATCGAAAGTTGGAGAGTCTGAATAAGCGGACTGGAGAGCAAACTTGACACCTCCCGTTTGGTTCAGGGACTGTGTTGTATGTTGTAGAGGACTCGGCCGGATCTGAATACAGGCCACCTTGAGACCCAAGAAAAGCCTGTAAAACATCTTAAAATATTATGTGTCCTGTGGGAGTCAAACCCACGTCACTTATGGTGTATCAAGCTGGTCTGGACACATGCCCAAGTCCCGCTTGGCGCAGTTCCCCCGCGGTCAAGCGGGCTCAAATCACTTTGGCGGGTGCCCAACCGCGCTTGATACACCATATATCCATGTCAAGTGTACTAACCACTGTACTAAGGACGCTTGTACATGAATGGCTGGAAGTGGGTAAATAGATGCCACTGGTGTCAAATGAGTACCCTTGAATGATGGGTGGAGCCTGTAGTGACAGGTGATATGAATGTAGAAACCAGTGAATACAGCAAATCCAAAAAAGGATGGCACAACTTGAATTTTTTTCTTCCTCCAAAATTTTTTTGCGACCACCAACCTTATGCGCCATGTGCATAAGGTTGCGCATTTGAACAATGAGTGTCAAATTTGCTTCCACTCCACCTGTCATGTTTTTTTTCTTCCCATGCGTAGTCGTAATGGCTCTCCGACCAGCCATTACCCTCCTGATGGCTCTCCCTCCGGTCATTCAGGGTCATTGCCCATCCTTGCTTTCCCGGTTTTTGTTCCCCACCGCCAAAAAATATTGTCTTGCTCATTCTCAATAACATCTCCATCAATCAACCCATTTTTGTTATTCTTTAGTAAAATGCCTTACCATTACTACGCACCGGAGGTCAAGTCCATCAGTGTTAAGCTTCTCATGAAAGGAAGATCCCCATCCCAAATCAACAAGCTGCTGGGGTACAATGTATCAGCGCAATCATATGCACGGTGGAAAGCGCTGTTTATAGCCACTTGCGCAGTGGTGCGTGACCCAGCAGAATATCTAGCACAAGGACAACCGTTGCGCCTCACTCAAGATCAATTGGACTTTATGTACAAGATTATCCAAGTAGATCCGACCTTATACGTTGATGAAATCCAAGCTTCGATGAAGACTCAGCTTGGTCTTGAGTTAAGCCGGTCAACCATATACAACGAGATTACCGTCCGCCTGGACCTTCACCGGCTTGTTGCTCGCACTTTCAATCCAGCTCAATGCCCTTTCAAACGCGCCCAGTTCTCCATAGACGTAGCAAACATCCCGGCAGAGTATCTTGTTTTTACAGGTAGGAGAATGTTGTTTCAATAACAGATTTTGATTGTATAACTAACTGCCTGGTGATTTCAATACAGATGAGAGCTCAGTTTGCACTGAGGTCCAGCAGCGCCAATACGCATGGACAAAAGTGGGGTCTTGCTCCGCACGTATTTACAAGAAGCGTGGTGGCACTCGGTTCAGTCTCATCCCTGCAATCTCTCTTGATGGCGTACTTGGGACAATAGTGCAAGATGGCACAATGACACGTTTGGATTTTGAATTCTACCTGGCCGATGTACTGGTCAGTCAACAAAGTCTATTTATACATACATATTTACTTAACGTGTGTTTCTATTGATAATGATTGTTTTGATTTTCTAGTTTCCCAGTATGGGCCCGTTCCCTGGCCCAAACAGTGTCCTAATTTTGGACAACTGCAAGATTCACATTGGTGCAAAAATAACCAAATTGGCTGACAGGAATCACATCATAATGATCTATCTGCCTCCTTACTTGCCTGATTTCAACCCTATTGAAAAGATCTTTGCTTGTTTCAAGATGCGGCTTCGACGTGAATGCAGTCTCACAGGTTGGGAATCTGATGCAGACAAAATTGAAGATTGCTTGCGCCGAGTTGCAACCCCCACTCTTATCCGTTCTCTCTACCGCGACTGTGGCTATCTCAACTGATCATTTATGTTTATTTGCCTTGTTTTGAGTTACACTTGGATCTATCTCACAGTAGTTGTTCATCCGATTGTTTTTTTTTCATTAATCTATACATGTGATGTGTTCTACGGGTGTGATGTAGTGGACAAGTACTGCAATTTGAGTGATGTCGCTCATTGACTGATGCAGCTCTCATCTAGGATCTGTAAGATCTGTGTGATATTGGGGCTACCTAGCACATGTTGACATGGACTATTGTTCCATCATGCAGATATGTCGGGGTAATGGAACAACAGGTTGCCTCAACTGGATGACTTTAAAAGTCGGCATCCTCTTTGGCTGCCTTTGTGCAGACATTGCCCACAACAGATCACATTCAAACATTGCCCACCACTGATTGCATCTGTACTTTGCCCACCACTGATCACAATTGGCACTTGTCCCTCAGCATGAGATCTTGGATACGACGGACACCCTCACCTATTTTGGAAGACAATGAGGGGATGCCAATAACAGATGTAGGTGTCTCTTCCAATACCATGTACAGTGCCTCGCCATATAAATCTGGCGCATTTTGTTCAATTCTAGTAGACCAACCAACGTACTTGAAGTCACAAGTCTTGGTCCAGGGGTGCAAAAAGGGTTCAAAAGAATGAATCTGAAAAAATAAATCATATTGAAAACTATTTGTAATTTATAAAATTGATTTTGCTTATTGCAGATTTTCAAAAATCTTTAATAGTGCTTGGAAAAATCCGAAAAAATTTGGAGAGTATAGCCTGAGATGTGAGGGAAATGATAATAAATGAAATTTTTTCAACCAAATGAAATATTGGATCACAGTGGTCAGCAAAACAGAGACAAAATTGGAAATTTGGTTCCTTAACCCCTTTTGGGACTCCCAAATGCCTCACTCCACAGTATCCAAAAAACCTAGCGGTAAATTTTTGGATTTTTTTCATTAATTTTCATTCTTTTCACATGTCCAGCTGTGGCCTCCAATTTTTTCAGATTTTTTCAAGCACTATTAAAGATTTTTGAAAATCTGCAATAAGCAAAATCAATTTTATAAGTTATCAATAGTTTTCAATATGATTTATTTTTTCAGATTCATTCTTTTGAACCCATTTTGCACCCCTGAACCAAGAATTGTGACTTGAAGTATCTTAGTTGGTCTTCTAGACTTGAACAAAATGCTCCAGATTTATATGGCGAGGCACTGTACACAGTCATACCGTATACCGTCTGAGTCTGTACTTACCCAGACAATGATTGTGTGATAGGGCCATAAGGTTCTTATACACACAATGTTTGACTTATACATCCCAGTACAGCCGGGAATTACACTTGACAATACTGATCACATTTCTTGGGGAAGAGTGACTTCAACTCGGCCGGTCATCAACTTGGTGGGGGTTGGCTTCACCACCTATGAGGACTTTGTCAGCATATTGGCAGCCTCCTGCAAGAGCTTAGTGACAGACACTGGGCGGGTCATTCTTGAGTCAATGTCCAACCGTCACATCGAAATCTACTGGGATGCGTACATCCCTGACTGCACCGGCAATTTTGATCAATCGGATGGAACATTCAGCTTTATCGAGTCGTCTGGTTATGATGATTGGCTGGATAATGCCATACATTCGGGGGTCAGAGATGTCGCACTGAAGCTCACAATGTTGAACCCCATGCTCAGACAAGCCCGTGAGAGGAGGAACAACACCGTTGGCCTGGCCTTCATGTAAACAGCAATCAAGGTACACGAGTGATTTAAATATGTTGATTGACAGACACCTTTGACTAACAAGTCATTCTTTGCATTCCAATTCAGATTCCGAGTGAGATAAATGAACCAATCCAACTGTTGTGACTATGAAACAATCAAACTATTGTGAATAAGTATTACAACTGTTTACGCCAATTGAGATAAAAAATCAGACACCAAAATGACTAGACTGGGGAACAGATCAGAGGCAGAAATGACTCAACCAAGGAGAAAATTAGAGGCAGACATGACATGAGCAGACTAATCAGATGAGGGGGATGAGGGCAATTTTTTTTGGGAGATTCTTAAACCAATTGTAAATCATTTTCAATCGCGCATTTGTTTCTCTTGAGCATATCTACGTAGATGCCAAAGTTGTCGCTTAACATTTGAGCAGGTCCATCATCAAACTTCAAGTTGCGGAGATGGTCGGGGGATATACATCAAAAGTAAGACCAATGCGTAATCTTGTTGTGTTCAATCAAGATCCGAGTATAGTGATCGTTGATGGCAATGTGGCACGTAGCAAGGTACTCCTCCATCCTCCCTAAATGCTCGACTCCAAGGGGAGTGAGCATTTCTTGTGGCTTTTTGACTCGGGGAAACTTATTCTCACGCTCAGGCAATTCTGAGGGGACTTGGCAATGTTTTTACTGGCTGGTGATTGGTGATGGAGCAACTACGCTCACATCAGAGCCAAGCCCATTGGTTGAGTTTGATTTTCCACTTTGAGCTGGTTTGAATGCACTAGGTTGAGACGAATCCTCAATTCTAATTGCCTGGGTTGCCGTAGTGCCTGCCTTGCTTGGTATGTTCGCGGTGCAAGATTCCCATTTAAAGTCGGGACCAGTTGGGGGATGAGTGGCATCAACCCCCACATGTGAGTCGACAATAGCACTGGCCCATAACCACTGGCGGGTGTGACCGATTTGCATGAATTGAGTATCATTTTCTGGATTGACAAAAGTCAAGCCTTCAGAAGATCCATGTTCATGCTTCAAGCAGGAATTATGGATATTCATACTAGCCAACTGTAGGGGAGACTGTACAACTGCTTTCGGCTGTTAAACAAAGTGGTAAAATTGAAGAAACTCTGGATTTATGGGTGGAGAAGTGGCAACCTCAGAGGAAATAGCTCGGAGGAAAAGGAACAAAAAGAAGCCCCTTTTGGGGAATTTTGGAACCAATGGGGAAAAGCCCAGAGAGATTTATAGCTGCTAGCTGCAAGGTGGAAAAGCACACTCACTACAAGAGGGTGAAGGACCTCAGGGAAAAGTGCGCAGAGAACTGATGTCTATTATTTCAGGGGGAAAAGACACTATTTGACTAATTACAAATGCGGCTGAACTGTGGTAAAGAAGGTGAGAGTGTATTCAATATTCAAGATGGGTGGAAGAAGGGGAGCTGGGAAGTGACAGTTCAGTGAAATCTCAACACAAATGAGGTCAGATCCAAGAGATACAGTGACCAAATGATGATCATTGTGTGACTGACATTTTTTTCCTTTTGGAGGCAGGTCCGTGTCATAGCTTCGCGCTCTTCTGGAGTTCTGTAGGCCATCAATAAGGCTTCATCTGCCTTGCTAATCTGTTGAATGATACAAACAAATGCAAGCCAGGATTTAGGTTAGTACATTATTCAACTTCTTTCCTGAAAGAAAAAGACATACAGCCGCCGGGTCTTTCTTGCGAGGTTTGGGGTTGTCCATCTCAATGGAGATGGTATAGTGAGACTTAGATTTTGTAGCTTTGTGAAAGTATTCAACTCTTTGAGCAAAGATGTTGAACGCTTCCTTGGAGTTGAACTTAGCTGGTTGGGTTTTTGGAAACTGTGTATTGCCGGATATGAAGCCAGACCAGCAAAGATCTTTGCGCTCCTCGGCCTCAAGAATTGCGTCCATGATACCGGTGCGCCCGTTGAGGGTGGCTGCAACACCTCACTTGAAGCTTCCTAGGTCCCACCCGGTGATGTTTGTTGTCCAAGGTATCAACTTGGTTGCTGGTACACATTTGACCCATCGGGGAGGGACCTGATTGTTTTCAAATTTTTCTTGACCCAAATCGTGTAATTGATGCCAATAGGGACTGCTACACGCTTATCCACCTTCTCTTGGGGTTCGTTTAACTCATCCGCGGGATCATTATAATCATCCGCATCTGAGAAAGTGTCTAAAGCATGATTCTCATTGGGAGCAGGTACATTGGTATGTAAAAATGGATTTGCTACACCTAAGAACACACTGGGAGTATGGGACAGGGGAGGCAAGATGTTGGGTTGATTATGGTCAATAGATGGAGATTGATAACCAAAGGGAAGTTGTGCGGAGAAAAACTGATGTGGTTCCGCATCAGTGAAAGAATTCTGGTTGACTGGCATAGACATTTCGAGTGCGGTAAGGGTTATGTAAGGGTGGAAAAATCAAGAATGGATTGGCGTTGCTGGGGGGAACAAAAACCGGGAAAGCAAGGATGGGCAATGACCCTGAATGACCGGAGGGAGAGCCATCAGGAGGGTAATGGCCGGTCGGAGAGCCATTACAACTACGCATGGGAAGAAAAAAAACATGACAGGTGGAGTGGAAGCAAATTCGACACTCATTGTTCAAATGCGCAACCTTATGCACATGCACTACCAGAAAATCTGCTTCAACTGCCACCAGTTGACATGCAGGCTAATCCCATCTTACTACCCCCTTTAATTCAAAGTTAATCCAAAACAACTTTTCAGGCACAGTCACTGTGCACAATG
Source organism: Puccinia coronata f. sp. avenae (assembly GCA_002873125.1). Taxonomy (NCBI): domain Eukaryota; kingdom Fungi; phylum Basidiomycota; class Pucciniomycetes; order Pucciniales; family Pucciniaceae; genus Puccinia; species Puccinia coronata. The sequence goes on from PGCI01000026.1 coordinate 154,381, forward strand.
CACAGTGACTGTGCATTGAAGTTAGGTTGAATTATTCTTTGAGTAAGATTCAAGTATCACACAAGTTAAATCAAAGTAACTGCATGTCAACTGGTGGCAGTTGAAGCAAATTTTCTGGTAGTGATGGTGCATGAGGTTGGTGGTTGCAAAAAATTTTTGGAGGAAGAAAAAAATTCGAGTTGTGCCATCCTTTTTTGGATTTGCTGTATGATGAAGCCATATGAAGCAGAACCACATCTTCACAAAGCCCACACATGCCACCTCCCATGATGTCCAGCGGATATAATGTAAGTATTTATAACCGGCACAAACTTCTTTTCTTCAAAAAAGAACATGCAACACGTTCTGGGTTACATGTACACCCCAGTTGATTTGAGCACCACGATTGGGAATACAGAGAAGAAGAAAAAAATGGCGATGAGAAAGGGGATGAACACAAGACTTTTGGAAGAATTCCAATTCCACCCAAGTGATCAGTGATGAGTGTGGTGATCCTAACACTAATACAGATCATACGTGCGTGTCGCTTCAGCCATTGGCAGGGTGTTTGATACAATATGTATGTAGGTGTTGTGCAACATCTCGTCGGCCCCTCTCATGATCGAAGGAGGAAGCAGATTATGTACGGGTTCCTGAGGATGCAAACGCGATATGAGAGCAAACCTCCAGACTGCACGTACGGCCATGAAGGAATGGGAAATCAACCCAAAGATGGCTTTTTGAATGCGAACGCTTAAAAAGACGCGGCAGCCATTGACAAAAAAAAAAACGCGTGAGGGTCCTCCCTGATGCTACTATCCAGGAGGCCCCCGGCTCGTCCCCGGACAGGATTGAACTGTCAACCTCTCGATGCACCCTAAACATACGCGTAACAGTCGAACGCGCTAACCAATTGCGCCACGGAGACGAGAGTACGACGTCGAGAATAATTTTTGACATTATATAATCTCGTACGGCACTACCCAATTCCAATCTGATGATTGATCCGCCACTGGCCAACCAAAAGACAAACCACAGGAGGAAACAAGCAACCCACAACCAACTTACAACCAAGCCATGGCAGCCACCGACACAACCATGCAGGACACTCCCACCCAGGAGAAGGCTGCCACACCCGAGCCAGAACAAGAAAAACAACAGGACGAAGCAGGAGAGAAGGACGAGAATAACGAGCTGGTCCAATCAAACAAGTACCTCGATGGACTCATCTACCCCCCACCCGAAATCAGGAGTATGTCTACTACTGTACACATCCACTGATGATCAAACACAGAGCTGACCTACTCTCCATTGATAAAAAAAAAAAAAAAAAGGTATTGTCGATAAAACGGCCGCATTTATTGCTAAGAATCAGAACCCAAAACTCTGTAAGAACAAATTTCATCATCATCATCGTTTGCATCGATCGATCGATTACTTATGCTGGCTGCCCTTCCCACAGTCGAAGACAAAATCAGACAGAGAGAGAAGACGGATTCCAGATTCTCGTTTCTGAATCCAGAAGATGCCTACAACCCATACTATCGACACCGCATCGAAATCATCAAGAGCGGCGGTGACCCAACCCAGCCAGCCAGCTCATCCAAGACCAACCCAGTCAACTCCACCAACGGCCCGCCCAAACCAGAAGATGCCGATAAGCCACCGGAGCCGACAGCCCTGCAATTCTTGATCGAGTCCAGCCAGATGCCCAAAATCAACGCGGTCGATCTCGAGATCATCAAACTTACCGCCCTCTTCACTGCCCGGCTCGGTCGCAAATTCGTCTCGGATCTTAGCCTGCGCGAGGCGCGTAATTACCAATTCGACTTCCTCCGCCCATCTCACTCCCTCTTCGCCTTCTTCAATAAACTCGTCGAGCAGTACACCAACATCCTCATCCCCCCACCCGAGACCATATCGCGCTTGGAAAAATTGGCCGGTGGACCCCCCATCGATCGCAAGCGCTTGGATCTAGAGACCATCAACCAAACCCAAAAAAAGTTTACCATCGTCGGTAGACGCCAAGTGATGGCCGAAATCGAGACCCGCATCAACTGGGAGAAGTACCAGGGGTTACAGCTGCAGAAGAGGACGAGTGAAGAGGAGAAGGAGAAAAAGGAGTTCAACGAGATCGATTGGGAGGACTTTATCGTCGTCAGTACCGTCGAGTTTACGGAGAATGACGAAGTGATTGATCTCCCTCCGCCGATGAGCATCAGCGAGGTTGAAAACATGACGATCGCACAAAAGAAGATGGCAGCCATGGTGATGGAGGGCAAGGATGTGAGCTCTATAACTGAAGAGCAACTAGCCCTGGAAGAATCTGCCAACGATTTGGAAGCAAACCAGCTCCTCGAGGACGCCAAGCGGTCAGCAGAGGAAGCCAAGGCACAGGCCGCCGAGCTAGCCAAAGCCGATGGATCTAAAGAAGCTGAGGGGGAGGGGGAGGAGGAGGAAGTCAAGACCGCCGAAATCGTCAAGCCCACGGCCGAGATTAAGAAGCTGAATCCGACGGGAATGAAGATTCGTAAAGACTACGTTCCGAAGGGTAAACAACAAAGCGCTACCCAGCTGAACGGTGGCCCGGGCGGCAAGGTGATCACTACCTTGTGCCAGATTTGTGGGCAACAGATCAACGTCAACGAAATCTCTGAACATGTCCGGATCGAACTGTTGGATCCAAGGTGGAAGGAGAAGAAGCAGAAGACTGAACTGAATCGAAGCTCTTCCAACATGCTAACGCTTGGTTCTGACGTCTCATCATCGCTCCGGGACTTGGCTAAATCTCGGCTGGATATCTTTGAGCAGAACGTGACGGAGGAAGAGAAACAAAGACGAGAGGCAGAACAGAAGAAGCTGAAACAACTGGCCAAAGAGAAATATACCTGGGACGGCCATCTCAACACGGGAGAAAGGGTCACGAATATCTACCAGACGGGCGCCAATCTGGACGAGCAAATCCAGGCTCTTCATCGATCGAAAGGATTGACGGGAGAGTCGATGCATTCGGGGCCTCAGATTGGGCCCTTGGCTGGTGCCATGCCTCCTCAGCCACCCTTGGCCCAAGCCCAACCTAACCCTGCCTTGCTACAGCAGCAACGAGCCTTGCAACTTCAACAACAACAGATCGAATTACACATTCTTAACATTACTAGTGGGCTCACCAGCTCGGGGGCGCCGATCCCACCTACCTCGATACCCCATCAACCTTCGTTTGCTGGTGGGGCGACACTCTCGGCTGCGCCTCAACCTGTGTCAGCTCGCCCCCCGCCCTTGATAGATCCTGGCAGAGCGGCGATGATCAGCGGGTCGATGCACCCAGGAACCCCGCAAGCTCCGCCGCTGCCGATGGCGTCTAACGGCCTCGGAGCTCCGACCGAAGCCACGCCACCGATCACGATGGCGGGCCCGGCGGTTGGGGGGACAGGCGAGGATGCGAATACGCTGGCATCCGTTGGAGCGGTGCCGAACGGGGCGCCCAACTTTACGATCCCCGCGGGGCTTCCCGGGCGGCCCAACGTGCCCGACTTCGGCGCGGGGATCCCAGGGCCGCAAGCAAATGTCCAGCCGCCGCCGCCGCTGGGCGTGGCGCCTGCAACGCTGACGCCGATGGCGGCACAACTCGCGATCGACAATATCACCAACCAAGTGAGCGGGGCGGGGAGCGTGCATGGACGGCAGGCGGAGGAGGAGGGGCCGGAGGGCCAGCCGGGCGCCAAGAAGATCAAGCTGAGCGGTACCGACGAGCCCTCCGCCGCCGCCGCCGCCGCCGCGCCCCCGCCCCCCGCCGCCCCGCAACTCTTCACGGAGGAGCAGTGGATCGAAATGCACCCCGAGCCCATCGCCCTCGCTATCCAGCTCCCCAGCTACCCCGACAAGCCCGAGTGGGGCTGCGACGGCTCCGAGCTCGTCTTGGAGGAGCTCCCTATTACCCTCTTGGTCGGTGTGCTCCGCGACAAACTATCCGTTGAGTTTCTTCCCCTTTCCCGCCCCATATCTATCCATTTTGATTGGTTGGACACATACCAAGAGCAGAGTATTGATGGTCCTCCTTCCCCCTTTTTCTTCTTTTTCGTCGTGCTGTCTGCAGCATCTGAAGGGCATCCCCGTCGGCCGTCAGCAGATCAAACTGGGCACCAAGATCCTGCCCAACCAGGTCACCCTGGCCTCGCTGAACTTCAAGAATGCGGACAAGCTGAACCTGGCCATCAAGGAACAGCGCAAAAAATAAAGTAAAAAAAAAAAAAAACATAATAGTAAGAAATGCATATACATATCATACACATACATACACATATATATTGTGTCTCGCAAGATTGTTGGACTGTTCTTTTTTTTTTTCCTTTTATGCATTTATATAATCGAAAGAAAAAAAAGAAAGAAACGGGGAAGTTTAGATGGTGTCCTCAATGTGCATCCCGCCCTCATCCCCGAAATTGCCATGATGCAATGTGTATATCACATCAGCTATGTATGGAGGTCTTACTCTCTCCCCCATCAATATCTGGGATGTGCATACAGAGGAGTATGAATAGTCATTGAGGCAATTGTGAAGGGAAAAAAGAAAGGGTCACGAGTTCAACGAACTTGCACACCACAAAATATACCCATAGACATGAAATCTCTCGCTCTAGTCTTTCTCGTGATCCAGTGGCTCCTGGCTGGGTCTTCTCTCGTGGTGATCTGATACGACCTGACTCACCTACTCTTGCATAATTACCCTTTAGCTGGCACGCGCTGTTAGCATGAGATTGTTCCCCCTTTTTTTTTCTGAGTGGATAATATGCTCGATACTACTACAGCTTTCTTTCACTTGTTTTCTCCTACTTGCTCAAGTTACCTTGAGGCTGATTTGGGGTGAGTGGTAGTTTTGGGGAGATTCGATGAGAGAAAAGAAGTTGCCGTTCTGAAGATGGATAGGCTGAGGATGAGTATTAAATATGTAGGACAGGTCGAGTGCGCACTGCGGCCAAGTAAATAAGTGGGAGTGGTCAACAGCAGAAAAACATAAATAAATATTAGAAAAAAAAATAAGAAAAAAAGGAAAAGAGAACCGCAGCCTCGACTGAGTCAGGATCAGAATGACCACCAACGACCTCACACAGAATGGTCACACACGAGGAGGAACACCACTAAGTCAGCAGCAGCAGCAGAGCAACACCTCAGACGAGAACGTGTAAGCTCATCCCATCCAATGCTATCGGGAGAAGAAACACATACTGACAACAATCACCACACCATTCGCACAGCTTCCTGTTTCTGCCCAACTTGATAGGTGTGTGTATGTATGTGAATAATGGCAAGACACTGGAGAGGATGGTGACTGAAAAGATGACCCATACAGGGTACACGCGGATCGTGCTCGCGGCCGTGTCGCTGCACTTCATGTCCTACCATCCCATCTACTGCACCATCGCATACATCATCTCGCAGCTGCTGGATGCCGTCGATGGCCAGGTCGCCCGCATGCTCGGTCAAACGAGCAAGTTCGGAGCCGTCCTGGATATGGTCACCGATCGGTACGCTGCTCCCCTTATTATTATTATGTTATATCTGGCGTAGGGTGTGCTCTCTTGTTGATGTCTCTCGTGTCTCTACCATTCTGTTTCGGGCCCTGCCCACAGGTGTACGACTAGCTGCTTGCTCTGCTTCCTCAGCTCCGTCTATCCCAAGTGGGCCATCATGTTCCAGTCGCTGATAGCCCTGGACTTTGCGAGCCACTACATCCACATGTACAGGTACGATATATACATATATATCCACTCATTTCCCTCTCTCTTCGTCCCCGATATCCGTCATGAGGGCCTGCTCATTATTATTTCCTTGATGTGATCGTCTGTCTCTCTCTCTCTTTCCTTCGTCACTTACGTAGCTCGATGGTCGCAGGATCTAAATCTCACAAAACGGTCTCGAAGAAACAGAGTCGCATTTTACACTCGTATTATACAAATTCAGTCAGTCGATAAATTTTTGGCTTTCTCCAGACCAGACAGAAAGCGAGGCTGATTAAGATTAATCTGAACACACACACAAACAATCCCGCAAATGATGAAAGAATACACTGTTTCTGTTCTGTGCGGGCAACGAGCTGTTCTTCGTGTGCTTATATCTGGCGCATTGGTACGACCAGCCGCTGCTGAAAGCGAATGCCTACCAAAGGTTATCATCCTTCTCATCCTCATCATCGTCGTCGTCGTCACTACCCTCATCAATATCAGAGAAGATGACAAGCCGGATAGCCCAGGCGATCACCCTGCCCCAGCTGATCGCCGTCCTCACCTTCCCCATCTGCGCTGGGAAGCAGATCATCAACGTGGTCCAGTTCTGGAAGGCCAGCAAGAGCATCGTCGAGTCAGACTTGGAAGACCGCTGGAAAGCACGCCAGAAACTTGACTAACCTCTTCTCAACACTTCCACTTTCTACTCTCTTCCTGCTCCCTCTCCCTTTCCGTCCTTCTTTCTTCTACTCTCTTTGCTGTTGGGTGATTTCACTTCTCTTTTCTTTGCTCAGTCTCATCACTTCCATTGGCGCTCTCTCAATGAACGCCACTCGAACAAATTCTTTTTTTTTTTTTTTTTTTTCACACGAGACCTCGCCTCATTATTCTCTTCTTTGTCATCCCTTTCATGTAATCAAACAAAAGTACCCACCCCCTGCTCTCCGTCTCTTCTTTCTCTTTCCTTGCCTGTTTTTCAACACACACACAAACACATATAGAGATACATCCAATAACGTTTTCTTTTCTTCGTTTCTGAATCCCTTCTTCCTCTCTTTCTCTTTTTTTTTTTTGCTTCTTTCTTTCTTTTGTTTTGTTTATTTATTTGTGTAGATAGTCTTTCATGTATTCCAAACCCTTATGACCTTCTCCCTGTTAGCATTCTTATCTATATAATCTTCATACACAGAAAATACGCATGATCAGTCCATACATATTTCCCAATTTTTCTCTCTCAAGTTCTCCTTTTTTTTTTTGCTAAGAAACATTGTTGTCAGTATGTTTCAATATTGATCATTGCTTACAATATATTTACACCTTTCAACGCAGTACACAGATTACAAGTAGAATGTGGGCTGCTTGCTACTTTTTTTTATACAAAAAGTTAAAACGTCAAAACAGATCATGACCAACATGGTGAGGGTTATGAAACAAGTAAAGGGAGGAAGAGATGTGTTGAAGTAGTGAGTGGATGGATCTCAGAAAATAAAATTGAGTGTGGATAGGAACATGTGGCATTGATGGAAGCTGAAGGAGTGATTCTCTCAAGTACCCATAAGTATGAGTGGTACAATAGTTCTGGTTAGATGAAGATTAAAGAAAATCATATCTGCACAAGAGTGCAAGACAGCAGCTAGTTGGTTTGTACTGAGGGCAAAGATGAACCTATGTATATAAATCTCCAATGAGTTCATAGCCAAAGTTCAATTCAATCCACCTCTCTCTTGCTCTAGTTTACCAGGGCCATGGTGTGGGAGTTGGACTATGTTACTTGCATTCTTTGAGATTGGGTATTGCTCATTTGAACCAATTCATCAGTATGGGGTATCATGCCGCATACATAAAAACACACTCTCTCTCTCTCTTTGAAAACAAATATACCAGTCTTTGGTTAGATTCTTTTTTCAATATATATGAATCATATCCTGGAAAAATTATAAGTAGAAATAAAACCAGTTTCCTTAAATTTTATTATATCTTCATGTGTCATGAAAGATTGCAAGTAGCAATGAAACTGGCCATGATCATGATCTGTGGATACTTTCTTCCCCTTTTGGCTTGTTTTCTTCTCACAGCTTAATCAAGAAAGATGTCAACTTTCCTGGACATCACAATTTTAAAATTTATCCACACTACAGTTATGAAGGTCCTGCTCACTTTGAGTCTGACAGAAGATAAGTAGGATTGCTCTCATAGCTATTCTGAACCCATGGTTTTCAACTTGTTACCTCATGTTTTTTGTTAGGTTTTCAATGCCAGCATAATTGGCTAGTTTGAGGGTATATCAGTTTATAAAAATCATGAAATATGAATCCAAGGTAGCATAAGTAGCTAACTTGGATTTGTATTCCAATATTGGATGGGGATGCAGATAAGTTGAACTTGGTTGAATACATCCCAGTTCACCTGAGACAAAACCACCTGTCTTCCACAAATATAAAATTGATCAAATTTGATATTTCAATTTTTGGGTAGCAGATATGAACCTAGAAAAATGATTTTTTTCTTAGATCATAATCAATATATCATCATTGTGAGTGAGATAAATCAGAAGCATGGTTGGAACCAGTTCAAGTTGGTTAATCATTGAGAAATAACTTGGTGTAGCAGTAGGAAGACCTATATATTCCTTCTTGTTTCTGTTTTGACAGCCTCATTTGAGGTTTAGTTAAAAGTCAAATCAGTTAGTTTGGATTGATATATCTCAATTCAGGTGCTTGAATATTTAGGCCTGTTGATTTTTAGATGGTTCAGACTGTACCAAATGGACAAGAGAAAACATCCTAATGATTCACTTCTTCTTTTATTCTCCGTCGCCGTAAGGTCATCAGGCTCAGAATCTGTTGACTCTTGAGAGTGTATGAGAATGCCAAATCTGATGGGGTGGGCTCATTTAGGGTACCTCATAAGGCGAATGGAGATGCGTCAAGTCGGGGCATTAATTAGGCGAAGGCAAGAAATATCACCTACACCAGAGTCCACTTGATCGTTCTTGAGACGACTCGCACAAAGGTTCCGCGGACGCTCCCCATTTGCGTAGGGAGCGACGTTATTACACTGTCGAAAAGTTCAATCCTCCCTGGTGGTTGCGGAGGTTTTGGTTTCAACAGCGTCTGCGGGACCTTTTTGCGACTTGACGATTAAACGTCACGAGACTGGTCTGTGGTTTCCATGACCGTGCTTGTGACGTTTGGCCAATGCCCTCGGAACGTTCAACCCGAGATCTGAGGACGTTCAGTGTCCGGGTCCACCTGGCTGGCTGGCAGCTGGCGAGGTACAAAAAGCAATTGCTTGCAGCTCGAACCCACACCCTACTAGCTCTACCAGGACCAGTTACGAGATCACGGTGATCTTGCAGCTGGACTAACTCGCACTTTTGATATTAGCTGATTCAAAAGATACAACCATCTCGCAAGCGACATCACCATACTTTTTTTTGTACAAGTCATTTTTTTTTTATTTTTTTTTATTTTTTTTTATTTTTTTTGGCAATCAATTTTCTGGAATGACACCAAGTAATAAAGGTATCTCCACCAAAAAAGATCACTCAATCTTGGTGGTTCAGAGTCAACGTTCTGTTGACATTGGTGAACGCTTCTGTCCTTTTGACGTTCATTTTGACTGTCGCAGGGACAGAAGGGCTCCATATGTTGGCATAACGTCAATTCTGAACCCCCATGTCCTTGCAACGCTCTGAAGCAGCGTTGTAAGGACATGGGCACTCAGAGACAACGCTGAGTCAACATGCAGGAGACCACTGTCCCTGCAACGCCTCTTTGAGCGTTGTAGGGACACACAGGTCCCTGCAATGATCCTCTGGGGAGCGCCTGTTCCATCAACGCGTGTCATGACGTTGATGGAACTCCAGCGTCCCATCAACAGTCTGGTCCTCAACCTCTGGGACGTTAGGGTATGTCTCTCGTCGTACCAGGGTTCCAGCGACGGCCAGACAACCTAGCCGTTGATCCTACGTCCCCCAGGTTCCGGGGACGCCCCAAGAACCCAACTGTTCTGGGAGCGTCCCTCATTTCCTCGATCGCTCCTCTGGTGTAGGTTCACGGCACCCGGCTCGATCAATCACGCAGACTTACTCAGGGAGCGCAGAAGAAATCAACACAATTTCACTTTTCAGAACGAAGTAAATAGTTATACTCTTGATTATTTGTTCATTTTTTTTGGATTACAAAATTGGTGAGGAATGGGAGGCCTCATAATCCCCCGTGCACCCTGATGAAGTGGAGAATCAGATGGTGACTATTTGTTTAGGATATACGCTTGGAAGCCGGCGAGGACCAAGCCGACGAGGCCGACTCCGGAAGCCACTTCTTGACTCAAGGTTCCCTGAGAGAAGGGGATGGGACACATGTCAGCTTTTCCAACAAGCTTGTTATCGATATTTGAGGCTTGGTCAACAAGATCGAACGAGGGAGTGGGGCATGCGTACCTCGATGTAGCCAAACCCGGCACCACATATGCTCAAGATGTCCGCCAAGCAGCCCATCTGGAGACCTCTCTCAACCACAGCGGATGCCGAGTCGCGTAAGAGCAGACCGAGGCCGATATCACGCGCACCGAAGAGACTATGAACACAGTTTTGACTCAGGTTAGTACCTCAGGTAGCATGGTGAATGGGAAGAGGGGATATTGATGAGGGAAGACTAACCGAACAGCGATCGAGAGTTCCTCTGGACTACCGGCGGATGGGTTGGAGTTGTTGCTATCATTCACACTAGTGCGAGTTCGAGTGAATCCAAAGACACTGGAGGTGGGGGAGTGAGACAGCGGAGGAAGTGTGTTTCTTAACATCAGCACTCTAGTACTAGTACGAAACAGGTCATCAGAGGGGAAGTTATAAACAGGCGATCCTGACTTTTGGGTGAATAGGGCGGGGGCAATGAATGCACCCAGACCGAGTCCCAAGCGGGCAATGGAGAGGAGTTGGATGTGGGTTGAGTAGGCTTGGGTGGTAAAGAGAGCCGATGGGGACGAGATGGCGTTGGACATGTTTGCTGTGAGTTCAGGGAGTAAAGTGATGCTAGTTCAGCGGGGAGGAAGTCAACTACTTAATGCTTTGAGTTTTTATGTGCGGAGGAAGAAGAGGGGGAAGAGAAGAAGAAGAAGCGCAGATGAGTATGTGTATGTATGTAAGTAAGTGAGTGGATTTTATAAGAATGGAGGAGTGGAGATTAATGATCTCCGAGGGGGAGAGTGGTCATCGATGACATCATCCTCTGCCGTGGTCAGCCATTCGACGGTTATGGCCAACCGCAAAGAATGGATTTCATCACGGAATTAGTAAGCCAAGAATGACGATAGGCTATATCCGATCTGACTGACCAATGATCGCCTTCCTGAGACCAGCTCAAGACCATGGGGGGACACCTTCCTACTGTTAGAAGGAAGCCCATCGTCTCTCTCTTGTTGTAGAAAATCGGCCATCATGAACCGCTGCCACAGCCAGGGTGGACCCGCATCAGGCAGCTGGTCACAGGCACGCGATGGACTTACCTTATGGGTGCCTTTCCCATAGGGGAATTCATTCATCCCGCTGGCTTTCCTTGGACAGAGGGGGATAACTGTTGGTCTGTCGCGTTTAGTAAATTCCCCTTGCCGCTCATTGGCATAACCAGATTAAAATTCCTTCTTTTCCAATTGGAAGCTCCAAATTAAATAACTACATATACTATCTCGACAACAGTGACAGCACTCGCATCCATCCCCACCCTCGCTCGCTTAAAGTTAAGTACCAGTCCCTCCACTTTGGAGGGCCTGGCCGGCGCGAAGCGGCTTCCGAAGTCCGAAGGAAGGCTCGCCTCGCGAGGAATTCTATACATACCCCTATACCCTCATGTTCGCGAGGTCTTGGTTAGGCTAAAGATGTAGCCCTGGCCACCAGCTCTCAACTACGTAGCTCATGTTTCTCCATTTGTGACCACCGATGGCCCGCAAGAAAAGCAAAGAATAAAAATAGATGTCCTTAGGCCTCCTCTGGCCTTTCTCTCTCAGAAAATTATCATCTTACCACCCACTCAATTTATGAATCACATTGTGTTAGGGGCTAGGTATAGTATCCTCTATACCCCTCTCGCCCGAGTCATTGTCGGCGATATGGAGGAATGCAAGGTATTCTCATCTGTATAGTAGCTACCCTGAATTCCGTACCACTGTTTTGCAAACGGCTCGTCTATTGCGGTAACAATTTTCTTAAAATATATCCTCTTTTACCTCTACGAACTGCCTCTGCAATTCTCATCCTAACATTCCCCATCACCTTTTCCTTACTATCTTTCTCTGCATAGCTTTCTGGCTTGCAGGATGCTAATGTCACGTGCCTTTGGAATTGAAAATGTTTTCAAAATGGGTGAAAACATTCATTCGCCAATAAAAAAGGTCAATGTTTTACGCTGAAGTGGTCCACTTAACTTTACCCAAGGAAGAGTTGGTATCGGTAACCCTTTATTAATTCACGACGGTAGCATAAATCTAACATTCTAGGTGTGTACTTCTGTGGAAAATATCCATTTAGATTGAGAATGGCGAACTGCTCTCACAAGTACTTCGTCTGCCGGGGGCAGGGGCGCGAAATCACCATTGGGTATTTCCTGAACCAACTCAAAATCCAATTTTTTAGTGGGTCTTGTATGTAGATTTGGATTCTTTGGCATTTGGGAGAAATCTACGTATTCCAGTTTTCTGCTGTCTGGATGTTTCAAAATCTCTGCGATTCATTCCCCTCTCGGGATGATTGCCTTGTTCAATTTATTCCCAATCAATTAGCTCGACAACTCCCAACTCACATTTGTAAGGGAAGGGGTCTTGACATCAAGTGATTCAAATCAAAACATGATGGAGTGTGGATCTGGTGAATAATGGCCCGATCTTGGGTGCAAGAAGAACCTTCTGGATTGTTGACATTGGCCCTCAGGTGACGGGTCACGGACTCACAGTTGCTAATCTTCTGCTTGATATCTCTTCCTCTCTCTTCCCAGCCCCTTTTTCTAGCTTATGTAGGCGTACAGCACATGTGCTAGCAACGGGCTTATCGAATGTACACACCATACCGTATGTCCAGTCGCCACCCGGGCGGCTGCATGTGTGTGGCGATTGTGGATTTTATGTAGAGAGCCACAAAGGCCGACCAGGATTTCTTTCACCCAAGCCTGTGGGGATTTGGCGTCACTAACATCTGACATCATATACCTGATTCGCTCCAATTCCCTCTTTGTGTCTGGCCGGCTCAGGTGCTATATCTGTCGATCCTACCCACTCCGAAAGAGACTGCTAGCAGACCTCCGGAACCACCGATAGGTGTGCCCAAATTCGTGCTTGCAAGCATTCAAGCCCTCCAAATTTATCCTGCCAGCGACGCAGCTTCTCTCTTCAGTCCAAGTCCCCCTCCCAAACATCACGGAATTGCAATTGCAGGTGTCGGAATCTAATCGTAACCGTGAGGGGTTTCTGTGAGTCCCGAGTCTGGAAGCTTTGCTCCCTCCAGCACGCTTTAAATCTTCGCATATCACAATCTGATATGTTAATATGTCCCGAAACCCTGTGATGGCCACAAGCGCTTAGTAATAGTATCAGTCGCACGTGGAAAAAAAAAATGAATCCAAGCTCTCGATTTCGTAGAAGTAAATCCAAGTTTGGGAGGTTGAAAGACAGGCACGTTAAGCGAACAGCTAGAAGCTCCGATGGCAGCGACGATTCGCCAGAAACAAATCAATTGCGTAACTGCCTCAATACCAATGGATCTGGCCCAGCTTGCGTCAACGCAGCCAATAGTTTGGAGCCCCCAAGCAGCGCTTCTCCTTCTGCTCTCAATATCAACCCTGCCAGCAGTATGGGGCCGCCGAGTAGCGCTCCTCTTGCTCCTGTTCCCAATAACGCTCCCAATAACGCGACCATTAAAGATGACTCGGTTGTCGCGTCTCCTGCTCCCAACAACGTGACCAACAAAAACAGTCCAGCCAGCGCATCTCCTGCTGCGAATACAACGAGAATCGCTTCACCTCTTTCGACGACCATCTCGTCCAAGAGCCAACGTCTGGGTTGGAAGATCGGTCTTGTTGTTCCCTTGCTAGTTATCCTGCTTATCATCGGACTAGCGATCAGACACAACTTGGTCAAGAGACGAAAAATGCGACAGACAAGGCAAGAGATGAGCATACCTCATCGGGTTGATGGCGAGAAGGACCAGCCGGCTGAAAGAGAGAAGCAAAACAACAGCCACGGAAGTCAGCCAAATGGGGATGTGCAAGACAACCTACAGGTTCAAGAGATCCTGAAGTCGCCTGTCAACGCCAAACCATACTCGTCCCAAAGGGAGGTCATCGGCGTGGAAACGGACCATCGCCAAACTTCCACGGCACTGGCAGACGAATCGGACCCTCGATGCCGGAAAACGAAAAAGGGCCCTCGTTTCAGCCTTCGATCTTTCGCGCTCCGGCCGTCCATGGACATGTCCGTCTTCCAAGCACGCACCGACCCGCCTCTGGATACCTTCCAGCTCGAAATGAAGAACCGTGAAAGGTTGTCGCAATCCAAGTAAGCCAAGCTCTCACATAAAACAGCCTGTTCCTTTTTTGTTCCCATTGAGCTGATGATTCTCTACCGTGCCAGTATGCCCCGTTTGCTGCCTCTCCGACCAGCCAAGTGAACTTTCATCTCTGATGCCTCCATATCGGACGTCTCTCATTACCTTACCCTGTCCTCATCGCACACACCGAAATTTGTAGAGCCATGGGAACAGGTAGAACCTGGCTCAACCCACTCGCAGCGCGATCTGACCGAGGTATTACAATGTCATCTGGCGTACGCGTTCGCAACATATTCAGTGTTAGGTCGCGCTTTTATTATTATTATTGTCTTGTCTTGTGTTCTTCTTCTTCTCCCTTTCACTTGGGTCCATAAGTTATCTAGGAACCGCACTTTCTGTGGCGTTGTTTCCTTTCAATGGAAAAGAATGAATGTGCCATTGCTTTCTCTCTCCCAGTGCGTTTGTGTGTGCTGTGAATTCATTTTTTCATTTATGTTGTACCCCATGGACTGGCGTCACCTTCTCATCCTCGTCATATAAATGCATCATCAGGTCAGGTTATGTCTCTAAAAAACAATACTGTAACCATACATATCACCAAATCCAAGACTTGGAGTGATTTTCATTCCGGAACATGTATACATAGACGCCCGCCGCTGGACCACGTTAGGGCTTCTCTTTGTGCTTATTGGTTCAGATTCTTACTTTTCAAACAGAGAAAATGTAGCATTACAACTTGACAGCTATGATGGAAAAGCAGTAATTTCTGTTGGATTGATGGCAGTACGACAATAGCTTTTTTTTAATGTAAATAATTTACAATCCCCCTGTCAAACCCAACTACAGATTTTCAAGGGCAATATTTGTAACTTTTTGGTTAACATACGGGCCAAATATGGAACCCACCGTAGAGGTGTACAAGCTACTCATCAAACAGCAATTTCGTCAGTTGTGGTGAGTGCCTCCCTCCTGACTTCCCTTCAACCCAGGAAAACTGGTTTGATGTGCGGTAAGTAAGTGCAGTGGGGGAAGCTTAGATGGGTTTGGTAGAAGGTATGGTAAGGAGGCAAGAAATCGCTGTGTAGGAAACAGAGTACACATAGCAAGGAAATCAATGATTGATAAGTGAGGTAAAATGAAGAAAAGGAATGATTGATTTGTTTCTTTCCCTATGTACACGTTTGTGTCATGACATGGAAGAGAAGATGCTAGCTGCGAGACTCAATCCATGATATAGTCATACATGGACCTACCCGCCCATGGAAAAGAAGATAAACCCATGGAAAAGAAGATGTGGGAGTCCAAACTCGTGAGGCAGCTATGTGTGGGCCTGCCCTCCTGATGAGTTTTAAGCCGCAGCCGATAAACAGGAGAAGGGCGGAGGTGTTCGAACAGGGAAGCCTAACGAGGTGTGTGACTAATTTGATGGTATTTATCGGGCCTCGAATTGAACCACTATAAAGGGTTGCCCATTTGAGTGTCAGTGTCTTATGGCCACGAGTGGTTTTATTTTTTGCGCCACTAACCACAGAAGGAGATGCTTACTTCGTTTAATTCTTTTTTTGTACATGATACGACAGCCGCATTCCTGGCATCGAATGGGCTCGCGAGGTTTGATAGGGTTATCCTTTCCGCAATCTGTCGCCACGTTCACATGGACCGGAGGAACAAGATATTAGAAGGTAGATTAGTATGCTAAGCTTGTTGAGGCGTTTGAGAGAAGTGAATTGGATTGAGTGAATGAATGCTCACCAGCGCATAGATACGTGATTGGAGCTGAGATGGGTGCTCGTCCAGGGCCTGCTTGTTGGTTCGCAATCTGAACGTATGGCTGAGACATCTTGGGTTGGTTTTCTTGCAGTGCACGTGGTGGTTGTGGGCAGATGAAAAATTGAAAATGTCGGTTGCGGCAAGCGGTCACCCGAATGAAGCTTCGGGGGCGGGTGAACTCACCGCTTCACACTGCACAACCATCCATCCGGGGGTCCCGCCGTCCCGGTCAGGTGATCGGCCGCCACTCCGAAGAACGACGCTTCACCACGAACATGATGGAAAATGTTCTCAACCATTCCCTGTCTCTCATCATCGCAGGCGTCGCCCTTCTACTCCTGATATCAATCACTCTCCTCGCTTTTAGAAACAAATCTCACAAGAGCGAAAGTCTTGGGAAGATCCAGAATGTGCAGGTGGTCATCAGTGGTCCGATGGGTCATGGCAAGACTCACCTATGGTCTCGCTTGATCTACGGAACCGATCGAATCGAAACCGTGACGAGCATGGTCGAGAACAGGATCACACTCCACTTTGAAAGGCAGCTCGCTCTCAATCCCAACGAAAAGCAAGCCGCTTTCGACAGCCCGGCTGTCTGCTTGGTCGATACTCCCGGCCATCCTCGTCTGAGCTGTCGCTCCTTGGCTCGTAATATATCAGAAGCGAAAGGAGTCATCTTTGTCATCGATAGTCAGCTTGGTCTGACTGGAAAAGGATTACGTGATACTGTTTCGTAGGTGCTCTCTCGATTATCCAGACTCTACAAGATAGCAAGTCACTCGCACTTCAAGACCGCTGTCTAACTGCTTGAAATCCTCCTTCCAGGGCTTTAAATCTCGTACTATCCTTCCTCCAGCTTCTTCATCACCAAAACCCCGATTCAAAGGTTCCTCAACTGTTGATACACATTTCAAATCCGCCGCCAAGCCCAATCTCCCCGGTATCTGCTGGTGGCAAAAGCGCCATGATCGCAAAGACGAGAGCAGCCTTGACGAAAGAACTCAATCGGCGCAAGATCATTACTGGTGCTCATTCCAGTACAGGCACGGGATTCCGAAAGAGTAGACTAGAATCTTTGGATGCGATCCCCTCGTCTGAAATCAACTCATTCTTCGACCTCATCAAGCGTCTCTTCAGGATCAATACATCGATAACTCTGCCCAATGAAAGCGGGACCGGTCTGATTCAACTTCCAGAGGAAGAAAGCGAAGTGATGAGGCTGTTAGAGGAAGAGGAGGACCACTTGGCGACTGACGAAAAATCAATGAGCCCCTTGGATCGCTACGAACGATTGTCGGGCCATCCATTACACTGGACAATTTCTGGACAAGAAGAAGAGAACGAGATCAACATTATCAAAAAATGGATGATTGAGCTATGAAGGGGACTGTATGAGCTCTGAAGATCCAGCCCGACAACGTGTCCAGTCCTGCTCTTTTAACATCTGAACACATCATGAATTTGGTAAACGATGTATCTACACCCACAGCACTCACTTAGCACTACTCGAATGTCACGTTATAACAGCCAGCATTCTAATAAAATATATAAATAGTCCTTTCAATCAATTGTATGATTTCACTTCCTGGTTTGTACATCATCCCATTGCGAGTAAGTGTTGTTTTATGGGGAAGTCTATAATCACTTCCCAATATTGTGTTGGAACATCTTATGGGTAGGCCTGTTTGTCAAAGATGTGTGATATGAGCTTCAATTCCGCTGATAGAGAGCCCTTTGCGTTAGTCACTAGGCTGGAAATTACAGAGGTTGAATTCTTTATCATTGCACGGAAGTTGCACTGTCTTTTATTCGCACCAGGCAAGGTTGCCATGTAACGATGAAATGAGTGGCATGACTCCGTTCAGGCCACCATGCCTCGCGTGCTGGCTCGGGCAATCCCACAAGTTATGGCTGAAGAAGGGATTCTCTTTCGTGTTACAGAGATAACAATCAATTGCCCTCACGTTAGATGAACAGGACAGCCCTCTCAGCATTCCCGGGAGGCTGGCGACATAACGGAAGGAAGCAGGTGTTACAAAACAACCCAAGCACTTCTGGAGGGGACCGCGGAATAGACATTTCGAAAACAGCCACTGAAGGCTCGATGAATAGAAACACGCTCCAACTAATTCTTTTTCAGCCAGACCAGCCCCTCACTGTGGCAGGCTGGTCAGTTCAATCAATTGGCATTCCTCAACTCTCATTGATATTATTTCGTTAAACATTTCGCAGATGTGGGCACGAATAAGGAATCAGTTGTTTTCTTTCCTTCCTTACACAACCCACTCGCTTTTCCAAACCTTACACCAAAATTAACACCCAATCAAATCGCTCGTCTCCCCATCTTCTCAGCAGTTTACGCGCCTGTTCGTTCTTCAAGCTTCTTTCCATCAAGAGAGGATTGCACTGGCAGGAGGACATCATCCACCCTGGTTTGTATAGATACAGGCCATCCATCAAGTACACCCACACGAAACCAATGTCACAATCTAATTCCAAGCCCGGAGGCCCGCCGCCCCCTCCGAAAACCATCTTCATTCCAAGAGCCTGGACCGCCGCCGAATTCCAGCTCGTAGGCGTCCTCTTCGGGATCACGCTGGGCTTTGGCTACTTTGTGGTATGCCACGCAACAAGGCAGGCTCGTAGGATGAACACATTTACCGTTCTTGTTTGGGTGGGAGTGCGTGTGACTTATATTCCCTAGTACTTTCTCCCGGTACTTTCTCCGGAATTTTTGATCTGATGCTTTATGCCATCCACTTTCTTTAACTTGACGCTTAACATGTTCTCCTCGAAGATTTGTTCCAATGTCACTTCCGCCTTCATAACCTTCCTCTTCGCAAGTGGAGTAATTAATGCCACCGTTCCTTATTATGTATTCACAGTAAATCTATGTGTGTGGCTCCTTCACTTCAAAAACCTAAGTATACAGTTGCGCTGACCCCAATCTGCTCCTCTACGCCTTCTCTTTTTATATTTTAACAGGGGCCATTCAGGTTTGTCTTTCTATTTCCTCTCCTTGCTGAGTTTGTCCATCGGCAAAAGTTCAAATTTATGATAATGACAACATTTTGCTGACTGCTTGGTGTTATGTTTCATCAATTAGCTGAATTGCGTATTCCAAATCATGGTAGGTCTTTATTCTTCAAGGGTAACAAAAAAGAACGCGTTTTCTAGACTTCAACATGCTAATTCCTTTTTTTTTTCCCCTCTTGATTAGGTGAGCCGGATCATACTGATATGGTCAAGCCCTCTCCATCGTAAACTTTTGAGATGGGGAATGTGGGCTTGGGCCCTACTCTTGACGGTTGTTGTAGTAAGTGGTCCTTATCATCTGCAACAATCATTTGACACGAAGGCTCACAAAGATGACCTCAATCAAGTTCAGTACCTGGATCCCGGCGCGTCTGCGCGTCTCGAACAAGTTCATCGCCGTTGATACAGTTTTGTATCGTATCACGTTAGTCATGGGCGTTCACTCAATATTCTCGTCTGTTACTCATCCTTTCCTGATTATCTCCTCTGCGGGATATAAATCTTAGGAAAATGCTGTGTTTGTTGACAAATGCATGCCTCAATTTCACCTTTATCTTCTCGGTCAAAAAGACCCTGGTGGCCAATGGGCTGAAGAAATAGTTGAGTTATCTTCATCGTACGGTCCCCTGTATCAGTCCAGCTCACGCAAATTTTTGCATCTGATCAGTAATAAGGTGCTGAGGTTCAACGCAAAGATTCTGGCCTTATCATTAATCCTGGTATGCTCTTATCTGAAGAACTCATGCTTCAAATCATATTGCTGACACGAAGCCATGAAAAACACGTATTTCCCTAAAATAGGATCTCGTACCAATACTTCTCTTGTGAGTAACACAAAGTCTTTCAAAAACCCTAGTCAAATATAAGGCATCATTTAACGTGATTTTCTACGTTCTCCCTTCAAAAATGAAGAATGTGTCACAGCAGGTCCGTACTGATTCAAGTGCTCATATTGCGACCTGAACTGCCAACTAATTCTCCATCCATATATGCACTCTTTAGCCTTCTCTTTATATCTTTCTTCCCACTTTCGACGATGGTTAAACTTGAAACAGTCAGTGCTTATTTCCTTACCGCTCTCTCCTTGTGGATGGAACTTTTATGACTGCGGCTTGGCTGATTTAATCAATTCTCAATAGGAACTCGTTACCAATGACTTGATCGTGGATGTAATCAAGTCTGAACTACAGTTACGAGTAATTAGAGAGAGTCATTTCGCAGCGAGTCCAGGGTACCCCACAAAAGAAGGAATAGAAAGCATCATTAACACCCCACAGAGTAAGTCACTTGATTTTATCCTCAGGCTGCGCATCTTTGTCGTGCTCATGTTGTTTTTCCCTGGATTTTTTTTTTTTTTTTTCAAAAAAAAGCATGTATGTTTAGCGATGAGGAGAACGCCAAAACCGCCAAGATCAAAGAGCTTCGAAGCAGTCTGAACCTTTCAGACATGTGGAAACTACCCCCGCTCGGCTCAACGCTGGTCTTAACACCTACACTCCAGATCGTCAACAGCGCACCGGTGGGCCTGTTCTTTCATTCAGATGACCAACTCGATTCCTCTCTGCGCTTTGGAACTTTTGTACCCTATGCGTCTCCCGTCGACACCGAATCGGATCATTGGGCCCACAGCCGAATGTCATCTGGATACTCTGTCGAAACTGACATTGTTGTGGATTCATTCAACCGATGATTCCCTTCAAGATATTCTTCCAGGCAAACTCTCCATCTAATCACGATTTCCCTTCAAGATATTCTTCCAGGCAAACTCTCCATCCAATCACGTTTATGTTAATGATATTCTTCTTCGTATCCACTCTTTATTATTAGACGGTGTTATTCAACTCTTCCTTGACTGCATTTCAACTTCAAAATCCAATTCCAAAACTGGGCATCTTCTGGAACTCTAGTAATCACAGTCGAATCAATCATGTTAAAATAATGTTTTTTTTTTTTGTTTTTATATCTTCTGTGTTAAGGTTTTGTTCTTGGAACTCGATGAAAAATTGTATTTGCGTAAATTTTCTGTATTTTTGTACCATTATTCCCAATCCAGAAAAAAAATAACACAAAGCTATGTCAATAAATCAATTATAAATCATGAACATTGTCTGCTTTCCCTGGAGGGAATTGATGAAGTACATCTAATTTCTCTCTGTTTTCCTCAGAGGAGTTCATGGAGCATCTGAATTTTCCAAATTAAAGTAAGTGTGAGAGAAAGAAATTGTGACATGCTTGCTCCTGTGTGAAAGCCTTGTGCCTAGTCTACGTAGTCCACGCCTCTATTATGTGATTTTCCTGTCTTTTCTCTTCTCATCCTGTTTTCTTCCATTATTCTTCCATTCCAGGTTTGTCCAAACTGCTCCCTCCCCCTAAACTACCCCACGCTCACACCTGTCACACCATACGGTGTCTCAAGCTTCTATTTCCTTGTTTCACAGTAAGAATGATCCAAAGTATTTTTGTTTTCTGTTTTTTATATATTTGGGATTTGACAAGAACAATCTTTAAAATGGTGTGAGTACAGTGCCCCGACCCACCTCTGTGTAACTGGTCACCTGCAAAATGGAAAACAAAACGCGGGGTGGCATCACTCTGATGAATGTGCTTTAACCAACATGAAACCCATGTTTTTAAGGTCTAAAGGACTAGGGCTATCAGAAAATATGCACCTTATGTCAAACAGACCCGTATTTTTTTGGGTTTTGTTTTTTGGGCATCACATTTGGAACCCCCGGCAAACCCCGGTCGGGAGTATGCACTTGAAGAGGTTAACTATGGATTTACAGGCCATATTATGTATATAAAGCTATTGACTATGCATATAGACATCAATATACATATGTATGCACATTGGTTTGACTCAGGTTACACCTCATGTGCTTGCTTGGCCCCGCAACTTGGACCAAGGCTGGTTCCTGCTGGTTCTGATTTATGACTTCCCATAACATGGAATAGAAACCAATGTCAAACTGCCATGGTTGAACCAGCTACTTTTGGAAAGTGGTTGGCTGATAATTTTTCCAGAGACATTAGAAGGGCCAATCATGGGTAGCCAATAGCTGTTCAGAACTTGGCCATCTGAAGCCTTCTTTTCTTCTTAAATTAGTTCATCTTCTTCCAATTGAGAAGAAGTCAGCCAACAAGCTTGATAGATCAGGATTTCATCTTCATCTTTTTCATCAATTTCATTGATCTTAATTCATGTTTTGGCAGTTTTGGTGGGATTGAGAGGGCTTGAGACCACTCCAGACAGCTGTCAGATGGTCACCCCCCAAAAAAATTCCAGTTTTTCTGGGGGCCAACATTTGGAACCCCCCTCAGTCAGTTACAAAGAGGTGGGTTGGGGCACTGTAGCTACAATAATGGGCTGATAGACTCTCTACTGTATTATTTGTGAATTTAATTAACTAGATTCAATGGTTTATTGTGTAATGAATCAATGTAGTTTTCAAATTGTGTTCCATCTAGGCTTTATTACTGTATTATAACTAGGTTCTTCTGGTGTGTGCTAGCATATGTATTTCCATTTTATCTGGTTTCTATATCTAATTACCGTTAACAATAACCAAGATCTCCCAGGGCCAAAGTATGTAGAATCTAGTTACCTTAGCAGTTGGCGTATGTATGAGGATGAAATGAGGTAGGACAATGCATTGTTCCTTTTTGAGGAAAAATGAAAAGATGCACTATTACACAGATATTGGCCTTTATGGTAGTGTAGTGGCCTGCCTAATTGGCATTGTTTCCAGTGAGTCAAGCCACCTAATCCAACATGAAAAATTAGTTAACAATTCATTAATTGAATGGAGTAAGTTGTACATATCTGTACCAGCTTGATTTCCCTCAAGATGTCCCACTTGGATTGTCAAATTTCTTTCTCAAATTCTGGTATAGGATTACATGCAACATGCAATCTTGAATGATGGAATTGAATTAGGGTCTTGAGAATGCAAACCCCCTCTTTGGACTCTTGAGAGACTATCCCCATTTCATGGGGGACATCCTTTTGACACCTTTTGGGAAAATTGTCTTGGTGCTCAGACCAGGATTGGGTCTAGACTCTAGGGATATATGAGGGGTTGTAGGTTTAATTCTAGTAACTGAAAGGGGGCTTGTCAGCAATGAAAATATCCATCAGTTCAATTAACAATTGTACATTACATATTCCCCTGGGCCTTAACCTATCTGGTGGTATCAATCTTAAAGCCTTGGTGGTTGCTGATGAAGGATGGTCCCAGGTCCCAGATTATGTACAACCAAAATCAAAGCGCCAAAAAAAAGCCTGTCAAGCCTCTGTGATAGGGTGGGATCACCCTATACCTCTGATTTAAAACAACACAGCTGGGTTTTTTTTTTTTTTGGGAAGCTTTATCCTGCCATCCAAAATTCAACCCCTGAGTCTGTGATGAAGGAATGCATACTCTGACAATAGGCTTAAAGTGATTTCCAAAGCACTCCAAACAGCTCCACGTATTTTGCATTTTTGGTTTTTTTGTTTTCAATGTTATATCCAAGCCTAATTCTGCTTCCATAGCTCATGGACACAACTCCTTCTCCTTTCTTCCAGTTGTCATTACAAATTCTGAAGTACACATTTTGATATGATGAGACTGAATTTTTTCTTCAATGCTTATCATCCCATTCCTCCCGCTGTTTGGGATGCTTGAAACAGCTGTCTTCAGGCAGTATGTACCTTTTTCATTTTTGTGTTCTGTTTGGAAGTTATATCGACCTGTGTGATATGTGTTTACACAATATGATGGATGTTCAGTTGTACAGAGTTGATGTACATAAGCAAAAAAAGATATTCATATTAAATATTTATGTTGATGAATGCATGAAACCAAAAAAAAAAAAAAAACCAAAAAAAAAAGGGGAAAAAGACAAACTTCAACCTGAGCCACCCCCACTAGAACTGAGAAGAATGTCTCTGGTAAGCGAGACTGCCGAGAAGCCGAACCCACTGCAGCCAAGACGGTCCGCTCGATTGAAGGGCACCCGTAAACTGAGTCATAGTACTCCACCCAAACTGAACAAGACGCGAAGGAAGTCAAAGAAGAGAAACAGTCCCACCCACAAACTGAACGGAACAACCACCACTAGAGCCACGCTCGACTCCACCCCAGCCAACCCGAACTGGTCATCCGTCAAAACCACACTCAAGGAACGCCAAACTAACAGGCCAGTACAGTTCATCTCACACCATCTCACCCGGCAACCGGACTCAGCCAGCAGCAAACACTCCCCAGGAAACAACACCACCACCAGCACTAGTGGTAGGAAGAAGAAAAGGAGAAATAAGAACTCAAAGCAGCCAATCGATCTACAACATCAAATCGATCCTCAAAATAATCCTACATCTAAACTATCAAAGAAATCAAAAAAGAAGCTCACTAAACGCAAAAGAGCTCAACAGGAACAAGATCCTCCCCCCAAAATGGGCGATCAACCCCTCGCTCCATCCGATAGCATTCCAGGCCTCAGCCAAACATCTACCACCACAAATCAGCCATCCGAACGCATTCCAGGTCACACTGAAAAATCTACCACCGCACCATACGAAGGCATTCCAGGCCTCGGGACGAAAGCCATCACCACCAATGAACCACTTGGTTTCATTGAAAACGTATGCATTCCAGAGAGCAATTTTATCTTTGAGCGTTTTTTTTTTTTTTTTTTTTTCATATTCTGATTCCCCCATCCCACTCCATCCAACGAGACGACAGGCGGACTTTATAAGATTCGAAGAATCGGATCAGGAAGCTAACGGCTCGCCGAACAAGCCCAACAAGAACAAGAACGCGCCATCGCGCGGTACTAAGCGGAAACTAGGCGCCGTCGTCACCGAGGAGCAAGCCGAAGCGGTGCGCAAGAAAAAGGGGGCCATCATCACCCCGTGGTTCGATCAACTCTCCTGGAAGGGCCGTAACGTTCAGCAGATGTAAGTCCTTCTATCTCTTTCAATCAACCTCACACTTCAACACTCACCATCGTCTTGGGCCTCGCGGATCGTTTTTCTTCTTCTTCTTATATCTGTATACACCAGGCTCACTGCAGAGATCGGCTCGTTCGTCGCTTACATTCAACCTACACACGAAGAACACGAACTAAGAAATTTGATTATCCAAATGATCAGAAGAACCGTCCAATCCAAATGGCCAGACGCAGATGTAGAGCCCTTTGGATCGTTTGGAACTAAGTTATATCTTCCTGCTGGGTAAGTTCTCTGAATATGAAAATACGAAAAAAAGGGAGTGTAGGTAGGTATTCCCATTAGTTGATCAGTATGACTTATATGCACATTAGGGATATTGATCTAGTCATCATTTCAGCTCAAATGATCAACGAGCAAAAGTCAAGGATCTTGTACAAGCTGGCGCCATTGATCAGAGAAAACAACATCGGGCAAGACGTGGTGGTGATAGCAAAAGCCAAGGTACCGATCATCAAGTTCAAGACCATTTTCGGCAACATCAACGTCGACATTAGCATCAACCAGACGAACGGGATTATCGCCATGAAGAAAGTGACGGAGCTGCTGGATGATATCAAGTACCTAAGCCGAGACATACGTCGCTCTTCCCGCACCTCTCGCGACGACCACCGCTCCTCGTCTTCCCGCAATGACAGAAACAACCACCATCCCTCCCGTCGCGATCATTACGCACCCCCACCTAAACTCTCTGATGAAGAGCAATTTATCAGCCGCGTCGTCGAGGATTTAGGCGCTGCTAAATGTCTCATCCTGGTCATCAAGTCGGTCCTCAAACAGCGTGGGATGAATGAGGTCTACACTGGTGGCTTAGGTTCTTACAGTATCATTTGTTTGGTGGTCTCCTTCTTGCAGGTATGTTGTCAAATTTTATATTCAAGAAAAGTTCCTCATTCTCAGCTCTTCCCATCACAACTAAACAGTTTCTTTCTTCACCAGCTGCATCCCAAAATTCAGAGAGGTGATGTTGACCCAAACAAGAATCTGGGCGTCCTCCTGTTAGAGTTCTTCGAACTCTATGGCAAAAATTTCAATTTTGAGTTGAGTTTTTTTATTTTCCTTTTACTAGAAATAAAAGTGATATTGAAATCTAACCTATATGTGTTTACAGTCAGACAGGAATAAGCGTTCGACGAGGTGGGTATTATTTTAGTAAAGCCCATCGAGGCTGGCAGCGTGAACGGCAGCCATATCTACTTAGCATTGAAGACCCAGCAGATGAAAGTGAGTCGCTACCCACGTTTACGGTGTACCTCAACACCCCATAGACTAACTAGGTTCCGCCTTTCTCCTGCCTGCTCGTCGTAGGT
Organism: Puccinia coronata f. sp. avenae; assembly: GCA_002873125.1. Taxonomy (NCBI): domain Eukaryota; kingdom Fungi; phylum Basidiomycota; class Pucciniomycetes; order Pucciniales; family Pucciniaceae; genus Puccinia; species Puccinia coronata. The sequence goes on from PGCI01000026.1 coordinate 180,724, forward strand.
AATGACATAGCTGGCGGTTCGCATAACATTCTCAGTGTTCGCACAGTGTTCTCAGGAGCATTTGATTTGCTCAGTGCAACACTGTACCACCGCCATTCGATTCAATCCTCCCGGGATGATGCGGCACGGGATGACCTTACCACTCGGCCACTGCTCTCTGTACCTGTCCCCAAACATAAGCAAGACACGTCTCCCGGTTCACCCGAGAAATCCAAGGACCCGATGGCCGAAAGCCTGTTAGGCGAGATCATGGGCGTGACCAAGGAGCTCGTTGAGAATCGGAAAAAGAATTTGAAGCTTTTCTACAGCGGTACGTTGCAGAGGCTCTTGCAGCTTCCTCCGCCACCACCTGCGAGGTCCAAGGACCCACCCTCGAGGAACAAGGATAGTCTGTCTAGCATGCCCGATCGCGAGACTGCTCGTCGAGGCGTGCAGAACAACTCAGATTCAAAGCAGCAAGCGCCGTCTAAGGAAGATCGTTCGGATGGCCAAGCACGGCGGCAACTGGTTCGATATGACGACATAGTGTCCGAGTCCCCTCGCGAAAGGAGGAGAGAGCCGGATAAGAAGGGCAAACGGAAAGAACAGAGCCGACCATCGCCGCCGCCATTATGGGTTGAAGATGTGGAGCCCAGCGAGGTGGAGATCTTGAAGCGGAGTGTGTTCGCTGAGAATGGTGAAAGTAGCAAGAAGAAGACGGAGCCCAATGAGCCGCCAGCGGATGTCGCCCAGCCTCTCCACGCGTGTACTCCGGAGGCGAGTATACCAGAGGAGGATGATTTATCATCGACGCCGAGCATCGAGATAGAAGAGCAGCTTGTGGGGATTAAGCGGAGGAAGAAGAACTCGGAGGGACGCAGGAGTGGCTCGAGTGGCTCTTCTACTGCATCCTCACACGAGCATCACCGTGGTGGGAGGAATGGCGCAACGGAAGATCTGGCATGTGACTCGCGCTACCAGGCCATCTCGCGCACTGGTCCCCTCCCATCCGACCTCTTCAAAAGGATCACCTCCCCGCCTCCGACCACTCTCTCTTCCTCCCTCTTCGACCCGCATTCTTCCTTGCTCTCTACTCAGCAGGCCCGTGGATTGGCTTACTTTGTGGACGACGAGTCGGGGTCGGACGTCTAGACATTCTACCTATTACCCTCTTCACACCTCCTTGATGTGTTTTGCTTTTTTTTTTTTTGTTTCCTCAGTTGACTTGGCATGAGCGCATCGACCGCTCATGCCTGTTATTCACTCAGCATCTATTTTTTTTTTTTTTTCAATCTTGTGTGGAGATCTGGTGACCCCCTTTGTTTCATTTCGTTGTGTGTGTGTGTTGGCTCAGTGAAGTCAGTTATTGGCAAGCATCTGCATGAAGGAGAATTCCATGGGAATAGCGACATCTCATTCCGACGTCCCTTTTCTCGTCCGAGCTACATATTCACACGGGGAGGGGCTTGTGTATGTATGTATTCGCTGGTGCGAACCACAAGTGAGCCACGTGGGCTTGGTGCGGTGGCCGCAGCAGCGTGACGTCATGCTGACAGTGCGACTGAATTGGGAGACTTTAAAAAGGAGAGCACACTCCCCATTGTCCGTCTCTCTCCCGTTGACCAACTCTCTCTCTCTCTCTCTCCACCTTCCACATCGATTCCGCACCTTCTACACATTCTCCCTCGTGCTCAGACTGCTGCCACCATGTCCAACTTCTACACCCGCTACAAAACACAGTCCCAATCAGTACGCGCTCACTTGACTCTGCCCATTGTCTTGTCTCTCTCTAATGGATAATGGATGGATGGATGGTGATGATGATGATGATGATAGACTGAACAGAACTCTCTCTCTCGCCGTCTGCGCACAGAATCCATCCAAGGAACGGATCGTCGTCTCCAAGTCAGTCCGCCCCGAGATGATCTCGTGTGTCTGCCTCCGCCTGACCGTTGATCAAATAATAATATAAAACTCCCCCCTTGATCGTGCTAGGGATGACTGGCAGAGTCGCATCGCCGAAATGCAGATCGATCGAGAGTCAGTCCTTTTCTATTTTTTCCTCTCTGAGCTATCCCCCCCCCTACATCAAGGATGAGAAATTTAATAATAAAAGTGGGAATCTCTCCAAGTCGATCGACTGTGACGATACTAGCATACTTTTACCTCTGACCTCACTCACTTCTCAAATCTGGTCAAAAAAAAAAAAACCTTGTGATGAATGAAACGACGAGAGACTGATGTGTTGAACTTGGGTTTCCGGTTTTGGCAGTGATCTCAACCGATTGGTGATGGACTACCTGGTGATTGAAGGCTACAAAGATTCGGCTCAGAACTTTGCGCGAGAGTCAGGACTGGCACCGACGATCGACTTGGAGTCGATCGAGTATCGGATGGGAATCAAGAAGGCTATCCAGCGCGGTGATGTGGACGAAGCGATCAGCAAAGTCAATGATCTGAACCCAGAGGTCAGTTATCTATCTAGCTCTCTCTCTCTCTCTCTCTCTCTCTCTCTCTCTCTCTCTCTCTCTCTCTCCCTCCCTCCCTCTCTCCCTCTCTCTAGTCCTTCCCTTCCCCCTCGAGCAATCAATGATTCAAAACCTCATGCACCACTCTGAATCGACAAGGCCTCGTTTAATCGGGCTGGTTCATCCGTGAGGAGAGACAAGAAAACAACCAATATCCTATATGAGCTCTTAACCCCCTTCTCTCATTGTGACATTACATAATTGACTAGCGGAGTAGAAACTTACCTCTTTTCCGTTTGATTTATACTGTAGATCTTGGATCAAAACCCGGATCTTTTCTTTCATCTTCAACAACAGAGGATGATTGAATATATCCGGAACGGGCAGATCGCGGAAGCGCTTAGGTTTGCGCAACAAGAACTAGCGCCACGAGGGGAAGAGAATCCAGTATTTCTTGGCGAGTTGGAGCGGACGATGGCTCTTTTGGCGTTTGATACGAGTAGCATGGGTGGGAATGGGACGAACGCAGCTAGGAGTAGTAGTAGTAGTAGTAATGCTCCACCTGCGCATATCCAAGAGCTACTGCTACCCGCGCAACGTCAGAGGACTGCAGGACAACTGAACGCGGCCATTCTAACGGCACAATCGCATGGGAAGGAGCCTAAGTTACCTCGGCTACTGCGGATGATGATGTGGGGTGAATCGCTGCTCTCTGGACGTGCGGACTTTTATAAACCCGAGTTGGCAGATCTTCTTAATCGACACCACGACAGCTCGGGTGGATGGACTCAGCCAGCCAGTGAAGCCGCACCGGCTCCATCGACGACACAGCATGGGGATGCTGATGGTGGGATGATGGTGCTATGATGAAGTGTGTTGACGGTGACTGGTGGTGTATGTGTTTGAGTGTATGGTTGTTGGTGTATTCTATCTATGTATGATGTTTGTTGTTGTATCTGCTCTGGTGTTGAGTTGTTTTTTGATCTGGTTGTGCATACATAATACTCTAAATGCTACTCTCTGGATGAAATTGTGATTCTCTGCATTTAGATAGACAACGGATAGAGTGATTATCAGTGATATTTATTTATTATGTGAATATGTAAGATGTGAAGTGTTTGTTGCAGTATATATGTACAATGGCTGTTATCTGGAGTGGAAAGTGGAGTCACGAAGTGCAGACTGTTAACTGTTGACTGTTTGGAAGGAAGGATTACAGTTGAGTGATTTCCTTCGGGGGGTGGGTTTCCCCGTGTGTTCCCCGCTGGATGGTAATCGGGAATGTATGTAGTTACATATTTGTAGAATAGAGAACTAATTCAGAACATGAACTGAAAGAAAACTTGACCTTTTAACACTTTAAAAAAAACACTCTTAACACTACAAACAACAACAAAACATTCAGCAGACAAGACAAGAACAGACAAAAACAACAACATGGCAGCCAACATAGTACAACAACAACAACAACAACAACAACAACAACAACAACAGCACAAACCAAAACCACACCACCACCACAATCACAATCACAACCACCAACAACAACAACAACAACAACAACAACAACAACACATCAACAAAAACAACCAACCCAAAAAAAATATCAGAGCATGGACAAACAACAACAACAACAACCCATGGAGGAACAGCAACAGCCCAGTACCACCAAACAACAACAACAACAACAACAACAACAACCAAGCACTCCCACCCCACTTCATCACCACACAGCCACAGCCACCCACATCAGCCACATCATCATCATCCTCATTCAACCCAAACCAACAACAACAACAACAACAACAACAACAACAACAGCACTTCCATCCTACTACTGCCGTAAACGAAGAGAAACTCGCCATCAAAGCCATGCACGATCGCATGGTATGGTTCATCATGAGCCTCGTCGTAAGTCACTCACTCACTCACTCACTCACTCACTCACTCACTACACGCACAAGAAAAGGAAAGAGCAAACATATCACTCACTCACATCGATCCATCCATCCATCCATCTATCTCTCAAAGGGCGTCACCGTCACCGCAACCACCAAATCGGGCCAGAAATTCCAAGGCTTACTCTCCTCAGCCATTACCGAGGCCGAACTATGCATCACCCTCAAACGAGCCATCGAACTCCCCATCCCATCCACCTCCACTCAAAACTCATCCCAGCCACCCATCGTCAAGTCCACACTCGTCATCCTTGCCAAAGAACTCGTCCAGGTCGTCGCCGAGGACATCGATCTCAACCAACTCAGCTCCATCGGAACAGGTACCACCCCTAAACCCAACATGGGCTTCAAAACTGACTCAGAAACACTGGGTTTCAAACTAGATTCAAACGGACAACCCATCATTAGAGAGAAAGAACTCAAAACTTGGGTCCCCAGTCCCACCGACCTACAGGCCACCTCCTCATCATTAGGCCCATCCTCCTCCTCAGCAGCAGCAGCAGGTAATCTAAGCGAACACGACCTCATGAACGGACTAGAAGATTCGCTCTTCCCCAAGGGAACCGACCTGAACCCATCCTCCAACAGCAGAAGAACATTCGATAAGCCATGGGACCAATTCGAAGCCAACGAGAAACTGTTTGGAACTCGAACGGACTTTGACGAAGAAATTTATACCACCAAACTGGACCGATCGGGTAAAGACTTCAAAGAGAGAGAACGAAAAGCTGAAGCACTCGCCAGAGAAATCATGGCCTCCAGCTCAGCTAACCCCCACGTCCAAGAAGAAAGAGGCATACATGTCGTAGATGATAGCGGAATGGATGAAGAAGACAAGTATGTCCCCTCCCCCCCCCCCTTTTTTTTTTTTTATCAATCGGATCTCTATACTTATCATTGATTGTGTTGTAGGTATGGCGCCGTCATTCGAAGTGAGGGAGCATACGTCCCACCAGGAGCTCGGAAGGCGGCTGCAGCTAATCAAGGCACTCTTCAACCTCCGTCGCACTCCAAGCAACTTCAGACCCCACAGAACATGAAAATCACCGCATCAATGCCCGAACCCAACCAACCTAGACCATCCTCCACTATCGCTCCCTCCAAGTCCTCACATACCCCCAAAGAACCCTTCAACTCGAAACTCTCCTCTCAGTATCCTTCCAAGCTTGTCTCATCATCACATGTTGCCGCCATCCATTTACCGATCAATCCTGCAACTGCAAAGCCTCCGGGAGGAAATATGGCTGCCAAATTAGCCAAGCAACCTGAAGAGGTCGCTCCCAGGTTCAAGGCATTCGTATCAGACGAAAAGGAACGACTACAGCAAAAGAAGAAAGACCTTCTGAAAAAGGAAAAGGAGTCCAGACTGGCTGATCTGCGCGCATTTAGCACCTCGTTCAAGTTACCAATGGCCTTTCCCAAGGATCTCGAACCCATCATCAAGAAATCTGCTCCATCCTCCAACAGTGCCTCCTCCACAACTCAGCAAACGCCCTCTGCTACCTCTCATCCTACCAAGGATGACCCGCTTAAGAAAACATCCGCACAAGATGAAGCCGGCAATCGAGCATCTGCTACCCCTGCCTTCCTAGCAGCAGCAGCGGCAGACAAGAAAAACCATGCTCGCCACATGAGCAAACCTCTCAACCCATCCAATCTTCACATCGTCACCAATATCCCTAATCAAGGGACTCGACTCCTCGCCAACAATACCCTTCATAAACCGCTGGCAAACCCTTCGATCGTCATCGGCCTCAAGAAACTAGGGCCTCTCGCCCCGATCCCGCCCTTCAAGCCCCGAAACCAAGCCGCTCAAAATCTCCCGCAGCCTAACTCCTCATCCACCGACAAAAAGGGCGGCGAAAACAAGCCTGCTGTGACCCAGCAAAGCAAACTGGCTAGCCGCTTTGCTAACCTACCCGTTATCCCCCCGTTCAAACCCAAGGGAACTTCGAACGATCCTAACTCTAATAATAAAGACCCCAAGGCTGCTATCAAAGCTGCTGCGTTCAATCCCGCTGCTAAAACATTTAGTCCAGTTAGTATATATATATATATCCAATTCATCATTCTTCTCATTTCCATTGCTCTCCTCCGTCTGTTTGTCTGATGATCGTCATTTTTTTTTTGTTGACAGGTGCCAGGTTCCAAGACTAAGGGATCTTCCAGCCCCAGTAATACCACGGCCACGCCCGGAAGAAAGGGCGCACTAGAGAATGGATCCACTGTACCTCCCAATCCCTTCTTTGGTCACGCGCCCATCAAGAAGGGCTCCTCATCCATCCATGTCAAAGAAGAATTTACTCCGTTCAAAAGCGGCAGCGTACCTGAAGCCTCTTCCGTTGGCCCTGCCTGGAGCTTCACGGGGAAATCGTATCGTCAGATCTTTGGGGCAAGTCTGCCGCCACCTCATCATCATCATCCTCATTTCATGCCACACTCCATGCACCATCCGATGTCTCATCACCCACATCACCAGCAACAACCACAGCAGCAACCACAACCCATGCACCATCACATGCATCATCATCATCAACAACAGCAACACCCTCAACCCCACGGGAATCATCCTCTCGGACACCCACCTCACTCTCAGGTGGTCGGACATATGATGACGCCCCCCATGCACATGCAACATTCCCAGCCGCCACACTACTCACACCATCCGCCACCACTCCCGCCACCACTCCCACCTTCATCATCATCCTCATCGAATGTAGTCCCACAGATGATGGGCGATGATGATGGAATGTCTGGGCCGATGAATGGCGGACACATGGTCGGCGGTGGCAACTCGCACGTGGTCAACGGGCCAGGAGGGATGATGATGGGTGGAGGGGAAGCGGTCCTCCCGGCTCGGGTGGCCCAGGATACATGGGGCATAATGGCCCACCGATGAGCCAGCCACCACCACAGCAGCAGCAGCAGCAGCAGCAGCAGCAGCAACCGCATCCACACCACCTCCCGCCTCCGATCCCGCCTTACATGTACCATCCCCAGCACCACCACCCACAGCAGCAACAGCAGCAGCAGCAGCAGTCGCCGATTTCGCCCTACAACAACGGCTCGTACCGGCAGTCGCACGGTAGCACTGGCCCCGGTGGCGGTGCCGCGCTTGGCTACGGGCCCCCGGTGGCGGTCAACATGGCCGGCCCCGTCCCTGCGCCGGGATATGGATCCGGCCCCCCGGTCGTCGCTGTCCCGGGAAACCCCGCCGGCGCCCCTTTCGTCCCCCAGATCCCTGGCTACCCTCCCGGCTCCATCCATCCGCCCTCTCATAACTCGGCGGGCGGCGGGCCCGGCAACAGCCCCGTGAACGGCGGCGGAGGCGGCCCGCCTATGCATTACGGCGGCAGTCCCCAGATGGGCGGGATGGCAGGACGTAAGTGGGGAGCAATAATGCTCTCTGAAATTTTATCGATGCGTCTGCTTTGAATCAAGGTGCCTGATTTGTGCTATTTTTTTTTCTTTCTTTCTTTCTTTTGGTAGATGGACCACCAGGCGGCATGTTTCCACCGCCGCAGATGTACCCCCCGTCGGGCGACAACGGCGGAGGAGGGCACGGGTCGCACGGGCCGCATAACGGACACGGCGGCGGCGGGCATAGCCACCCCGGTGGCGGTGGTGGGGGACACCACCACCACAACAACAACAACGGCGGCGGCGGCGGACACCACCACCATCACAGCAGCGGCGGGGGGCATGGTGGACACCACGGGCACGGCGGGGGCGGACACCATTCGGGCCACTCCAATGGGCCCTCGCCGACCTCGGGCCCTGGCGGCGGGGCGGGACATATGGGCGGCGCGGGACGAGGCAGAGGCAACAGTGCCGCCGGGTCCGCTGGCCACCATAACCATGCCCCGAACAACCAGCAGGGTAACAACGCTACCCACTCTAACCCCGCGTCCGCCGCTGGGCCCCCTAGCTCCTCTTCGAACCCTCACTCAACGCCCTCCCAGCCTTTCAGCTACCCCCCGAACCCCCTGCCCCGCCGTCGTGATGATGATGGTTACTTCTCTTTCTATTCCTCTTTTATATACGCTCGCTCGCTATCATGTCTTTTTGTTTCGTTTCTTCTCGCTCGTTTGTCGGCTGAACCCATCCCATCTTCATCTTCATCGTCATCATCATGATCTTTTTTTTTTTTTTTTTGGCCCAGGCTTTTCTTATGACTCACCATCCTTTCCGCTGCTTTTGTCGGCTTCTTCTTTTCTGTGTGGTCTGAGCTCCTGCTTTTTATCTTTATCAGCGATCCGCTGAACCCATTCCAACCCCGCCCGTTCGCCCACACAACCCATTCATCCAGCTTCATATCCACCGGTCGTCCAGCCCACTCACCCCACCCATTCACACGACCCATTCGCCCCATCCATTCGCCCCATCCATTCACCTTACCCATTCGCCCAACCCATTCACACAACTCATTCACCCCGCCCATTCATGCACAGCCATCCACCCCACCCGACCAACCAACCAAAACCAAAACAACAAACATCAAAACATAGGTCGAATATATATATATATATTATATGTATTGATTTCTCTCTCTCTCTTTTTTCCGGCGTTTCAAAAAGAAACAAACTTGGCCTTGGTCATCTGGAGTGTGGGCACTGGATGCTGCTGGTCGTGCCAGTGGTGTTCTCCATTTTTTTTTTTTTTTTGCATCTATATAACGTACAGATTTTGTGTCTTATATATTATATGATGATATGCATAAATATGTACTACCCTTTTCTATGTATGTTATCTTATGTGATATATAATATATAAAAGAAAAAACAACAAAAATAAAAACATACAGTAGAACCTGTCCTAACCCATACCCATTGGTAAAGCCATTTTGCTGTGGGTTATGGCAGGTTATGGGTGTGGGCAGTATCCCTCCATAACCCATACACACAGCCATACCTATCCAAACCCATGAAATACATGGGTTTGGACAGGATTTCTTTTATTTTTTGTGAGGACCTGCCAAAACCCATGAATATCATGGGTCTTGAGAGGTATTCCATTGGTGTAAAAATTATTTAAATGTGTTCTGCAGAGCAATTGATTTTATTTCACTAGAAAAGAAGAGGGGTGCGTACATATGAGCAGAGGGGGAATACAATTCAAAATATTTTGGAGGAGAATTCTATTTTTAGCTTGGGCAAAGTATGTGTTTGGAGAGGAAAAATCTGGTCTTGTAAGACCAAAGGGTATGGGTTACGGCGGACAACAGGTTCATGGGTTTAGCCCCTTTTTTTAGCAGTAACCAAATTGGTAAACCCAGAATGGTATGAGTTTGGGGGGGGGGGGGTTATGGGTTTTCACAAGTATGGCTTTGGGCAAGTTTGACTGTACTAAATTACAAAGTCTGACATACTGTCATCAAACAAATCTTTGAAATTATAATACAAACACCCTCAATGTCAGCAGGGGTTTGTTTGTTCAAATTATTCATGTACATACATTTATCAATGATGGCAAAAAAAAAGGGGGGGGGGAGCATGTTACACATTTTGTTGGAGTGGTCTTGTTTCAGGCCTCTTTATCTTCATGCTCCCTGCACAATCGCTACATGTATCATCTCGCTAATGGTCAGGATCCTTGTGCAGACAAAAACAAAACACACACATGGCATGTTGTTGTTGCAGACCAATAATGGTGGATGCATTGCCATTGATTTGGTACTTTTTGAGTTCCAATCTGTGCAATTGAGCTGCATTATTATTAGCAGGGGGGGCACCAAATCAACAACAATGTGGGAGATGTGATTGGCTAGGTTTCAAGCCTTTTGCAAGTCCCTGATGTGCTTTATGTGATAATGATATGCAAACAAATGTGCATCATCAAGAGTTCTTTGGTGTTGCCCTCCCTTCCTTCATCAATCCTATTTCTGTATATATATATACTTATTCAAGTCAAAAAACATGTTTAATAGGGTAATGGAGATTGTTGAAATTGGGCTTTCTCCTTCCTACTCAATCACAAAACAGCCTTTCTTTCTGAAATCCATTTTATGCAGAATCATTCCTTAATTATATTAGTAAGAATGTTAGTACAGTTGAGTCACACCCTTTTTTTTGAAACACTATTCACAGGATATTTTTTTCTCACTTATTCTTATCTTTTCACCTCCAACTGGATGTAGTGTGATGATTTCTAATCATCTTGATTGAACCGCATTTATGTCTCATTATAAAGCCTCAGTTTCCAAGCTGCCTTTGATTGTCAATCATAATAGAACATTTCTTCTCAAAAGAAATGTGGCTGGAAAAGTCCTAGAATGCTTCCAAATGGAGGGGTTTGAACACAGCCATTAAGCATTGCTTTGTGATAACAAAACACTTATGGTCACAATAAGAGTGGCCCCTACACCCACCTGGTTGGGTGGATTTTAGATGCTCAGGTGTGTTGAAAATTTGTATGGGCTTTGGAGAAGCTAATGAGCGTGTGTCTGTGTGAGGTTGGTTGAGGCAAAATTGGGAAATTTGGAGGAGGCTCAGGGGGGGGAAGGGCCAACTGCTGCATAACTCATGCAACCAATTTACTCATCACCAATACTGGCATAGTTCACATTGGTCCTAAATCTGTAACCTGTCAGCAAGCCTTCAAGCACACTCCTGCCAACTTGTCATGGGGCACTTGCTGACATGTGGTTATGGATTGCATGAAAATCTACCACATGAACCATCCTACCAACACCGCAACCACTACGCTGCACAAAGTGGTGAGCGTTGTGATAGCGGAGCAGAATTTACACCACTCCGCTGAGCTTTTTGTAGCAAGAAAACAGCTTTGCTTTTTGCTGTTTGATGAGAAGCAAAAACACCAGAAGATTGTAGCGCACTATTTTCAGAAGCCAGTAGCGGTGAATCGCTTCACTGGCCGCTACAGTAGCGCTTAAATTGCTACAAAAGCGATTCTTTTGGCGCTACAAAAGCGCTTCTTTTGGCGCTACTACAAAAGCGGAATGTAGCGCTAAAAAAAGAGGCAATTGATTCAATTTGGGGGCTGTGTATGGAAGCAAATCGGGAAAAATCTGATGGACATGTAGTATTTTCGTGTATGTAATACTAAGGCTGTAGTCATGACAAATAATATAAAGCAGGATAAGGAGAGGGGACTGGACGGGAATTTGTGCATTTATTTCTTGAGCAAGGGTAGTAGTAGTTTATAAGCAGAGTTCCAAATTGAATTTTGGATTCTTTTTGGCAGCTTCAAAGATGGCCGTACAGTCATTGAATTCCCCCCAAGCCTTGACCCCGTTACAAATCCAGAGGTGACTACTAATTCACCGTTCAATTGTTTGCGATGTAAGAGAGCTCCGACCAGTTGTACAGATATCCAAAGCAGCCAAGAGCTTTCTTTCCAGTGTTGCTGAGCTACTTGCACATGCTAAGTAGTCCCATGCAAGAGATGCAATTACTGGGAACAAAGAGGATTGAGTCTAAAAAATGTATTAGTTAGTGATGGACTCTCCATGGAAACAAAACTGAAGAAACAAACACAAAGATGGTAACCAAATACCAACAAACCTTCCACCACAAGAGAACATTCCCTTGGATTCCTATCAAGAATCTGGTTTCATGATAACAATTCAACTCATCTTGGCTGTTGTCCAGTCCGGGGCTTATTGGAAAAAAATGTATCCATTGTTTTTGGGATCAATTGGCTGAGGGGACTCCTTTGTTGGTGGTGGAGTTGACGGTTTCATTAGCAGATGTTGTTCTTTGAATGCGTTGACAAGCAGCTCTTGAGTTGCACTATGATGGGCCGGAAACTTGTTAGCAAATAACAATAATCGCCAGGCTGGATGAAGCATTGTTGCAATTAGTATAGGTGTGCATTTCAGAGCTAGGTCTTTGTACTTGGTAGCCACTTGGATCATTGGATCAAACATGGCCTTCAAAACCCCTTGTTTGCTTGCTTGTTTGAGCTCTTGCAAAGTCTCAAGAAGGAGCCTGTATTCATAAAGCACCATTGAGCAAGACGGTCCATCTGCCTCCATCCTCTTTGTTAGTTGCAAGAATTCATAAATAAGTTACAAGGAGTGTGTTACAATGACATGAAGTTAGCAATATATATGCAAATGAAATGTCAGCGCATGAAACTTACCTTGAGAACCGTGTTGAGGACTTTAATATGGGGGTATATAATTTTACAATGTAACTTTTGCAAAGCATATGCCTTGTAATTGACAGGCACCGTAAAAATACATATGCCCCATGAAAGATGCAGTTTTACAAGGTGTTTCCACAACAAACAACCTTGTAAGCATTTTCCTTGTGAGGAAAGCCACACATAATTCTAATAAAAGAAGCCAAAAGTAAATTTAAAAGGACTTTCTTACAGTGGAGGCACCTTGCAAATAAATTCCTTTGCAAAAGCGCACCTCACACTAAATATGTTCAATTGAACAAGGCACTGCAACAAGGCCTTGTGAAATTCCACCCCTCAAATCCACCTTGCAAAGGTACACCCTTGTAAAATAACATAAAGTACACCCCACAGATACTTAAGAGGGCCTTGTGATCAGAGGCCACACAAAATCAGGTATTTCTATTGCCTAAATGTAAATTTAAATGTAATCTCATTATTTGCAAAGGAAAAAAAAAAAACCCCCAACAGTGTGCCCTTTTGACAAATTTAGGACCCAGCTGACTTCCTTGAAGACCTCCTGGTGGCTGGTTGAACACGCCCCTTCATGACCTCTTTCTTCCCAGCTTCTGATACCTTTTTTCCTCCAAGTTTGACAATCAAAGGGCTCTTCCCCCCCTTAGAAATGTCAATGCGTCCATTGCCTTTTGTGTTTCTATGTTTCTTCTCTCGCATGGTATGTTGCAAATTCAAGCCATCTTGCTTATCTTTTTCATTCTCTTTGTTGTTGCTGAGATCATCTTCCTCCTTGTCTTCATCATCAAGAACGTCCAAGTGGTGATCAGATACATTGCTTCTGTGAATGTTTCTTTCTTTGCTTTCATCAGTTGTTTCTGCTTCTCTCTCTTCTAACTCTCTCTCTTCTAACTTGCTATCTTCTGCCTTGCCTTTCTACTCTATTGAAAGACCCGCTTGTGGGAAACGTTCTTGAGAATCCAAGGGCTTCGGCAAAGAGAGAACTGCCTTGAAATGGTGAAAAGGTCTGGTCCCGGGTGCATTGGGATGATCTTCAATGATTTTATCAGTACATGCGTCCACAATTTTACCCTCAGACTTGGTCCACTTCCTTGAGTACATCAGCCAGCTTGAGTTTGGAGAGTTCCCAGCAATTTCTGAAGGGACTCGGCTGATGAGGCAGACATAACCGTCATTAGCTAGATTGTTTTGAAGCCAGATGCCTGAGAGCCCACCTGAGTGACAATAGACTTTGCTAAAATAATGTTTGTTGGCGTAGTAACCTCGAGACATTAGAGTATAAGAGGCACCTTCAAATTTTGGGGTAAATGGGCAGTTAACAATCCCAAAAAATTACCTGAGTTCATCTTGATTGACTATCTCACCGCCATCAAGGAGCAAATAAAGATGAGGTGGCGGTCCAACATTGTTGGAGACGGACATCAGGCAAGATTCCTCATGGAGATAACAAGTTGGTTGGTCTTCAGGGTGAGCAGGACCCCGGAGAGTGCCTACTAAACCTCCTTGTGTAAATCTAGGGAAAGTGGAGTTTGGGATACGTGAGAGAATTGGTTTTTTGGGTCACCAAGGCTTCATTACTACCCAGTACACAAGGACCTTGAAATAATTTTTTATCTCCTTGGGCTTTTAGATACGTCTCAGACAAGGAACATTCTCCTGCATGCCTCTCTCAATTCTTGTCAGAACAGTTTCATAAGTACAATAGCATCAACAGGCATCAACCACCAGCTAGGCTCACACAGACTTGTATAATTTTCACTCTTTTTCACTGTTTTCAGAATTTTACATATTAAATCTGCTACGGTGACACAAGGAACTACAATTCTCTTAAATCCATAACAGTCAAAAAGATTCCAATTACACAAGTATGATTTTTAAAAAAAATGAGGAATATGCTACGTAACCGCCAGATTTCACAAGGAACATTTTGCAAAAAAAAAATGGTTTTGCTACGTGCTACACAAGGCGGCTTCATTGGGGCTCTCCGGGGTCCTGGGTGAGCTTCCACAATTTGAATATTGGCTGAGATTTTTTTGATTGCTCCTTGTGGCTTCTTGGGTGGGGGGTCTTCTTTGGTGCAAGAATGACACACCAGGCCTGTTGCAGTTTTGATACCTGCTTCATCCCACACTTTGAACAAACCAGAGAGATCCCCCATTGAGATGTTATTGAGGAAAAACATGGATCTTTGGATCTCGATAACAGCTCTTGGACAGTTTGGTTGTTGCTCAGTGTGTTCCTTGGGTTTGCGGGGACACGTCCAGACCCGTTCCTCATTGACTGTGAAGAGGTTTGCAATCTTGTTTGATTGTTGGGAGGATTTAAGAAGAACTTCAATGAAATAATCACACGAAGCAAATTTTCCACGGATGAACCTTCCTTGGTGCAGTTTGCTTGCAAGGTTGAATAGACTGGACTGGCCTTTTGTCAAGACCAATTGTATCTGACCCTTCCCTGTTAGTTTGTAGGTGGCACAAGCACTAAAATGGCGGATAAGATTGGTGAAAAGATCTTTCTTTCCCTGTTTAGTTGTCCCCTGAAGCCACAAGGGACGGTAGAGCGCATACTGAGTCTCCATCCCGGCAGCCATCCAGCAGCGGTTGCAAAGAGATGGGTCATTGGACACCTTGTACAAGGGGTACGTTGAGTGGGGGTTGCGGTCAATATTGACTGAGTTCTTAGGCCTTCCCAGCTTGACCTTCTTGAGCAACGTTTCTGTTGTATCAGGAGGTCGTCCATTGTTCACCTCCTGAACTCTTTGCTTCCGAGGTTTAGTCCATCCCATAGAGAGTGAGACATCCTTGGTTCCTTTGTTTTGGGACCCGTACTCAATCAAAATCCCACGCATTACAGCCAAGAAGTTGTCCTCAAGAAACTTTGTGAAAGAAAAGAGCTCCACTAATCCAACCATGAGCGATTTGTGTCCGTCACTGCCAATTCCAAGAGCACCAACAAGTCAGATACATGCAAGGAAAATATAAAAGAACCCTCACCAACCTCATCATGTAATACAATCAATGCATGCTCTCATGGGCATTATTTGTATCAGGGAGCCCCTTGTCTGCATTGTTGGTGTCTTCCAAAAGGGGTTGGCATGAGGGGAAGAGCACTGACTCAACATCAGACATAGTCCACCAGTCAAGCCAACGCTTGGCCTTGGGAAACAGACTTTGGAGCTTTTCAATCTTCTCTTCATGGCTGGGCCCTCTGTATTTTTTCTTTTCCAGGAGGGCCACACACATCCGCTTAAAGTTTTCCTACAGAAGTGAAGGCCAATCAGTAATTGCAAAGACAAGCTTGTTGGAGTGAAAGATGAAGAATACCTCTTCATGAGCTGAAATGATTGAGCGGTTCTGTTTGATCCGGGTGACTTGAGCACGGAAGTGCTCATGACAACCCTTCAACTTTGCCATTGCTTGATTGTGATCTGTCTTGCAGAACACCTCCATGTAGGCCCTGACAAAGCCTTCCTTCTGGGCCATTGAAAAATCTACAACTTGACGTGCCAGGGTCTCCCGCTTGGATTGCGTGATCAAGGGTATCAATTTCTGGCGGAAGAGCTGTGCAAAATGAAGCTTGTAATAGTCTTCTCCCAAACCATGGATCCATGTAAGTTGAATTGGTATCCATCTCAATAGCTGTTCACAAAACATTGAGGTCAACAACAAGTAGCCATTCTCAAAAAATCGGTAAGTTACATCCGATAAGAGTCCGCCTTGGTAAACCTTGTTCTTGTGATTGCGGGAGAGGAAGCGGTCGGCCATCCAAGAAGTCTGGAAAGTGAAATGTTCACTTCCCGGAACAAACGATGCTGATTTGACCAGGAGGCCTTTCCTGTGAAGCAGACCACAATCAGGTTAGTAAGCTGTTTTGTTTTTCTGATTGGATCAAAATGAGAAATGCTTACTGATTCCATTCAAACATGTCCAAAAGAAATTTATCCCCGGTGCCGTTCCCAGACTTCAAGGAGGAAAGACCCAATTGATCCCGGATTGTCCTGCGGAGGTTTCACAGGCGGCCCCTGTTGACTAAAGACTTGTGAATGTCTCTTACACTGGTCATTTCACCATCTCCATTGGGCCTTCCCATCTGGAAGGAAAAGTGGGATCAGTCAGAATCCAAATGGCCCATGTATGATAATTGGGCAGTTCACATACCTTAAGCTGGAAGGCTGCAGCCCTGGGGTTACACTTGACTTGCTTGCGGAGTAAGTCTTTTGATAAAGGATCAGGCTTCTTGGACTCAGGCCATGGGTGACATTGTGACGCAAAATTGACCAACCGGTGGGGTTGTAAGTGTCAATCCTGTTGAATTTTTCTCTTTCTGTCTACCTCTGTCCTATTCCCCATTTTCCCCTTTCTTGAATCTTCCTGATCTGGACTGAACTATAGTCATTAGTAGCTTGTTTTCTGTTGAATTATTTTATCAACAACTCATGTCTCTTCAATGATTTCTTTCTTTTTCTAGTTCATTATCTGATTCTTAAAAACTGATTACTTTGAATTAACGCCTCATAGTATCTGTGATTCAAAATGTTTTGTCTTGACTGACTCATCTAGCCTAACTACAAGAGAATGAGATGTTTTGTCCAAGTTTGTCTTTTTCAAGAACTTATTTTGTCTTCTCTCAGTTTTTATTCAAAAATTTCCTTTATTCATTTTTTGCCAACCCACATTTTAACCACTTGTACTTAGTCTACTTAAGCTAGCCTAGTTAAGTGAATAAAAATCCATTGGTTCTTTCATTCTTTTCCCGTGAACCTTTCCCAAAAAGGACCAGTCTCCTTCTTGCGCCATCATCCTTAAAAATTCCCTTCTTGCACCAGCAGTTCAGAAACTCAACAAATCCAAACCATTGTATCTGAGCAGGCTTGATGGTAAACAATCCCAGGGCAGCAACCAGCTGCCCCTTTACACTGAGGTTTACTGCAAATCATATGGCGATTCAAACAACAGAATGAACACACTTTGCGGCATGTGATGAAAGGAGACACATTCAGCTTTGCTTACCTGGCAAGAAACATGTCAATTGCATGTGTTGCAGTTGGTGGAGAACCAAGCCACTGGCAGTTGTCTTGATTGCAGAACATGACTCCAAGACAGTAGATCCGCTTTACCTGCCACTGAAAATTGCGAGTGGTTTCATAGCTTGTGGTCTTGGTAAATCCCACCGAGCCAAAGTTACGGAAGTTTCTTATCTCAGGTTGCTGAACAAATACAGTTGCACCATTGGGGTAGATTGGATAGCCTTCACAATCCAGCTTGCAGCCATGGTCTATAAATGTCTGGTATGAATCCTTGTCCTTGGGCAAAGATCACTTTTTACATATGCTGACAGGGGATGGATCTTTGGATTTTGCTGGGAGGCTGCTGTGCGAGTTGACACAAGGGTTGGATGAGTCTTCTGGATTGTACTGCGAGGAATCAATATCACTCATGTTGGATAAAAGTGGGTCAAAAAATCACGCAAGAAGAGAGGAATAATGGAGGAATATCAGGAAAAGGTGAAGTAAAGCCGAGAGATCTGGGTTCTGTATGAATTCACCTGATCAGAACCAAATTCCCTTTGTAAGAATCCTCTTGAACGTGGTTATATGGAGTTTTAAGGGGTCTGTTTCAGGGGAATTTGTCCACCTTGTGCAACAAGCCTTGGGAGTTTCAACAGTTCAATACAAGGATAGCATTTCACAGGGTATGTTTCAGGGGCATTGTGAGTGTACATTGCCATTTTGTATACACAAAAAACCAGTGTCTTTTTACAAGGTGACACATACAAGGTGTTTCAGAACAAGGTGTGATTTATGTTGGAAACTTTGTAAAATTATAACATTCACCCAGTTTGGATAATTTTGTGGGGTCATCAATTTACAAGGCATAGTCCTTGTAAAAGATACTTTGCAAAATCAACCCACCCCCTTTAATATTGTCCCACTCCTTGGAAGTGAATTTGTACCCGCTGAAGTATTTTCCAGTACCGTTCTCGGTTTTGTTTACAAGAAGTTGGTTGACAATCTAGTGTGGGTGAAGATTTTTCTTGTAAGTAGATAAATAATTGTTAATGTTGATCAATATTGACAGCATTGCAATGTAAAAAAAAGTAAGCAAAATTCTAATTTCTAACCTTTCTGGTGTTGTAAGCCTGATTACGACTTTCATAAGCTATGTTCCATCTTATGCCGTACCCTCCAATGATACCTGGTCCTTCATACCCAAGCTTTTGGGCCCACGCCTTAAATTCAGCTTGTTTCGCAGGCGAGCTTGCAATACAACAGCAAAAGTAGTCAACCTAGATTCAAAAACAGATTTTCAAGTGTCAGTATGACATCATGTTGACTTGTTGATCTCAGTCAAGGTTATACAGCCTAATCTCACCTTTTCAACGTGAAACCAATTCCAATTGCGGCATACTTTCCCTTGCTCTTCTTGCTGACAGTTTGACTGTTTTCATCAGTGGAATCTTCTTCTTTCCCAGATTCAGTTACATTGTTCAGATTGGTTTCTTCCTCCTTGTCATATTTCTTGGCCCCATTGTCAATGATCTCAAATTCTTCATTGATTGTTTCAAGTATTGGAAAGTGTTCTGGTTTTTGAGCGGTGGGTGCTTTGGCCATCAAAAGCTTGAGGGCTGAGAGGCCTTCCCCCAAGATAGGAGCCAAGACATGGCAGAAGCAACGCTGATGGTTAACAGAATGATCCCAGAACGTACCATTGTGGCTGTTGAGCAAGCAAGACAGTTCCTTTGTCATAGTAAAGTTATTTGATCCAGAGTCAGTTGTCTTGGCCAAAATGTGCTG
Organism: Puccinia coronata f. sp. avenae; assembly: GCA_002873125.1. Classification (NCBI taxonomy): domain Eukaryota; kingdom Fungi; phylum Basidiomycota; class Pucciniomycetes; order Pucciniales; family Pucciniaceae; genus Puccinia; species Puccinia coronata. The sequence continues at coordinate 200,043 of PGCI01000026.1, forward strand.
GATCAAAGAATCAACGTTAAGTACTAAGATGATGGATGGGAAAGAAAATAATGATGAAGAATAGGATTCAACACATATCTTTTTATGAAGATCATGCTTGATCAGCACTTAGGAAAATGGAGAAGCAAGGAATATGCCCTTATGGTGCCAGGATATGTATTTGATTGACAGATGCTGACATTGATACTGCGAGTCCTTGGTGATGTAGCAAACAGAGATTCCCAAGAACTCTTTGTGGCCACCTTTTGTGGTCCACACATCAGAGATCAATCTGATCTTTGAGTTGGCCTTCTAAGAAGGTCAAATAGATCACTTCAGTGAGAATTAAAATGAAAATGAGTGGATAATCAATAATAAAAACTGTTGTCTTACATTGATCTCGTCTAGAACACTTTTCTGGAGTGACAAGTAGAGACTTCAAGTAGTGGTTGAAGCCCAAGTTTGTGAATGTAATTTTGCTTGGGGGTTTAAAAAATCAAGGTTAATGCGGAGGGTTTGGTTGTCAAATCAAGCCCACGGCAGCGAATGTTGAATGATCCAGAATACCATCAGCTTGTTGAACGTTGTGTTGTCAAAGCGGCCTTTGGTGACAAAAGTCACAATTGTGTTGTTGGATTTCTTGGAGGCACTGGAGTGGTTGTTTATTTCTTGAGCAATCTGAGTGGCTGAAACAAAACGTTCCACAAGAGACAGGACGTCCGTCAATCGCCATTAACAACCACAAAATCTAAAGCAATAATAATTGGATTGGGTTCCCTCATTCCCGCTGTGAGCCCATTTAAGAAGCTCCTCCAAATTGGGAGAATAGCCCTTGTTCAAAGGCACCCAACTTGGTTTTTACTTTCACACCCGCGCCGCTTCAGTGCACTCAATCTTCGCCGCGACTTCAACAAAGACCTCCCACAAGTGGAGGTAAAATTTCTGATATAAGCCTCCACTTTTTCAACCTTACACACCACATCATTGCAGTTTTGTTAGGGTATTGCAGGGTGTGGGACCTGGTGGAAGGGTGAAATTTGTGGCAACATGTCATCGGCAGAGGTGCAAGGATTAAGAGGAGAGGCAACCAGTTCAGTTCAGCAACCGTTGCGCTGGTACTTGTGGCATCCATGAGTGAGCTGAGTCGTTGTACACTACTCATCCGGCATTCCAGTGGTGTGACCGCGGGCGGATCTGGTAACTATCGGGGGTGCATACTCTAGGGAAATCATCTCGTCTCCTGTGGTATGATTTAGGTTTGCCTCCGGGTTGGTATTTGACGCTGAGGTTGACTCTTGTGTTGATTTTGGATCCTGTTTTAAAATTTGAACAAGAAGAACCCAAATCAAAAAAGGGACAAAAACGGTAGAAGGGGACAAATAAACTCACCTCAGTTGCAGAATCAGATGCAAGAGCAGACTCTGATTCACTGCAAGATTGATTTTTTCTGTTCACACTGCGCTTGGACTGAGTCGGGACAGTTGTCAGAAGGGATCTTCGTGAATCTGATTGTGTTGGAACAAATCGGCCTGGGGAAACTAGATTGGTCTTTCTACGAGCTGATTGATGAATTGGGGCTAGAGAAGGAGGAAGGGATTGGGAAGGTGTCAATCCACCAGTGAACTGGATTTCTTGTTGATCTGGGGTGATATTGCAAGTCATTTGGCAGCTAAGATAATAAGATTAGCACAACTGAAAGAGAGAGAATATATGTTAAAAATTAACTCTAGTGCATAGGCGTTGGATTTTGTAGATGCCAAATATTCTGTTGCAGTGATTTTTCAATGTATTAAATACTGTAGGGGCATTGCGGTTGACTTGTGGGTAGGATCTGGCAGAATGGCCGCTCTCTGCTCACAAAAGGCAGCCACCCTCTACGCTCCCCACGCTTTTCCCAGCGGGAAGCGCAATAAAGCGCATCACAGCCGCTACTGCGCTGAAGCTACGCTATTGTGTAGCAAAAGCGCAAAAAAATCGCTCCGCTACGCGGAGGTAAAATCTGGCGTAGCGGTTTTTTTGCTGCGCTGGCGCTAATAGTAGCATGCGGGCGCAACCGCTATCGCTAATTGGCTTCCAGAAAAGCGGGTGCCCACTACGCTGCGTTAAAAGGCCGCTTTTTGTAGCGCAGCGTAGTGGTTGCGGTGTTGATAGGATCTCTTTGGAGGCCCAAACTTGCACACGCCTCTCTTTTTTATACTGTTTAATGGGGGTGGCACATGCGTTCAATATGCCAAGTCTCTTGTATTAAAATTCTGGTCAATACATACATATGTCAAACATGAACAGTCTTGTCACCAAACCAACTTTTTTTCAGATGAGATCTGGTCTGCTGATTTGTTTGTTGTTAATGAGGTGTAACATAATGAAAGTTCACCCCTACATAGTCTTACTTGTTTTGCATGATCATTGATAGGCTACTGCAGCAAAGCCAAAATTGGGCCATGGAGAACCAAGAAATTAGGGGGTTTCACGATAGCGTTTTTCGCTTCCGGTCCCCCCTAAAATTTTTTCTTGCTCGCGACATTTCCGGTCTTAAATTTGGTCTTGATTTTTTGATCACTGACCGACGACATCAATTGTTCACTGCTCCGATCAATTGGAAGGGGGAACCTTCGCCCTAGAGCAGGCTTCAGTATGCGATGGGATGACACCATCATCTCAGCTCCCTGAGTTAACAAACAAGGAACTCTGAAATTTTACATGCGCAGTGTCTGCGCAGCTGCCTTAAAATTTCCCGGAGGTCGCTTAAAACGTTTCCGGTGAATGTCTATCGTGAACCCCCCTATTGGATGTTTAGGGTAATTTTCAGTTTGCTTTGGACACCACGCTGGATTGAAGCCGGTAGCTAGTAATTTCTCTTTTGGCCCCTGAAGTATGCGCAGTTCTCTTAACATGCGCCGGCTTTGTGCCCCCCCCCCCCCCCCCCATCTTAGCCGACAAGGAGGGAGGGACTTTGTTAAGTTCAGATATATATGACAGTCGGAAGTGATATGGGATGTTCCTCTTAAATTTCAAGTTAGCCCCGTGTAATGTTTCATTAAATAACTGCGAGAATCATTCAAACAAGCCTCGGGCTCAGCTTATCGGTACCGTTCCAAGTGTTGAAAACTCAATGATCTGCTGCCCATGCTGCGCCGGATCATGTAAGTTTTGGCCTGTTTGAATAGAGATGGTGGTTGCTTCAGTCGGCCTGTGCCAAGGATGTAAAATATGAGTTTGAAATCAAAGCGTCTACATCACACGAGTTGGAGCTAAGGACTCCGGATACTCCAAAGTTGACTCAAGTTGAGCGCATCACCTTCAGTTTCGCATCTGTTGTATGTCGCATTGAAGGCTGTTCCTTCATACCAACAGATTTTGGCGCTTTACTTTAAGGGGTTTCCTGTTATCTTTTGCCACCGGAAAGTAAATCAGTCCAGAAGCAATGTATGCAACATAGTTAAGCCAAACGTTGACATTCTTATCAATTTAATCCCATGTGCCCAACAAGGCTTGGAAACGTTTTGGATGTCGAATTGTCACAGGGTTATGTCATAGATGCTCAAAGTGAGCAGTGTTATCATTAGCCACTTGCTTCAGACTATGAGTCATGACGTTTTTGGAGATGAATCTTGCTCTGATGCAGCTTCAAGGAGGCATTACCAGCCACCAAGGTTGATACATTACAACCAAACAATCTCCGTTGTGAACAGATTGATCCTTCCTGATAGTGATACATACTGTTTCTCCATCCTCTGCCTTGCAAACTACTATAACTCAATTGCAATGAGAAAGCGCAAGTGTAGAGATGCTTTGTGTAACTTGCGCTCCATAAATAGCCTCCTCTTCAGTGCCACAAGACACCGTCCACCTACTCAATTCCAATCTCCCATTATCCTTTGACTAGACCATTAATCATTTTCATATATAACACCATAAACGTCTCCCCAAGCCTCTTTTAATCATTGAAGATGGCTGCAACAGTTTCGCGCTTCCTTTTAATCATGGTAAGATAGCGTCAAGTACACAGAGAACTCGGTGCAATGAGCCAATGACTTCTTTTTGTTTCTCAAGATGATCCAAGTAGCAGGATTGATTAAAGCTTCAAACCCCTTGCCTAGTCCCCTTGGTGAAGCCGGTAAGCTGCATCAAAGCTGCTCCAAACATTCAGATGATATCAAAAGTCCCCATAACAGCAGCTCTGAGACAAAGCCTTCCTAATATTGGCCGTTAGATTGGGGAAAAACACCCCAGAGCATGGGTCATTATTACTCAAAGCGTTCTGTGAGTGCCCTTATTGAGTACTGATCAGTTATGTAACTCAAATTTCATGTACACGATTGAGTTGTTGATGAGCCAGATTTTGGAAATTTGCTATCTGTATTTCTGATGATGTGCAATTGGTCTAATACAGTTTTCAGATCCCTGTAGTATTTGTGGCGAACAGATGCAAAGTGACCTGGTGGAATGGCCAGGATGTGGTCACCAATTCCATAGCAGATGTGCGCATGAACACCCCAATCAGAGTGCTTGTCCAGACTGTTCAAGAAAGTTGAGGTCTGCTGAGACATATAGTGTGAGTGATCTCTGCAAAGTTTTTCTGTTGAAAATTTGGTGCATAAATAGCCCATTCAAACATTTGACAAGATTCAATTCTGTTCTACTAACCATCATAAAAAAATAAGTTTTGCCCAAACTGTTATAGAAGAGCTACAGATTTAAATCAACACAAGTGTCCTGAACATTCTGGTATAAAGAATGCAACCAGCAACTAGGCAAGCCTAATTTAAGAAAGGATTACACATTCCTTATAATGAATTGTCACTTTTTGTTCTTCTCAACCCAGCCACCCCAAAAAATACAACAAAGTAATTACCAATCTAGTATATGATAACTTCCCAAGTGCATTCTAGAGCTATTTCCTTCTTTGCCATTCCAATTCCTTCAGTCATTCTGTGCTTCCCTGTTTTCTTGTTATTTTGTCATCCAAAAAATTGAGTGGAAATAAAAAAGGTATGTTGTCCAAGAAGCAGAAGAGGGTGTGTTCTCACCCAAAGACAGTCCAGGCTTTAATCAGGCCTCTGGCCCTGGGTCAGCTTCTTCATGATCCAGGATGACTTACTGAAAGATCAGAAACATATCAACCATAAAAAACCTTCAACACCAGTTGGTATCTGCTATTGCATCAAATATCATCTGGTATGAAGAGTAATTGTATTGAAATTCAATACTTCAAATTCAGAAACAATTTGGATTGCATGTCCAATCAACTTGGGCAGGAAATGTTGCAGATTTTATTAAAGATTACAGGTAATTCAATCACTTTGATTGATTACTATTTCAAACCAGCCTCTCATCAATAGCAAACCCAAGATTGTGTTCAACAATGGGTTTCAGTTTTGTCTTTGTGCAACACATTTTAACAGGGATGCATTTAATATAGCCAAGGATGAAGTTTTAAATTTTGTCTCTGAACTGATTCCACATCTAACAATATTTTGGGCCTTTTCTTTCCAATTAGCTAAATTGAATCTTGACAATCTACCGCAACAAATTCATGGACCTCCCAGCTTCCTGGAGGAGAATTATGTTACTTTTTCATGAGTAGTTCTGACTTGTGATGGTTATTTAGGGTGTATGTAGCTGGTCCAACATTGGTGACCTCCCTCTCACACTCTGAGGCAAAAAAGTGCTAGGTACCAACCAGACACCCAGTCAAATTAGATGTTGGTGAACAACATTAGTTGAGATGCACCCAAGTGAGTGTGTCCCAGTAGATCCCAAAGATCCAAACCATGTAACACATCAGCAGGTAGGAAAAAACTGATGCACCAATAGGGTGAAGTCACACAGACACAAATTATTGTTCTACTGCATATAGTGTTTCTTCCAATGGGCAATAGATTATTCTAGTCTCACTGTGCTTGGTTGGGCTCCTTTGAGTATTCTTTACGTTTGTTAGAAGATTTCCCTTCCTGGAGATTCTCACTCATTCAAAATTCCAACAAGGCAAGAAAAGATGTAAAACAAATTAGAAAATCAAGAAATTAAACAATTATGAATCTATAAGAATGCTTTTTTTTAATCCCCACTCGTGTCCCTTAGTGTTCATTCTAAGATGCATCTTATCTTTGGTATCTGTTCTCTCTCTCTCTCTTCTGCTTTTTTTTTTTTTTTTTGGTTGATCATGGCAACACACTCGTTTTTCTTACTATTGTAGGAGAGTACTTTTGTTTTCTGTTTTTTGTTTGTTTGTTTGTTTTTTCTGTAGGGCTACCAAAAATAATCAGCGGGAATAGGAGAAGAAGAGAAAGAAGAACCAAGAGGTGAGGGTGAGAAGAGGAAACGAGATAAGTTGAAAGTGACAAAAGACGTTCGCGCTGGGAAAGGGTGAGATTCATTCGGGCGAAGGAGAATTAAAGGCTGGGGTTCTTGAGGGCGATGAATGCTCATCAGACAGATGAAAGAATGAAAGAGGCGAGATTGTGTTTCTGGGATTGATATTGGGAAAGACCATTTAAGCTCGAGTCCAAGTTGAGACGCTTGAAGTGGTTGTCGTCTCCTGGAACCCCATCGCACCGATGAACTAATTTTCGATCAAACATTGGGTGATAGCCTCATAAATCCGTCCGGCTGTCGGGAAAATCAACCACCAGCTGAGAAGAGGAAGACCAGGGCGTTCAAAAGCCTCGGTACATTCCACGTCCTCTACAGACAGAAGTTTTGTAGTGCAGATGTGAGATTAGTGGACGGTCCATCGCATTGTGGGGCTTCAAGTGTTAAATGTAGTGTCTAGAGGACAGAACACCTAGTCTCTTACCTGAAACCGCGTGGTCGGAAGTAGGGGTTGAATCCTCTACCTCGTCCTCGTCCTCTACCTCTGCCTCGTGATAACCCAGGCACGTTTGTCCGTTTGGGAGTCACCTGGTGGCAAGGTTCATGACGTCAGATTACAGACGCCCAAAGACAACAGGTTGGATGAACTATGGACTGACCTTGATCTGCCTACCACGGAATAATGAATCGTTTAGAAGGCAAGCTTGGGGGACCAGCATTGGATCTGCGAATTCAATGTACGCAAATCTACGAGTCCCGAGCGACAGTCAGTGACGCGTTCGATGGGTGTCAAATGTGGAACAAGTGGATTTACCCTTTAGGTTGGCCGGTGAACTTGTCGCAAAGAATGGTAATTCGGTTTATCGTTCCGCATGAGGCGAAATGGGCTTGGATTTCCTCTGCCGTACTGCCGTAGTCCACCTGAGATAGCGGATGACCGAACAGAAAGCGAAGGGTTGGCGTGAGATCACAGAAGTATTGTCGAGTGAGTAGGTTCACGCGGAACATACATTTCCAACATAGACACTACGACTATCAACCACCTCTTTATTTTCTTCCATGGTTCCAACCGGAGCCGGGTGCCCAACCTGGCCAGATTCGTTCATTTCCTTTTCGACCTGGGCTTGCATCTCTCTAAGTTTTTCTGCCTCGAATTCCATCTCTCTTACCCTCTGTTTCATGGACTCTAGTTCCTGTGAATCATTTATTCATTTGATGAGCCCCAAACAAGCAATTTTTTTGATTAGGCCCTGTGAGTAGAACAGCCTAGCGACTCGCGAGCAGATGCTTCACCTGATTATCTTCATCTTCGACAGTGGGGTCAGGTCGATTGCGAGAGTCCTGTACGTCGATCGAGTTCATAGTAAATTGGGTGTTGGTTTTTTTTTAGTTATTTGATGATTAATGAGGAGGGGCAGATGTATGTTTGATAGGTAGTAGTATCCTTTGCCGGGGAGACGATCGAGTGTATTCTGCGTTTTCTTCCGGTTGAGGCTGAATGAAAATTCCAAGTGCGGACAGGGGTTCAGGATGGCTCGATGCTTATTCTAGAGACAGTATTGCGACTCACTCGAAGGAAGTTATCCAGCGGAAAAAAGAAAGCTGGTTGGTTTCTCCGCAGAAAGGGTTGGTTGTGGTTGATGAGAGTTTTGGCGGGGGTTGGTTGCTGTGAACTGCGAACCACAGGGCGGGAACCATGGTGGGGACGACGCGCCGCAGCCGACTTCGCGCAGCAGCACCGGTACAAACTGGGCTCGAACTGCTCGAAGGGGGGTTCGTTTCAAAATGGGCTACGACATACGTCAAAGCGTATCAACCATTGTCTTTCAAACAATCAGAGATCAGGTTCACTAGCTTGAGATGGGATGAGATTCAATTTTTGCATATATTTTTTTTTTTGAACGTTCGAGGTATCTGAAACAAATTGATGAAACCCTCCAAGAAAGCTCTATCGATTCAAGAAAGAGTAAAGCAATGCATAGCTCTGCAATTGAAAATCGAGTGTTCTTGCAAAAATTTTCAGACTCTCTCTGAAGAAAATCTGAACAATTGGATTGGAGTTAACATAATGCCATATTATCAAGAGTTCTAAAAAGTAGCTAGCACTCTAGGAAAAGCATGTTAAATTTTGCTGGGCATGAGACAGGAAGGGGTCATTTTTTCTTGATAGATCAGAAATAGGCAGAAGTTAACTTATAAGGTATGATGATCTGATATCTAGTGTATTTTATTATTCTAAATAAATATGAGAGTGAGATGTGATTTTAAATAAGGAGAATCAAGCCAAAATGCCACACTTTCACCTCATCTTTTTCAATATTTGACCCCTTTCTCAATATATAGTTTTATGACTATACTTAGAAATTTGGGCAATCCATGTAGCAAATTATCTCAACATACACCACAAATAATCAATCTTCCCTTTTTTACAAGTGAAATCATGTAGAATCAACCCCTGCTGATGTAGCTCTAATTCTAATTCATACTAATTACAATGGTGCCTTTGTGGGTTGCAGCGGGCTGAAACAGTGATGCACCAGTTGGATCCCGGATAACTTTCTGCACCTAGCCACATGTCACTTGACATCAAGTAATAATTGTTTTTTTGTGGTGATATAGTTTGAAATTGATCTATTTTTTTTAACCAAAAGATGAACAAGTTAAAAGAAAACTTACTGCTCTTGCACCTTTGTCAACCCAATCATTTGGCTCCAAACCAAAGAAAAATCAATAAACATGATTAACTCTTATTGGAGCTAGAGGACAAAAACATATTTCAAGAGCCTTATTGTTGTTCTTCAATTATCTTTGTGGAGGTCAAAAGAATAAACAGAATCATAATCTGTAGAACTTGGGGAGGCAATACCAGGCCTCAATTAGAATGTCTGCCATGCCAGGAAGAGGCGAGAGATGAAAAAAGTACGGCCCCGGTTGGTTTAAAATTTTAGATAGATATTTATGTCTTGATGTGCAGTTCAAGATGAGTGTAAAAATCGTTCCAAAGCTGTGTATGTACATATTTCAATAGAGCCTGTGTTTAAGCCTTGGGGATGTTTTTGAATGCACACTGATAAACAATCATGAAACTGATCTGCATCATCGCAGCCTCGGGGACTATGACCCTGGACCGGAGGGTACACCACGGACGCAACAAAGGTTTATGGGACTCGATTCAAAATGTTTCTAGTTCAAACCCTAAATTTTTAGGTTCCGAGGGTCATAAATCCATTGTCCCACAGTATCGATTTTTTTTCTGGGGGGACAATGGATTTAATCCCCTGATCGGACTGTGGGAGTATCACTCAAAAACCCACTCTCCAAGGGAACAAACAGAAGCGACCCCCAGCAGCGCTAAGTTGCTGTTCTGAAGAGGATTTCTTCGAAAAAAAAAAATACAATCATGCCACCGGCATGTTTTTCTCTTGAAACTTTGAGAAATTGAGGTTTCCTGGAACAAAATGACCTTCCCAACAAAACAAGTCCAAAGTGCACACAGTGCAGGAGTGTTCCATGGAATGGATAGTCCAGCTGTATATGGCCTTGGGACTGTTGCCCTCCACTCTTGCCAGCCACGGGTTTGATCCCTGCTTTTGCCTGCGCAGTTCAGTGATGCACGCGTGCTGCAGTGTAAACCCTGTTGTGGGAGATGGTTTTTTGAGTGCGAGAGTGGTTCAACTCAATTGAACTTTAAATTTTTCAACGTTTTTTTATCGGTTTTTGCAACCAACTTCCAACCAATCCCGTTGGAGATCGGTTTTTATGACGGATCTCCAACGGGATTGGAATGTTGGAACAAACATTCCAAAAGTGGTTTCCGCAGGGGCGTCAACCCAACGTGCCCTGCGGATTCAATGGGGAACATTTGGCGTTCGGTTTCAAAAACCGATTGCAAACATTCATTTGCTGCTGTGGTGTATGTATGTACCCGTTACCCCGCTTTGTTCAGGAATCTCATCCTACAAGCTTCTCAACAACACTTCAGAAACTACACATATGTACATACAACATTCTGTCTCAGAATGGCCGGAGCAACCAAACCAACTTCGAGTTCATCGAAAGCAACCAAGTCCCTTCGCAACTCAATTCTCCAACAAAGAGGTAAGCATATCTTTCTCTGATTAGCAAAATTGAACTTGGAATTTTTTAGAAATTGGAACGAGTAACAAGTTGGAATGTCTTGTTTTTTTTTTTTATTCAACAGGTTCAATCCATCAAAACTTTCAAAAGTTGAAGGCCAAGTACGAATATAATCATGCTGGGAATCTACCCCAGTCTATGACGTCAATTGAAACCAATCAAGACCGTTGGAACGAAAAGCTTCAGCGATTACAATTCAACCATTTACCTCTATTACGCCAACAGATCAACAATCTGCCCAAATTACTAGCCCCAGCTGAGCTGCAACACAAGGACCAAAAAAAACTCAACTTCAACCAAATCAAAATCACCACCTTTTGATTCATCCAAAACCCATTCTCTGTAAAAAAAAAAAAAAGTATTTTCACTTCATCAGTTCCTCTATTGTCATTGTTTCTCTACATCAAAACCGTTCCACTCTCCCATTCCACTTCTATCCACCCCTCCCTTGCGTTCCATTCCTCACCCCTCCTCACATTTGAAAATTGAGTCTTCTTGCTCCCACCCGCGCGATAAGTTCTTACCCTATCAGGGGAGACCTATCAGGAACAGACCGATAACGTCTGTATTTAATTATCAGCCCAATAGCCAAGGGCTACCAGGGACTATAGTCATGGAAGGTATTGAGTCAGACAGCTCCTCCAATCACTCTAACTTGACCCCTTGCCCAACTAGCCCAGTCGACTTTGGGCAAAATCCAGCTCTCAACAAGTCGTGTCATAACCCAGACAATGACAATGGGATTACGAAGCTCATTGCTGAACTTCTATCCAACCCCCAACCGGACGGCAGCGTTGTCATTGCTGCAGACAAGGTCAAAGATCTTTTGTCACTACTGGGGATTGGTAAATTAACCACATCCATTGACAAGATGAATTCGCGCCTTGACTCTATTGAGAAAGCAATCAAAGCAGTAACTGCCCTGACAGATGTATCTGTTCCAGCCCCCATTCCTCTTCTTCATCAAGCTCCACCAAATGGGTGGGCTAATGTTGTTAAAAAGTCAGCCAACAATGTATCCATGCGTGTTGTACCCCGTCTGCCTCCTGTAAACCGAGTAATAAATGAATTTAAAGCATCATTTTTTGTTATTTGCAAGACCGTGCCCAAGTCCCGTCCCTTTTTCCAGATGAACCCTGATCAAATCACTAAGAAAGTGAATCAGGCCCTAAGTGAGATTAAAGCTAAAACGCTGGACGGCACCCCCATCACCATTAAAGGCTCTGCCACTCTCCCGTCAGGAGACTTTAAATTTTTCACGCCAACACATTTTTCAGCCAACTGGTTGCTTGAAAACAAACACATGTGGACTCACCTATGTGACCCCAATCTGATAACACCGCCGTCAACCTTCCCAGTAATTTTCACTCAGTCCCCACCTTCTTTAACCCGGCCAACTCCGCAACAATCCAAGACTTGTGTAATGAGAACAACATCGACAAAAAAGAAATCCACAGCGTTAGATGGCTTGGGAACCCCGTTGCCAACAAACAAACTCACGGATCAATTGTGATCCACTTACTCAACAAAGACCTCTCAAAGAAGATTGAAAAAGGCAGTCTCTTTTTTTTCGGCTTGTGCTTCGCTGGAGCCCATTACAAAAAATCACCAATTCAATGCTTCCAATGTTTGGAAGTTGGCCACACCGCTCAAATGTGCAAGAACACTCCATTATGCAAATTCTGCGGAGGAAACCATAACTCGCGTGAGTGTGAACAAGACAAAAGATGTGTTCGCTGCATCCAGAATGAAGTCAGAATTAACCCAAATTTTGACATGAGCCAAGGAAACATCCGCTTTCACCATTCACCCATGAGCATCAAGTGCCCTCTCAAAACTATGAACTTCAACCGCAACATAACAATCCAATGAGTAGATACAACCGTCCCAATTCACAAAATGTCATTCCCAACCCCCCTCCTTCCCCACCCCCAAGTTCCAATTCTTCTTTCAAAAACTCAGATGCATCTAAACCAGACCTTTTCAATATATTCCAACTCAATTGCCACAATTCCTTTGACGTTACCAAATAAACTCTGCTATTCTATGTCTCCAGGAGCCATGGATTAGCCCCCACACCATGACTCTACCATTTCATCAAAACTGGTCTATTGTTCTAGACCATAATCACTCTCCCACATTGTATCACAACAGACATGCATCTTGATTAACAAAAAATACCCGTCAAACCGGATCCATCCTCTCCCAAGCGGATCTTGAATCCTTTCAGCTATTGAGCTAGACATCCACATTGAAAGGATTGATAAAATCAGAATCATCAATCTTTATAATCCGCCCAAAGACCTTGAAGGATTGCCAGAACTTGATAACTGGCTATCATCTCTCAATGAACAAAAAATTCCTACTTTTTTATTCATGGACTCTAACCTGCACCACAAACTGTGGAACCCTCCAAGATACCCCCACTCTCATCCACAATCCAAGTTATTAATCAAACTATGTGGTCAAAAAGGCTTTAAACTCATCTCAGAAAGAGGCAGCCCAACCTTTATAAACTCTAGGAGTAGTCAAACCACCATTGATCTTATGTGGGCAAATGCTACGGCTGTTAAATTTTTCAACTCGTGTCTTACGTCTTTCTCCAACCATGGATCAGACCATCAAGCCATCTCCCTCTCCCTAAATTTTGAATCCAACCTTCAAATCAACCAAAGGTTAACTTGCAATCTCCAGAACATTGATGTCGAAAAATACCAATCCGACCTCCAAAGTCACATCCAGCAAATAAATGACTCTGATCTCTCTTCTCCAGCTAACATTGACTCAATCGTTAAAAAAATAACCACAGCAATCCAAAACTCCATTAATAAACAGAAAAAAATTGTCAACCACAACGCAGGGAAGATAAAACCATGGTGGAACACCACTATTCTTGACCCCATAGTTAAAAAAAGAAACAGAGCAAGAAAGTGGATTTTCTTAGCAAAAACCCCCGCAGCATTCGATTGCTACAACTACTGGCAACTTCAGTTCAGAGAAACAATTGTAGCGCTAAAGAAAGGTCATTGGAGAAAATTCTTATCAGAATGCAATGATATTGATCTCTTCAAAGCCTACAAGTACACTAAACCCAGCTCCAACAACACCATTGCTCCCCTCCTTGACAAAAACAATCAACTCACCTCCAAAAAAGAACAACAAGCCCGCCTTCTCTTCAAAGGAACATCAGACGTCCCAATTGATATCAACACTGACAACATACCACCAATTTTTTTACCCTCCCCGTTCTTCTTCCCACCAATTACCCCCACCAAAATCCGTCAAGCCGTTAATAAAACAGCCAAGGAAAAAGCTAAAGGACATGATGACATCTCTAATGAGACCATCAAGTGGGGTCTATCCACACTGTCAAAAATTTTGATCAAAACCTTCAACGCCTGCCTTAATATAGGCTATTTTACAACCTTTTGGAAACATGCCATCACAACAATCATTCGAAAATCTAACAAAGACTCCTATTCATCCCCTAATTCTTATTAACCTATTGCATTGCTCTCCTGCTTGGGAAAAATATTTGAAGCAATCATCACCAAGCGTATCACATTTTGGGCAGAAAACAATCATATCCTTGCAGAAGGTCACTTTGGTGGCCGAGCAGGAAGAAGCACAGATGACGCCAACCTCTTTCTTACCTCATGGATAAGACAAAAATGGTGAGAAAAGAAAATTGTATCCGCCCTCTTTCTTGATGTCAAATCGGCATTCCCTTCAGTTGTTAAAGAATGCCTAATAGCAACAATGATAAATAAGAACTTCCCGCCCTACCTATCGGCCATCGTTTCTAACCTTCTCACGGACCACACTACTTCACTTAAAATGGAAGACTATTTATCCCCAATTTCCAATCTACAATGTGGACTTCCACAAGGGTCTCCTCTATCCCCCATCCTATACATCATATACAACTCATCTCTCTTCATCAGTAACCCCTTGACGCTTGACCAAGAATCCATCTTGTTGGGTTTCATAGACGACGTTACTCATCTAGTCGCTGATAAAGACCTAGAAACAGCCATCAATAAACTTGAAACCAAAGGCAATCGTTCCTTGCTATGGGGAAAGAGACATAATGCCATCTTTGACCGGAAAAAGCAGACTTTATGATCCTCTCACACCAAAAACTTGAAGTAAGACCATTCAAATTTGGCAACATCTCCTTATCCCCTTCTCTTTCCGTTAAATATCTTTGTATCATCCTAGACACCAAACTTTCCTTTAAATCCCATCTTGCCAAAGTTAAGAAAACAGGCGAATTAACAGCCAGCCAGCTGGTTAGAATATCCAGATGCTCCTACGGCATAGGACTACAACAGTCCAAGAACCTTATGATCAGTGTTCTACTGTCTAGAATCCTCTTTGGAAGCTTCATTTGGGCTACAACAAGAAATGAATCTTCAGTCGCTAGCAATATGAGCAAAATATATAACTCTGCCTCCCGTATTATCCTTGGAATGTTCCGCACATCACCCACAGTTGTCTTATCAAGAGAATCCCCGCTAATTCATTTCTTTGATTCATTAAAAAGGAAAAACCATCTGTTCCTAATAAAAAAATTAACAGGCCCAGATTCACACCCAATCAAACACCTAATTCAACACAACATCCAGAATCCCCAAACTCGCCATCCCTCCCCAGTCCACAGCATGCTTGATCACCAAGCAATCCCAGAATACGATCCTCCCAACATTGAAACAATCCGACACCACATGATCAACCCTTGGGACGACTTCAGCATTAAAGTCAACAATTTCAACATAAAAAAAGAAGAAGCAAAAACAGTCGTAGAAGATCAAATCAAAGAAATCACGCGCAACAACAAACACATGATTTTTACCGACGGCTCAAGCATACCCAACCAGGGGACAGCATGCGCAGCAATAATGGACAGAACATGCAACATCTCCTGCCGCATCAATGACAAAGACAAAGCTTCAGCCTTTGAAGCAGAAGTCCTAGCAGTTAAACTTGGACTAGACGTCATCATTGAAAAATATTACGATTCCCAGAATCCTTTCCACCACTCCAGTAAGAAAATCAACTTCTTCATTGACAATCAAGCAACCATTCAATCCATCTCACATCCACCTAACACTATAAACATTTGTAATTTTACCCAAAGAAAAAACTACTGTTTGGGTTAAGCAAAATGGTAACTTTTTTCAACAAAATGGCTCAGTAATAAAAATTGAGCAAAACTGAGCATGCTCAGCAAAATCCCCTGAAGTTGCCAGAATTGATAAAAATGATTTCCGCTCAGTTTGTAAAAACAAAAAAAAAATCTGAGCATGCTCAGTATAGCTTATTTTTCACTTCTGACCATTTTCTGTAAAATTGGGTATATGTTTTTCCCATCCCAAGTTCACATTTTCTTTTTGGGTGAAATTGCAAATGTTTGTAGTTATAAACCAAGTTCAAATCAAATTATATTTCACGAAATCTATTTGAAAATGAAAATTTTGATTGAAATACTTGACTTTGACATATCCCTTTTCTGGTGTCCGGCTCACGTAGAGATTGATGAAAACGAAGCTGTCGACCAACTTGCAAAAATTAGCAACAGAAGGAAATATGCTGTGCATTCGCAACTGTAAACGAACACTGGCAAACATTCAACAAATCGCTCGCAAGAAATTCAAAATTGATAAAAAAAAGAAACCAATTACTAGAAACAACATTCAATTAACCACCCTTCCATACAAGATATTCAACAGCTTGAAGAAACTAGAGCAAGCTGAAAGTTCCATCATTTACCAGTTACGATTGGGTCACTCTCCACTAAATAACTATTTACACAAAATCAAGAAAATTGACTTGCCAAACTGCTCCAAATGCAAAACTATTGAAGATGTTCAACATTATCTGGTCAATTGCTCTCAATTCAAAAGTCAAAGAAAAGAATTCCGCCGCATTTTAAAAAGTGAAAAGATCAATATCAATGTCAACTCAACAAAAGACCTACTCAACTCACCTAAAGCGCTTCCTTTCCTCGCAACTTTCATTCTATCAACAAAAAGATTTGAAAATCTACATACTTATAAAGAAGATCAAGAAGAATAACATCAAATTTCCCTTTTTTTTATCACTTCCTTTGTTTAAAAGTCATCACTTTCTTTGGTCCAAAAGTCATCACTTCCTTTGGTTAAAAGTCATCAAGTTATCACTTAAATAGTATTACAGGGGTAGAAGGAGCCAGATACAAGAAGTTGTAGGGTTCGTTCAAAACTTTCCTGAACACCATCACCTAGGGTATGCAGTGGGGGCTGCATAGCAAACTGTTTGGGCGACAGAATGTGTTGTTTTGAACGAACTCGACATTGTCTATATCTGGCATCCTTATAAGAGTTGATTTTCTTTTTATTTTCAATTTTGGTCGTGTTTTCTCTCTTATCTTCACAAAGAATCAACTCTCAAGGCTATCAATACTTTTATTGTATTTCATATTTCAGTTTCAAAACATCATTGTATGTATTACTTTATCATGTATACACCAGTAGTGCGCAATGTCAAAATCAATCAGCACTAAAAAAAAAAAAAAAAAAAAAAGAGCTGCAACACGACCACCGACCACGACGGTTGGAAACTTGCGGTCATCATAGACATGCAATCAGAACTAGATCAAAACTTGCATCAAATCACATCACTCACTACTGGTATCAGACAACAATCCATGTTCTCGCCAGCTCGAACTGATGATAATCACTTGCATGAATTTAAAGAATTTCGACGTCAAAGATTATCATCCAGAATTAAATTCTTAACCCATGAATTATGTCTAATCTTTGAACTCTGCTCTGGTAGTATACGACATTTAAAAATAGACGCACCCATACCTGCCAATCAAATTCATAAATTATATCACAGCCCTAGAATGATCAAACTTATAACAGCGGCAAACAAATCAATCGACCAATTAATCAAATGGTTAACTAGCCACAAATTCATCACCATCCAAGAGCATTGGAAATCCAATCTTGTTGTCTTTGATCACAAAATTACTGAATTAAATGAAGTCATCAATCGATCCATCGATCCACCAAAAGTTGGAAATCACAAGGAAGACAAAGATTACGATTTCTATTCAGACAACGTTCCAAGCCTCAATGAAGCTGTGGTTCCATTGGCTCAATCCGTCATAGCTGTCATCAAACTATGCAGATTATTCTTCAAGAAATTTGCTTGAAATTACGGAAGCCCACAGGGGACACAAAAAGCGCCAAGCGCCAAATCACGCCAAATCGTGCCATTGCGCCAAATCACTCAGTCAGATTTTTTTTCTGCTGATCACCACACATCACAACATCACTTTTGGACCTATGGGCAAGTCAGACTGGCCTTGCGGCAGCATGCAAAGCCAGTCGGACACTGGGTGAACTCAAACCCCCCCCGCCAACCTTGGATCTCAATCTTGGCTCCTGCATATATGAACACCTCAAGCCGCAAGCACACCTCAACCTTTGACAGACTGTAGCCCTGTCATTCCTCAACAAAAAAAACATGATGAGGACCTCATTGGACTCGGACAATTGGGACAAATCCAACCGGCGCGCTCATTTTGATTAAACTCAATCCTCTCAGAGACATTTGTTCACAATTCACAAATTGTTGATTAAGAAATGAAAAAGTGAATGTTAAACATGAAAAATTACAATCAAGATCATTTAAAAAGTTATATGGCATAATGTGAAAGTTAAGGATATTCATAAATCCCTTTTAGTTTAATAATTAATGATTTGGAATCTTTGGGAGTAATGGGCACACAGTTGCTGAGATGTTCACACATAGGTTTGGTATAATCAGTAATATCCACCCAAGAATAACTAACTCCTGACTGAACAGAACCAATGGCATGATTCCAAATTTGGTAATCATTTTCTCAACTATGAAAAAAATGAATATCAACTTTTTACTGATGTCATTGGGAGCAGTATATACTTGCAGATTCTACTTGAACACATATAAGTGTGGTGGAAGCACTGCATCATGTGTGCAAGTATAGATCTGGATGCACTTCACCCAATGAAATAATTCAAAATGTGGCAATCAAGTTTTGAATAGTTCAAAATTTTATTGAAAATTTGGGAAGCATCTCATTGGTTTTGGTGAATCCAGTGTTATACTTTCACACATATTACAGCAGTGCATGCTCAAAACTTATGTTTGCAACTTGAAATGCACTACAATCCACAACATGATTCAAAATTCAAGTTTTCAATGTTAAAAAATGATTGAAAATTTGGAATTATGTCATTGGTTGCAGTAGATGCAGAGTTAATAGACTTTGACACACATAAATTTTGTGCAATCAGCAATCACTACCAGAAAAACTGCTTCAAGTGGGAGCAGTTGACATACAATAGTACAAAGGCCCTTTTATAATATTGCATGTCAACTGCTGACAATCAAAGCAGTTTTTCTGACAGTGAATGTGTGTGAACATATAGTTCTGCATGCACTGCTCCCAATGAATTCATTTAAAAGTTGAGGTTTTTCATATTTTAAACCTTCATTATCAACTATGTATGGGGGACCAGAAAGTTAAAAGTGAGAAGAGGACATATGATGGAAAGTGGAGCAAATCAAGACTGAGAAGAGACACTTATTCACCCATGAGAGACCAGCAAGGCGCAAGTGAGCACAGGATGTATGATAAGAAGTGGAGATGAGCAAGACTGAGAAGAAAAAATCACTCACCTTAGTGGTGAAGCAAGGGGAAAAATACTAAATGAGTGAGGATAGAGAAAAAAACAGCACATAGGTACAATGTAGTAAAACTAAGTATGAGATGAGAAACACAGTCCTGCAGCATGTCCTCCTCTCCAAACCTAACCTAATCTGGTTTGGTGGTTGCTGAATCATTAAACTTTGGCATTATGACATTGGATGCTGTAAATCCAGAGTTAAAATTTCACAAATATTAGAACATGCATTAAACATATGTCTGCAAGTATGACTCTGCATTTACTGATCCCAATGACATAATTCAAAAGTGGAGAAACAAGTTTTTCAAATTTGAAAATATGAGTAACAACCTTGGAATCATGTTGGGTCCATTAACTCAATATTTATCCTTGTATGTATAATGCTGATTGCAACATACTATGTGTGTGTTATTGTCATTTTTGGAAATAATTGAAGCCAAATAATTGAAGCCAAATATTTTAGCAAACATGTACACAATGTTTCCAGAAATTTCAAATCAATCACATACAAGGGATTTCTCAATACCACAAAATTGGCACATTGTTGGTGGCATTCCTACAAAAAGTGTTCACATATCTTGTTTTCCTGAGCTATTTGCTAACCCATTTTGGTTAAATTCTTCATTGGATGACTTCCCTTCAACTCTGTAAAGAGATACAGAGTCAGATCTGTGAATTCAAAATCAGGTCTATAGATTCAAAAGATAAAATTATATAGATCCCCCTGCAAAACTTTGATAAAAAAAAATTAGAATTTGGAACTCTAGATCTGACTCTGCAGCACCTTACAGGGTCAAAGTGAAGCCCTCCCTTCCTCCATACCTCATCAACTATGTACACACCACAACTACAGATTTCAAATCAATATAATGGAAATGTCTCAATAAACTGAAATTTTTCCTTTTTAAGTGGTATTCCTTGCAAAAGTTACTCATGTATCCGGGTTTGAATTTTCCTACTCTAATGTCTTTTGCTAAGTTTTTTCATTCCCCTATAGCTCACCAACCACCTACAAACTGCAGAAAATATTATCAAATTGATCATGTATAATGGATTACTAAATACCCCAAAATATGCACATGATACATAGCATTCCTCACAAAGTTAATTACATATCCATTTTCCTACTCCAACCTATTTTGCCAAAAAATCTTGATTCAGAAATAGCGCACCAACTGCCTACACAACACAGCCAAAATTTTCAACTGAATCAAATCAAAGGCCTACCTAAATGTTAATACCCTGAAATATTCATATGTAATTTAGTGGAATTCCTCACAAAGTTATCTACACAGTGTTTCCCCCCATTTTGACAAAATTCTTTATCCCTCTAACACCCACCAACTACCTACAAATCAATTCCCAAAATTTCAAATTAATCCAATCAAAGGGCTTTCTGAGTACCTTGAATTTTTCACGTGGTCAGTGGCATTCCTCACACGCACATATACATATTGTGTTTGCCTACTCCAACCTAGTTTTTCCAAATTCTTCATTCCTGATCTATGATCCCACACAAATCACACCAATAAAATTTCAAAACACTAAAAAATGATACAAGTTTCAATTTCATTAAATTTTTGACTTTTCACCTTTACTTAGTTGCCGTACTTTTTAAAGTCTTTTCATGTTTAACATTCACTTTTTCATTGCTTAACCAAGAATTTATGAAATATGAATGGATGTCTCTGAGGGGATTGAGTTCATCCAAAATGAGCTTCGTGGTTGAAATTGTCTCGGTCATCCGAGTCAAATGAGGTACTCATCATGCTTTTTTATTGAGGAATGACAGAGCTACACTAGTCTGTCAAAGGTTGAGGTGTGGTTGCTACTTGAGGTGTTCAAGCGACAGTGAGGTCCCACCCGTTGCAAAGCGACCCTGCGAAGGAGGCGGAGGGGTCGCTTCGCGACCTCTTGAGGGACTTTGCTAAGTTTGTGTCCGACTGGCTTTGCATGCTGCCGCAAGGCCAGTCTAACTTGCCCATAGGCCCAAAAGTGATGTTGTGATGTGTGGTGATCAGCAGAAAAAAAAATCCGACTGAGTGATTTGGCGCGATGGCGCGATTTGGCGCGATTTGGCGCGATTTGGCGCTTGGCGCTTTTTGTGTCCCCTGTGGGCTTCCGTACGAAATGCATTAAACCAGATCCCATCGCAACCGTTCACTGATATGAATTCTTATCAACTACATACATTATCGGAATTGGCTGCATTCATCAGTGCCGATCTAGGTGATCTTGTCAATGCTGTTGAAGATGCACATGCGATTGATGCAGCTGAAACTATCGAATCGTTCACCGCCAAAGGGGTTGTATCGGTTACAACCCCCCGCGGCTAGATCGGTGGCGGCAACCGATGTAACATCGGTCTTATAGACCGATGTTACATCGGCGGGTTCCACCGATACATTATTCCTTTGTTCTAATGTATCGGTGGGCCCGGCCGACATAAAATCGGTCTGGGCGACCGATGTAACATCGGTCGCCTCTGGCCGACGTTACCGCGGGGGGTTGTAACCGATACAACCCCTTTTGCAGTGGTTAACTGAACCCATTCAGAAAATTCTACACCGTTTTGATTCTAGTATATTACTTGTCATCGTTTATATCATCCCTTTACTACCAAATCACAATCCTTCTTCACCCAATTATCTACAATCGTATCTCGTGCATTGGAACAGTCTCTTCTTAGATGCTACTCAAAATTGTATTCGTACTGCTCAATCTCTCAAAACCTCTTATCGTTCTTCCCCTCGAATCCATCCAATCGACATTCTCTTATCCCTCATGTAGAATTTTCATAACCAAGAATCACCATCAAAGTCAAAATTGAAACAATTAGATACATAACCCCTATTTATTGGCACTTTGATAATACTATAGGGCTGCATGTATGAATGTATAGAATTTTTTTTTGTCCCGTTTTTAAAGCTGTTGTTCTGTTGTTAATCTCATCTACCTGGTTGTTGAAATTTCATGTCTGCATAAAATCCCAAATCCGTGGTCCCTTTGTAGCACTCATTTCTTTTATGTATCATCCCCTCCTCCAACTCTTCTTTTTGGAGTTGGAGTTTTGGGTAGCTTGAAGAATATAAATCCTTCCTCAACGTTTCCACTAGTTGTCTATCAACATGTCCACATCACTCTTCCAAAATGTCATCCTTGGATTTCTCGTATTCTCGATTCATGGAAGACCACTTGATTGTGAGGAAGATGGAGCAAGATTAGTAAATAGGAGCCCAATTTTTGCTCGTGTACTATCAACCACCATCCATTCATTGCTCAAGTCAGCCATCAAACAGGATCTGTTTTTCTTCACCCATTACCCAGCCACCAAATTCTGACAAAATATACACACGACAGGAATCAGCATGATAAAAAGAAAGGAAAAGACATTTGGCAACCGGGGTACAAACGACGATCATGGATTTTGAGAGCTATGGTAAGCTACGTTATCCGAGATAGTATTGCCCAAAAAAAAACAGAGAGAGAAAGAAAGAGAGAGAGCAGGGTGGTTCTCCGTGTGAGTAGACAAGGGGATCGAGGAGCAGGGGAACGGGGCGGTAGTTCAATTCGGGCGGATTCCTCCGAATAAAAAAAGGGGATGGCAAGAAGGAACGAGGGGGCTCAAGCAGAAGGGGTGACGGGGCTCGAATTCAGATCGACGATTCTCCAGGTGCCCGCGACCTTGACGGCGATCGAGTTAAGGGTCTGTTCGATCGAGCGTTTTGAGACTTTCAGACGATGATTGATGAGGAACTCGTTCTTGAGCTCTTCTAGTAAGATTGGCTTCGCCTTGCGGTTCCCGTTGACAAGCTTGATCATTGGAGGGATTAACTCGAGCGGGAAAGTCCCCGTGGTGCTGTTCAGGTGTTGGTGCGTCGGCGGGTGGGAGTGGGCAGGGTCCGCCTGATTTTCGATTCCTAAGGAATGGTGTCCATTGCTCGCGTGCGTGTTCGTCGTCTTTGCGTCCGTCCCGTTCTTGTGCCCGTCGCCCAGTCCTACTTCTAATGGATTTGCTGGGAGGGGCAATACCGCCGGAGTCGATTTGAACCCAACGGTCGAGAGCTTAGGTCGATGGTCGACTTTTGTAATAGTCTTGGGCTCATAAGTAAATGGGTTCAGTCCGATCGGTGCATCTAATCATCAACCCAGAAAGGGCCTATAACCAGTTAGAGAAAGGAAAAACATATCTCGCAAAGTGCATGGTCATTGAGGGGAAATATTTCAGCTTGCCATTAATCATTTGGATCCGAAAGCATTCGAACATAGAGGCCGAGACAAGCCCAAGAGTATCTTCCCAGATAGGACCTTTGACGACCGGGATTAAAGGCCCGACGATCTTCCTGCGCGTGGGCCCCGAGATTTTCTTGTTCTGTTTGGCAAGCTGATGGTCGTCGATCTGGACATCGAGCATACGATTGCTCGCTTCGTTCTCGCCATCATCGATCATCTCGATGTCTTCGTCATCTCCGACCAGCCAACCATCCTCATCTGAATCTCCAAGCTCCGACGACATCCCATCCCCTCCTTCTTCGTTCCCACCATCCGAGTTTTGCTCTAAATCTTCCCCTTCTGCATCTTCCTCATTCCAATCCGCTTCACTATCATATTCATAATCTAATAAACATGTATCTCGTCCGAAAGGATTGCGTCCACTGACCAGTCTGGACGTTTTACACCACGTTCCTAATTACGTTATTCATAAATTGAAAAGGATTAACCATCTAAAACTCCTACAAACCATTCAAAAAAAAAGGAGAGAAGTTCTAGCAAAACAAACCAATATATCCCGGTCGAACATCCTCGTGAAATTTCAAAAATTTGACCGGTATGACTGAGCGATTCTCCAAGGCCCTCCGCCATTTTTTGGTGTCTTCGACGCAACCAGTCAATTCGCTTTCAGCAATCCCATTGACGATCTCTCTGATCGTCATAATTTTCTGCTTAGATTTTTTGGGAGTGGTGGAGTGCACTGATTTCAAAAACTGTTCGAGGCATTCTATTCAGACAACACCAGGATAGAGAAGACCAAAAACCTATCAGCCAATCTTTCGTTTTTGGGCGGTTGAAGACGTGATGAAGTGACTAGAAAGAAAGCGGATGTATAACATTACCTTTAGGAGTAGGATCCTTGCCAGGTGGACATTCCTTATCTTCCAGATTTGATTCGCCGGGGAGCCTGAATCGATTGATCGGAGCCAATTGGGCGTTGGGCTTAACATGAAAAGGTCTGAAAGTTCTTTCGAAATCTGACATGGAGGCCTTATTGACTGTTTGTTTCACGCCGTTTTTAAACCAAGCGGTAATTTCGATCCCATCGGCTGGCTTAGCTGTTTTGGTGCTCTGATTGGAAGATGTCGAGGCTTGATTGCTCTGGTGGGTCGAGTTGACTTTGGTGATCCATCCACTCAGTAGACTGCCCATCTTCTGCTTTTGCCGTTCTGCTGCCAGTTTGGCATCTTCTTTCTCTTTCCGCTTTTGCTCCCTCTGCTGCTTTATCAGTTCCTTTTCGGTGAGAACTTTTTCGCCCGTTTCTTTACTTTCTGCTCCTTGGGAGGGTGTGTTTTTGGGGGTGTTGGGACTGTTTTGTACGGATGATTTGATTTCTTGAGAGAGAGTGGGGGTTTCACTTTTCGATTCCTTGGTTGATCGACTGGGTGTAGTGGTTGGATGATCTGTGTTATTTTTTGCCTTACGCTTGACTGGATTTAGTTTTTTGAGTAATGCTTCTCTTGCGGAAGAGTCTAGACCGGTGAGAATTTCCAGGGCCTGGGGCTTAATCTGATAATAAGAATTATAATAAGAGAATACTAAAGATCAGTCAAGCAATTTGGTATGGTTTTGAAACTGATCAGCAAACACAAAGACTACGAATGCCTCACTAGCTGGCGTTCTGCCCATCTCTTTCGGGTGATATCTTTCAAGTCAGAAGGGATCACAGCATCTTGATCGTTACACTCCCACCTCCAAATTTGGAAGCCCTGTTTGTGCGATGAAAATTAGGTATCAGTTCATGAAAGAAAAAGGCAGAGAACGGGAAGAGGTTGGTTTACTTTTGGCAGACTTGAAGGAAGCCAGTCGAGATCTTCATGAACGGGGGCATAGTTTATCCGTTTCGCGACCTGCTTTATCGAATCTTCAATGACCGATAGGGGCAGAGGATCTATTGATACGACAGATGGGAATCAGTCAATCTCTTTGTAAGTTTTTTTTTTTTTTTTGGCGAAATGACATATTACCAAACGGTTTCTGAGAATCTTGGTCTTGATCGATGAGCAATTTGCTCTGTGGCAACAGTTTCGAGTGGACATAATTCGTCAATTCTGATAGTGTTCGGTCCCTGCAATAGAATTGATTGAAATAGAATATGTGAGTAGACTCATCAAGCGAGTGGTTCTCTCGTGGGGTAACTCACGATTCGTGTACTAGACACGCAATCAGATTGTTTTGGCTTGGAGATAGCTCATGGATCGAGGAAGAGGCGGCCTCGAGTTCTTCGGTAACAGCAACAAGGCCTGATGAGAAGGGCACAGAGTCAGTCAGTTTTCGAAGGAACCGATTTTTACTGATTTTAACTCGGATTACACTCAACTCTTCTTGATCTGATTGCTGACTTCAGACAGTTCGATGGGTTTCTGCTTGATGGTTAGGATTGCCTTTGATTTCTCCAATTCGATGACTGGCTTGGATGGTGGATCCTTGCTGGAGTGTATGGTTTTGAGTTTCTTGCCGTGTTCCTGTTCTTCCTTTTCGCGTTCCTCGGCGCGTTCGTTCTTCTGTTCTGTCTCTGGTGTTTTCCTTTTGAGTGATCGCGTGTGACTCTCCATCGTTTCTTCGTGGTTGGTTGTTCTCAGTTTTTCTTCTTTCTGTGCTGTGGTTCGCACTCAGTCTCAGATCCCGCCGACTCGTCCCAGTGCTGAGTGGGCCAGTCTCAGTCTGCCAATTTGAAATACTCTCAGCACAACTTCTACATGTACTGCCCAGTCTGGAACATCATCCATCACCTTACAGATGTGCACCCATGAAGGCAAAGAAAGAGTAAGCTTCCACTCCCGTGTCTCCGTCTCTGAAACACACACACTATGATTTGGAATTGGCTCTCTGGGATACAAATCTCTAAAGCCTGCCTGGGGTCTGACTAAAGGGGAAAAGTGTAACACTATTTACAACAATTGGCATGATTGCAAAAGGATGGCAAATCCAACCAAAATGACTCCCTCAAAAAATAATACATCTAAGTATTTACACGTACCTAACTTACTGGTGAAATCTGGCTCAATGACGAGGAGCTGGGAAAAAGGAAAGACAGACGTGAGAAAAATACTTCAATGCCAGGGATGAACAAATTGTAGAAAAGCTCAAGCTGCTGCTGAGGGAGTCTTACATAGCTCTTGTGAGGAAAGAAAAAAATCTCAATGAAAGGGGACAAAGTCTGGGGGAAAGATGTGCATAGCTTTTCAAAATCTTGAACATAAACATGTGTCTCCAATTGTGACTGAAACGTGGGACATCAGAAGACACAATATTGAATATTCATGATAGAGAAGAAATATGGAAATAAGAGAGATACATAAATATTAATCATTGAATTCTTCCAATTGGCAACAACCTTCTGCAACTGATGGATCATACAGCTGAGAGCTCAACAGTGGAGATAAGGGTGCAGCTTTTTGAACTTAGGATTCACTGATATTTGCACTTTGCTTGAACTTGTTTGTCAGTGAAAGTGTGGTGAGCAATACCAGTGGCCTTGCCTGTTGAGGATGGTGAACCTTTTCCTGGCTGTTTTGACCAGCGCTTTCCTTATTGCTTCGTGACCAGCCTTTTCAATGACAACAGATGACAATGTCCTTTTTTGCAATGAGGGCATAATACAAAGCGCCATAGATTGAATAATTGTTCAAGAAGATGAATTGTATAAACCACCAACCAACCTTCTGCCCAGGTGCTTCATTCTTGATGGGGTAAATCCCAAACGGCAGTATGTATGACAAATTTGCACATTGTTTTTCACCCCCATCACAATTGCCGTATCAGCAATCACCTCCTTAACGCAGTCATTGTCAACAAACCCTCCCAGTGTCAAACCGCCTACCCGAGTTCAATTCCTCCCAACAACCTTCACCAGTGCATCCAAACAGCCATCCGCAGAAAATATCTGCAGAATGCTCACGAAGTGTTTTGTCTACCTCGCTGTGATGGCGTCCGCTGCGTTGGCCGCCCCCATGGAGTCTGGCAGACCTGCTGTCGACGTAGAGGAGGCTTCCGGCGCAATTTCTGAGATGCAAGGGAAGACACGTGGCGCGGGACTGGACGTCGAGCCTGTTAGCACTGAATATGAGTGTCGACAATGCGCCTTCTTTGGGATGATATGTGGTGACTGCAGAAGGCGTTGACCACACCCAAAGTGACATCTTCAGCAAGCTGGCCTCCAAAAAAACCACTGAAAAAAGAAGAGAAAAAGGAACAAAAATCTAAATAAGTTGGAAAAAAAAAACTGATGAAAAAAAGTGAAAAAGTGCAAAAATTACAACGAAAAAAGTATCAAAAAGGGTAAAAAGATGGAGGCACTTGGCCGCCACCTTGGCCCAAAACAACAAAAACAACAGAACCCCCCCTTTTTTTTTGTAGGTTTCAGCTACCAAACTTGCCATAATCCTTGCCAAATGCACCAAACTTAAAGTGCCACTCCTGACCTATCATCCTGGAAAAGTTGCACTCTTGGCCTACAGGTTAGACCTGTCAAATCTAACATGGACCCCCACCCCCACCCAATGGGGGCCCCTGAGCCATAGGAGCATCTGCATTGGTTTGGCTAAATTTCAGGTAAGCAGACCTGTGGATTTGGACCAAGTCATCTAACCTGACGCTTTAATGCGCATTGGTTGGGCTCTGTAGCGCAATCTAGCCCAATTGAGGTGTGTGAGATGTATACTAAGTGCATAAGCCGTACTCTGTACGCGGGTGATTGCTGTCAGCTGGGATCTCTTCTGTGACGGCCAGCAACACAACAAATGAATAGGCTTTCACTAATGGGCTGATAAATCAAGCCACAAATAACTGTACCTCAAATCTAGAGAGGCTCTAGGAAACTGACAGTACTCCTAACTAGAGATATGCTACAATACTACTCTGAGAACAACCCGGCGTGCTCTGGAATAGTATAAGAAATGAGAAAGAGCTGAAGACTCACCTAACAGGAAAGTGCTTTGGCTTGGAGGTGGAAAGAGAATAGTAAAAAGGATGATAACGGGAAAGGGTGGTACTACAAGTAATCTAAATCCCCAAATTTCTTTCTCTTAGAGATTAGTGAAAATATAAGCGGGTGATTCTAGATAGTACTGGGGTTTTGAGAACTCTTCGGTCTGTGTTTATATCTCTTCTTTGTAGAGAATCTAAGTTGTGCGTCTTGGAATTTACTACTCTGAGCCTATTCCTTTCTTGGGTGAATTCTCTTTATCAGTTACCCTTATGTGCTCGATATCCCTTGATTGGGACAATCACTATTGCTTTGGTTACACTCTTTGGATACGCGCGCTTCTCTTTGGACACGCACGTTTAGGTCTTTAGGTCTAGTGCTATGGACTACTTTTTACAATTATCTTTTGTTTATGTAACTTGACTTCTCTCTCTGTTAGCTTGCTGTTCTCCTCATTTCTACTAGGAGGAGGTTACGGGCTGAAAATTGCACTGCATGAATATTCAATATGCCTTAACCCGCGGGTTAAGCATCTGCTAATTTTGTAGACACTTAACCAGAAATCAAGTTTCTGGTTGAGTAACCTGGGCTTAACCCACCCCCAATGTGGTTGCTTAACCCAGCAACTTAACCCAACCAATACAAAGGCTCTAACTTAGGAAGTCCTGGCTCTTGTGAGGAAGCAAAAAAATCTTGATTAAAAGGGAAAACTTCAGGCCCAGCAAACAGGTTATACATAGGTATTGCAAAATGTTGAACATGTATGTGTCTCAGTCTTGAATTGAGGCTGAAATGTGGGATATCAGTACACACAATGTTGAATATTCATGAGAGATAAGAAATAGGGAAAGAAGCTGAGAGATATATATTGAATCCCTACAATTGGCAAAACCCTTCTGTAACTGATGGATCACAGAGTTGAGAGCCTCAAGTTGGAGGTAAGGGTGATTCTTTTTGTGAAATTGGAATTTAATTTTACTGTATGACAAATCCAAAATCTACATTTGTTCAGTTGGATGATAGCTTTTATGCATGATTGGCATAACAATGACCTGAAATTGTGCAATGATACAGTTGCAAGAGGCATCTTTCTGTAAGGCTTCTCCCATCAAATGGGGTACCATTCAGAATCTTGGTGTTGTAAAATAGAAAAATCCCGGTTTTTTTGAGCATACTAGGGGTTATTTTTGCCATATTCAGAGTGCCTGACGTGTGACTTTGGTCTCATTGGAGGACTTCCCTTGGGATCTGTAGGGTGCTACAGAGTCAGATCTAGAATTTCAAATTATAAATTTTGTTCCCAAAATTTGCAGGGGAATGGAGGACTTCCCGTCAAATCTGTAGGGGTCTGCAGATTCAGATCTGGGATTTCAAATTCCAGATTTACAGCCCCCTGCAAAATTTCAATTCTGTAACTTTCTGAAACCACAGATTTTCAGTTGACCTTACCAGATAAAGAGTGCATCCATCCATCCTCACCTCAACCATTTTTTCTTCACTCAATATTCTCATAAGTTTCTCTCCTCTCATTATGCTTATCAACAGTTAATCCAATTAAGCTTGGATTTTTAATGTGCATCAACAGATCCATGGATATAAGTGTAATCAAAGCCAGGCGCCCACAACAGGAAGATGAAAACAATGCAGCAATGGCCATTATGGCCTTGGCTCTCTTAGGGGAAAGGGTTCACATCTAAACCTTACAAACTTACTTGACTTGCAAGGATCTTATGGGAAATCCACAAATAAACAGTGCCTGGAGTCACATGCGTTTGGCCAGGAACAACCGCGCATTTATTACCGTTATGGGACTTGACGTGGCAACTTTTGAAGCAATCCTTGAGCACTTTGACAAGGCATGGAAATCTTCAACAATCCCACAAGCTGATGTCAACACACATGGGGCACCCAAACCTCTTTGATGCTCTCTTGATTCTGCCAGTGGCCTTGCTCTCATCCTGCACTGGCTCGGCTCAAGCATGGCAGCATACACTCTCCAGCAAATCTTCTCCATGACTGCAGCTGTTTGTGCGCGCAACCTCCTTCATGCTTGACAGTGCCTTCTTTCAGTTCTCAAGGATTTGAAGATCTCGCGGATCATGTGGCCTGGTTGCAAATAGAAGTTTCAACAATGTAGCAACATGATTGAGCGGAAGTACCCACTTCTTACTAAGTGTTTTGGATTTATTGATGGGTTAAAATTACCAGTAAATGTTTCAGATAATGAAGAGTATGTCTCGTTCAAGCCTCTTCTTTGCATAAATTGAACTGTGGGGCCACTAATATCTTTCTGCTTTTAGAATACAAAACGCATACTATAACAGATGGACTTGTGCTCATTATTGTAGCAGTGTCCTCACGTTTGCCCCAGATGGTACAATAATCAATGCAATATTGAATGCACTGGGTCCTTGGAACGATTCAAAAATAGCGGAGCGCGTTTACAATAAGCTCATGTTTGAGACCCCCCCAGGATACCAAATCATTAGCAATACTGCCTTCCCTCAATGTACCAATTGCCTGGATTATCCGATTGTTGCCCCAAAGAAGAAGGGAGATTGACTCCCTGAGTCTCCTACCGCTTTTGCTTGGTTGAAGGTTTTCAACGATAATCTAGTTTCTGCTTGACAGGCCGCAGAATGGGGCATGAGATCCTTGCAAGGGTCCTTTGCCCGCCTGAAGCTGCCTATGCCAGCCAACAACCACACCTTCTGAGCTGAATTCCTGGAGTTGGTTGTACAGGTCCATCAACTCAGTTGTTGATTAGTCGGAATAAATCAGACTCAGACCGTGTATCAGTCAGTTGAGGACAAATTCTCACTCTTGAGTCAATCATTCCAGCAGATGTTGTTCCCTGATATTGAGAGAACTTGTCATATCAGCCGTTATTACAACAGCTGGTTTTGAGCAGCCCCTTTTATCTTATCATTATCTATTTATCTTTTCCTCAACTATCCATCAAGTGCCCAGACTGTCAGTAATCCATCTCTTCATTTCAACTTCATAAATTGACTGTCTTGATTGTCAATAATTAAAAATAATGGTAAAACGATTTTCTGTATGTATTGTCAATAATTAATATGTGCCTGTCAATGAAGAAAAGAGAGTTTTGAAAACAAAAGCTGTCTTATCAGGTTGATACTGCAATAATTGTGATTTTTGACAGAGATGGAAAATAGGGAGGGGAAAATGAAAATGAGAAAATACTCCTGGGCAAGAAATGAAACGGTTTACAAATCAGGATCAACTGTGATATTGCACAACTCCTTAATAGCAGAACCAGTGGAGGGGCTAGGTCTGTGGCCTGATGGTGGGTGAGAAGAAGAGGTGGCTGGTACATGATGAGAGCAAAATGGGTTTGTGTTTGTACAAATTTCAATTCACATCTGCATGAGTTCAATCTTGCTTTTCAATGTTTTGATTTGGCTCTTCAGGCCTTGATTTTCAAGTTTTTGCTTGGTAATCTTTTCTTGTGCTTGGTTCAATTGGCTCTGGTTGCCCCTATGTAAGCGACTGACTTCCTTGTGAAGAGAGGTAATTTTCTTATTTGCATTGCTTAGCTGATTGGCATAGAACTGAGTCATACCATTTTTGAAGTCTTGTTTTTTGCGTTCTTGGCCAGGTCAAAATAATTGGTCATTTTCTGTTCAAGACCAACTGCTGGTTTACTTCCTTGAGGCGGTTGGGAAGAAGTTTCTTGTGAATTTGTGGCAATGGCCCAATAGGAACGAGTTTTTGAGCCACTAGGTTGCGCTGCATATGCAGAGAATGATGACTGAGGGGATTGGCGAGTCGGGCTGGCCGGTTGCTTGGCAATGTCGTCACTGAACACAAGTGGAGGATGGATCTCTTTGTCTGAATTGTCTTCAACGGGTTGGTCAGCATCCTCTCAGTCTTGCAACAACACCTCAACATTTGGCCCCTCATTGGGGTTGGTGATTTTGACTCCATCTCTCATGAAAGCGAATCAAGCACGGTACTCAGTCAAGGCAGTACTTTTTGAAGAAAAGATAAAAAACCACTTACTTGTCACTATCACCATCATCCTGCTCTACATCATTAAAATCCATAACATGGGCTTGTGCATCCATGGCTTTCTGGATGTGCTTTGCCTTGCAAACAGTCTCTGGAAACTTGGGATTACCAGTTGGCTTTGAGAAATTTACAAGGGCTTGGAACTTGATTTTCAAAGAGTTGAGCTCTCTGTAGTCACGTCCGTTTTCTTTGGCATAGGATTTGTACTGTTAATGGACACGATCCCACTCTTGGGAACCAAGAGGAAGGAAATCTTTGACAGCGTTGTTGAGCTCTTTGCAGTCGGTAGTCCTGTATCCCTGACATCCTTTGGCACGGCCAGGGCAACGTTGAGAAGGGGCAGCAGAATTTGCTGAGATTAGTTCTTGAGTTGGGTAGGGAGTTTTTCTCTTATTTTTCTTTTTTGCCGAGTGGGTGGCATTGTGGCTGATTGGTGATGTTGTGGTCAACAGCGGAATATTTGAAGCATTGTTTAAATCAGTCTTGTAAATCAATTCTGGTTTTTGCAATCCCAGATCTGACTCTGCAGACCCCTACAGAGTTGACGGGAAGTCCTCCAATATAATTTGAGTTTTTGAATCTACAGATCCAACTCTGTAGACCCCTACAAAGGGATGTCCTCCATTATGTCTGAATAAACACATTTAAAGCCATTTCTATGGTTTTATGTACTTCTAGTATGCATTTATACATGCATGATATGTATATACGCATAAAATATATGCATTTATTGGCCAATGTTTGGAATGTGACAGAGTAAAATGAAAAAAAGAAACGCGCGCTGGGCTTCAAGCAAAACCCTTTTAATTCTAGATTCTATAGCCTCCAAAGACCTCAAAAATGTGGTCTATGTTTAGATCAACTACCCCCTGGGGGCAAACACCCGGCCTGCGTCTCCCATTCAAGTTTTGCAGGGGGGGCCTTACAGACAGATGCCGCTTACAACTGTATTCAATTCCTTAATTGGGGTGTAACTGGACAAGTAAATGATTCCAATGATTCCATGTGGTCCTACTACCAATGACCATGGATTGACTTGTGGTGGTCAAACTTCTGCATCTGCTCTGACCACTCCCTGTAAAGCTGAACCAACTGACAAAGGTTGTTTTCTCCAACTCTAGTACTACCACATGGACACCTAGTCTCTCTGTTCATCACCATTGGCAAAGTATAAATGATCCAACAATGCCCATATACCCAATTGTGGCAAGCTTAGGTTTTGGTGGAATTGACTTGAACTGGAACTCCAGAACTTAATGCTGTGCTGTCATTGTAACTTGTGATTGAGGCAAGCAACTGTTCACAAGAATAGATGCAGGAAATTATGTCTGTGTCTCCATATTCAACTTTTTGGTGTTCTTATTCTCCAGGGAAAAAGTGGATTGTTTTTTTTTTCGGCCGAAGGGTGGGCTGAGGCCTAGCATCCTATGTAGCCCCCCTCGAAGAGCACACTGAACCCCCTGGTGCAGGGTATGGATTCTGGAACAGTGGAACCACGAGCGGCGACTGCAATCTTGCACTGGAAAATTATCCATCTCCAACTCAGACGACTGTTTTAAGCACGAAATATCGAAGAAGAAGAAGCATGATAGTCACAAGAACGGCAGGAAGAGTGGCCGATGAGACGATAACGAAGCGGCTGTATCACGCCACCAACACACGATTATCCACGGTCTCGGGGAGAACGAGTGTGGGGCGGGAAGAGGGGGAGGAGGGGAGGAGAGCGGCGATGGAGACGGACGAAGTGGGCCCGCCGTGTGCACGATCGAACCTGCGGCCCGTGCGGTACTCGGCGAGACTCTGGAATCACGGGGCGTGGAGCGGGACGACGGCCGACGAGTCGCGGCCGCTGACTACTCGGCGGAGCCAGCATCCATACTCTTTGCAGGAGTTTCGGCCCAGCCCAGCGGACATGCCGTCCGGATTAGCTGCCCTCAGAGCCCGCCTCGAGGTCCAGGATATCCACTGGACTCTCCTCCGTACCCGAGCAGACAAACTCAACCAAGCCTTCTGGGAACATCAATCTAGCCACTTCGAGGCTCTAGAACTCTCTCAAAAAACCCACATCCTTCATCAAGAATCCCCCCCTGGTGTTGTTGTTGATAATATCCCCCTCTCGGTCCAGGAACGACTCGATTCTGCGCTGGATCTCTTTTACGCCCAGTGGCTCGTCGACCAAAAATCTCAGTTTCAAAAGTATAATCGCGCCTGGTGGGCCCTCCAGCCCGCCTTGCTGAAGGCCGGCTGGTTGGCTCAGATCCGAAACTTGAAATGGAAGCTGGCTTGTTGGAGATACGCAATCCTGCCCGTCAAATGAAGTCCTGTCATCTGAATCTCAAATCTGCCGCTTTTTAATCGTCATCTCCATTTCACTAAGTAGTCATCATTAGTTCCCTCCCATTTGGGCCTTGTTGCATTTCGTCGCATTGTATTATGATATATCTTTTTTTGCCTGTCCTTTCTCCAAGAAGCAGTTCCTTTTTACATAATATCATGATGAATTCGAGTGCTATTTTTCTCGGCACTCAGCGTCAGCAATGACTACTTGATTGGTCATGCGATCATCGATGATCATGTGTTGATTAGCCAGGGTCGGAAAGCCCTGTGAAAAAATGGGGGCAGAGTTTGTCTTGGAGGGTTGAGACGAACTTAACACAAGTCCCTCGGCCTGCCGCAGGCAGGCGCCTCCCGTCTTCGGAGAGCGTCGCTTCGCGACGCGGGGTCCCCCCGGAACCCCTCCGATCGAGAGGCTTAGTTAAGCTCGGGTTGAGAGCACGGGATTTTCCTGGGGTGTTTGCCCAATCCACACGACATACTTATTATCGGATAAGGGGCTTTGCAAGTCGCTATAGAAAGCCAGGATAGATGGGATGTGCAAACCGAGCCCCCTCTTGCGCGACCGCTCAAGGAGGAAGGCATCGGAATCGTCATCCGATCGATCAGAGGCCATTTTCCAGACACGAACTCTTATGTGTGTATATGGGGCGCAATCAAGAAGCAAAGCCAGAGCAATGCCAAAGCATCATGTGAGGTGCAAGGAACAGGCAGGCCACCCGCGTAAAGCAGTGAAGAGCAAGATTCAGGACAGCCAATAGTTTCATTTAAAAAAAAAAAGTTTACAACAACCGACGAGGGGATCGATTTTTCACGAGAGGAGAGCAAGCACAAAACAAACAAGACAAGAACAGAAGGAACCGGAGCGATCTGGGTGGATCATTTTGAAGATGTGTATTTCGTGACACCCTCTGTAAAGCGAGAAGATCAGACGGGGAATGAAGAGTCAGTTATCATGGTATGACGAGTGGTTATAACAGAGGGGTACTAACTGGTTCCTTCCGAGATGGCGTGCTTGGAAAGCTCTCCGGGGAGGATGAGTCGGACGGCAGTTTGAATCTATGGAAGAGGTGGAGGTTAGAAACTGGAACAAGTCAAGTGAGGGAGGGTAAGCATGAACGTACTTCTCGGGATGAGATGGTGGACTTCTTGTTGTAAAGTGCAAGCTTAGAAGCTTCGGTGGCAATCCGCTCGAAGATGTCGTTGACGAACGAGTTCATGATCAACATGGCCTTGTTGGAGATACCAGTGTCGGGGTGGACCTGTTTGAGGACCTTGTAGATGTAGATACCGCTGAAGGTGGGGGAAATCAGCTCAAGTTGCGAGCGAGGGAAGGGAGAGATGGACATACTAGGTCTCGTTACGTTTCTTTTTGCGCTTCTTCTTCTCACCATCGGCAGGCTTTGTTGACTTCTTGGCCGTCTTCTTATCGGCCGGAGTGGCTGAGGCAGTGGCCTTGCTGGCGGGTGCCTTGGAGGCGGTTGAGGCGGGCTTCTTCTCAGCGGTGGTGGATTTTGGTGGCATGGTGGAAGTGTTGAGTGTTTGTGTTGGTGTTGTTGATGATGAGGTGTGAGTGGGTTATTGAGTTGTTGTGGATGTGAGTGGGTGAGTGAGGAATGATGGTTGAATGGATGGGGGGGAAGTGGGGCTGATTTTATACCCGTTGGTGGCAGTGTGTTTCTCTTTCAGCCGGTGTGCTTGTTGACCGCTCCCAGTCCCAAGTACATCTCATGCGTGGATCACTCACCCCTGGATCGTGCCATCGCGCGCTCTGATTGGTCAGACCCCACGCGCGTCTCAACTTCAGCACCACGCGACCCACTGGCGCGTCTCACTCACAAACCATCCCCGCTCGTCGCGTCCTCGCCCATCCACTACATCACGCCGGTGCATCAAAACCACTCATCAGCCTCCGCGTTCCAACCCAAGCCGGCCCGGCATCACCGGACGCGTGCTTTCACTTCCCGACAGGGGTATTGGATCATTCGCACCTTCGATCATCCATCCTTCGCCGTCCAACCATCCCACTAACCATCCCACTGTGAATACATGCTCTTGAATTTCATTCTCCTTCCATGCTTTATATGCACAAAGTGATTACCCTCGCTTCCGTTTTCGTTACATAGCATTCCTCTTCTCATCTCACTCAAGTCGCATGTACGCGAACAAATCGTATGTAAACAAACAACTTGCAAAAATATGAAAACAAGTTCATCAAGCAGATGTGTGAACCGAGTTTAACACATAATGAACACCTTTGATCGCTATGTGAGAGTGATTCTAACAGGTAAATAAAAACAAGAGATCCAAAACAAGCCCGTCCACTTGTAAATTTCTTTTTTCGTGTAGCCAAATAGAACACCACGGATAACTGATCAGTTATATCTTGTCATGGCTTCACACCTTCAAAAATGGTCTGCATTGATTTGAGCTTGTCTTTTGATAGATTCTCTTTATTTTTCTTGGATCCATTTCAACAAAGCTCCAGAAGGCCAGAAGAGTAACCATGATTCCTTTTGGGCCCCGTTTGTCAGACTCATAAATAACAGCGTAATATTGGATATTTTATTTAATAAAAACTACACTCTTGAACAAAATTCAACCAAATTTTTATTCTGGGAAGGAGAACTACTCCTCTCAATAAGATGATGAAGAAAACTGACGGTTTTGGTGATCTTCTTCCTAAAAATTGCAATATATTGCTAAGTATAATGTTTGTATTATGGCAATCAAGATTGCCCAAAACCTCAATTTTTTATTATGGAAATATTGAACAGAGTAGCTCAACTTGACCTAGTAAAAATTTTGTTGTGTAATGTTGAGTGGTTTAGGTTGTAATTAATTAATTGCACATTATTACGCTGATATTGATGACGCTGTAAGGAACCAAAATGTTCCTTCACTGAACCAACGGAAAAGGTCTAGAACAAGATATGTAGATCTTGGAGAGAAAATTCTAGAACCCAACAATGGATGTTATTGCGCTAGCACAGTAGAAGATCAGGGATGAGTCTCTCTATTTACAATGATTTAGATGAAAAGGAAAAGGGAGAGAAGAAGAAAGGAAAAGGGGATTACTCACCTAGCACAGTAGAAGATCAGGGATGAGTCTCTACTGAGCTAGGAGGGGCGCGGGGAAGACAAGATTAAGTACTGATAGGTGATTATGGAAGTATGTGTGATAGATGTGTGAACCAGTAGAATGAGGGTTCACAGTCTCTCCCCCTAAAAAAAATGAAGACGACAAGAACAAAAGGTGAAGGAGATGGAGTTGAAGGAAAAAGAAAAAAAGAAGGAGGTGAAAAAGACAAAAAAAGGGGGAGAGGAGAAATGTGAGACAAAGAAGGAAGAAAGAAAAAGGAGGGGAGGGGAAAGGGAAAAAGAAAGAAAAATGAAGTTGAAAAACCAGAAGGGATGCGGGGTCGGTGACCAGAGAGGATAACGCCAGGCCTATAGGTGACAGCAACCTGTAAGAAAACACAAAAGGGGTTTTGTGCTCACGGAGTGGCCAAGGTCTTGCTTTATAACAACAGTAGTGGCGTCCTTGACGGTACACATTGGGAGGAACTTACTTTTGTTGTAAGTCTCCTTGCGGTGCACCCAGTGAATCCTCCCGGTTAATGAACTGTTTAACCTTGGAAATGTGGAATGTCAGATGGCGTTGGTTGTGCTGCAGCAAATCAAGCTTGAAATTTTGACCGTGGTTGAAGACACGCAGGATTGTGTATGGTCCTTCATACCGCTCCTTGAGTTTGTCGGACCCGGCCTGGTGCAAAGCTTGCCAGTTGGCGGTGTTGAGGAGTGCAAGCATTCCTGGCTCAAGGGCTTGACAATTAGTGATTTGCTTGTTGTGTTGGACCTCTTGCTTCAGGCGGCTGGTGCAAAGCTCATCACAGGCAGTTGCCCATGCTTTCTTGCAAATGGCTAACCATTTTGAGAGGGCTGGAGGATCCTTGTCATTGATAGAGTTGGGTGAGGCAAAGAGGGTAGGTTGACAGCCAAGAATCAGATCAAATGGAGATATGCCTGTAGCAGTGTTAATGGCGGAATTGATTGCGAACTCAACGGCCGGTAACGCTTCCAGCCA
This sequence comes from Puccinia coronata f. sp. avenae, assembly GCA_002873125.1. Classification (NCBI taxonomy): domain Eukaryota; kingdom Fungi; phylum Basidiomycota; class Pucciniomycetes; order Pucciniales; family Pucciniaceae; genus Puccinia; species Puccinia coronata. The sequence continues at coordinate 238,849 of PGCI01000026.1, forward strand.
CTTCCCTTGCTTTTTTTGAGGTGAATGTCCGCAAGATTTGACCAACGGTTTTGTTGGTACGCTCACTGTCCATTGGCCTGTGGGTGGAAAGCCAATGATTGATGGAAGCGTGTTGATAAGCGTGACATAAGGGAATTCCAAAACCTAGCTGACCAGGTCTTGTCGCGGTCACTGATGATTGCAACAGGTGCACCAAAAAGAGCAATCCAGCCGCTAAAGAAACAAGATGCTGTTTTCTCAGTGGTGTCCTTCTGTAAAGTGGGAATGATGTGCATGAAACCGGACAGTCAACATGTGACTGTCAATAGCATGTTGTAGTGACTTGAGCTTTTGAGGGGGCCCATGAAATCAATGGTGATGTGGGTAAAGGGAAGGCGCAGAAACTCCGGAGTGAACATTTTTCCTGTTGGTGATGTAGTTGGGGCCTTAGTCTTCTGACACACTTCACACAAAGAAACAAAATGAAGAACATCTTGGGCTATCTTTGGCCAGAAAAAATTGTGACGTAGCTCAGTGATGGTTTTTGAGTAGGCGAGGTGTCCGAGTCGCTGGTGGGCTTCTTCCATTAGGCGCATACGCAAATCCCCTGTCCCCGGAATGAGTAAATGGTTGTCAATAATGATAAGGTCATCTACAATTGTACAGTCTTCACGGAGAGGAAGGACTGATTTAAGCAAGACATAAAACGGATCAACATCATACCCCAACACAATGTCTGATTTGAGGACATCAGAAATTGTAGCCTCAAATTCCAAACGCGCCGCAATGCATGCAACACTATCAGAAGTCACCGCAGCTTCATCAGCCATATCCTTGTGGGATAGCGCATCGGCAACCAAGTTATCCTTGCCACGAATGTATTCAAACTCAAGGTCAAAGTCGGCTAATAATTCCGTCCAATGGGCCTGTCGATGCAAAAGGTTCCGTTGTTTCATACACCAGGGGAGAATTTATGGCACTGGCATGCCAGTGCCACTCCATGTGTTTTTACTGGAACCCGGTGCTAATGATCCTACAGGTTAGTTCCAAGTGAACCTGAAATGATGCTGATGTGGGTTAAGATAATTGGGCAACATCTTCTGAAGTGAAGCATGAAGCAGGCTGATGTTAAAATGATCAAAATTTTAACTTTATGATGAATGAATCCACAAATTATGTAGAACTCAGGCAGAAATTTAGTCAATCTTCTGACTTTCTTAATTTTCATATATTGGTCCAATCATCATTGGGCCATTTCAAAAAACTGTCTTGAATAACCCTAAAAAAGTATTTCCATTCATTGTGTACAAAGAAATAAGCTGATGAACAAGTCCATACCAAACATCATGAATAATTTCATGGATTTTTCAAGGCAAATTCCATCTAAAACTCTTAAAGGTGTCTTCTATAACCCTAGATTTTCAAAAAAAAATGTGTACTAAAAGCATTCTAATCATATATTTAGCACATTTAGAGCTAAATTTGAACTCAAATTTCCCTCAAAAGCTAAATTTTCATAATTTTATATGCAAATTAAATTTTTCTTGGTCCGTAGATCTTATGAAGTCCTGATGTTCACAAAAAAAATGAATGTCAATTTCAAAAATTGTGATGTCCAAAATTTTTTTCCATTGCAACTGAATTTTAAAACTTGTCAAAAAAATGAGCAGGATTCCTGCTTACTGCTGACCTCCAAGATGCTCCAACATTAATTAAATTTTGACTTGGATTTTTTCCTAGATGATTTTGCACAGTCACTGTGCATTTTGCACAGTGACTGTGCATTGAACATGTGTAATATTTGCTTTTTTTTTTTTTGGAGTTGGGCCAAAAGTTGTGCCAGAGTTGCCAAAGACCAACTCCCATCGGTCACGTTTTTTTTGTGTTGCTTGGTGTATGCTCGTTACATTTTTGTGACATTTGAATTTGTACTCTGGTGCACGATCGTGCAGTAGAGTACCAATTCAGATTTCACAATGGTTTACAGGTGTGTGAAAGGTTTCAAAGGCTGTTCTTGCCGTTTTGACCGGACATAGGTTAAAATGGGACATTGACCGGACATAGGTTAAAATGGGACAATGTGGTTGAAATTCCAAACAATCCTTTGCTGGAAAGTTTGGTCCGAGGCATAAAATGTGCATATGGGGGTAGGTAAAAAGCCAAAGATCAAGGTTTTGAAATTCCTAAAAAATGCAGGACCAACTACAATGCAGAATTGTGGCATCTCAAAAATAGAAGATGGTGAATTCATTCCTTTCAATAAATCCATTATGTTTAAGTTTTTTTGGCTCAAAAAAAAGGAAAAAGAAGGTAATTTCTTGGAATGAAATGATCAACAAGAAAGTATAATCTTAAAACAATGATGAATTCAGAACCCTGGGTTTGTTTTAGTATCAGTTCAGGTTTGCATGCTCCAAGTTTTCCACTTGAGCTCAACATAACATCACTACATATCAAGCAACACATGCTATGAAATTACCCATGAGTTCAAACTGAATTCCAGTTGAACATGCAGTTTACATGTGACTACCTGAAAACACACTTCAAACCACAAGAGAGTTATGAGTTGTGCAATGGCACCCGTTGACGGGTGCCATGAAATCTCCCCTGGTGATAAGGTAGACAAGAGAGTGATGATCCGTCATTACGTGGACCTTCATCCCAAGTGTCAGCTTGCTACTATCAGAGCCAACCTGACAAAAGTAACATAAAAAGAGACATTATTACCACAATATTAAGACCCATTTATATGACTAATAATGTACAAAAAACTCAGTTTACTTATTTTTATCCAATAAGCTTAGCAAAGTCCTGGCACCATAAAAATAAGTAATAAATTAAAATAATAACTACTTTTTACAAAAATACTAAATAACTTCTAAACCTTGAGGATAACTTAGAATATTATGTCATATTCTGAATCCTCATGCAAATTAATGTAGGGTCCCTCACTGGAAGTACCCCTAAATTCCTACTCCTTCACCTTGAACCAATTACCCGTAAGAATTGGCCACAAACATATGTCACACGGACATTACACACGTATGTACTTGTTATATATGCATACTATATGTGAAATGACCAATTATGGACTTATAATTGAGGTGTTGTGTATAGTTTGGGAGTTAGGCCCAATTGGGGTTTAATCCTCCAACCCCGCGCGTGGATTATATAATCTAATTGGAAATTGGCCAAATGCGTGGAAACAGCTAATCCCCTAGTTACCACACGTGTACAGGTGTAACTAGGGTACTAGTAGATTCTACGTGGTTTATTTACAAGGTTTCATTAATAAAAACCTTGAATACATAAGAGCAACATAGCCAGCGTGGCCTTTGATGATTGGCCATAGCCATTTGTGGCCCATTTGCGTCATTTGTGGCCCATTTCAGACACAAATACACGTCAGTGTTGCTATGTACCTTAGTTACAATGACCAAATAGGTTATTAAGGTCATTATAAACACTTGTGACGCTGAAATAATGATCAGCAGTGCCATTGGGATGAGCCTTGTTAGTGCCAATCTCCCAAATTGGCCACATTGCGCTGAAATATAGCAACTACACGCACACAGGCAAGAAAGGTCCTCTACTATGAGTGAAAATAGTATATATAGAGCCCTCTTTCCACGCCAAATGTGGTTCATCATCATCAATTATTATTACAGTCAATCAGTTACGCAGTGTCCTGTCCTTATTTCAGTTACTCTGCCCTGTTTTGCCTGTTTTATCCTTGGTGTTCTTATTAAATCAACCATCCTACGTGACCAGCTCCTGCGCAGAAACCATCCAATCTACCCAGAAGCTCTACTTCACCCCCCTACGTGGCTTTTTGGCTTAAAAGAAGCAATAGTGAGTACTTCTTTTATCCTTCTGTCCCCATTCTGGTTCCTTAATTGGAAAAGCACTTTGGTACCACCTTCTGTTACGCAGAAACCCATTGTTTGCTTAATCAGATACCACCCTGCTTAGCAGATCTCTGATTTAGAGGGCACCTACAAACACCCCTGCGCCAGCAGGCCCCTCTATAAAAAAGAATTATATTCTTTTTATTTCTTTCCTACTACTTTTCTACGTGAAATTATCCTACTCTACCCTTATTTTGCACTCTTATCACCTTGTGTAGCTAAAAGGTACTAGCCCTTGGCATCACAGAGGCTGACACCAAGAAGGAGCATTCTCCATTTCTGGAGAGCATGTACAACGGCCAGAAGTTCCTACTTGTGTACCGGGTAATTCCATTCAGCCAAAGTCATCAAATGCAATTCATAAGCAATGGGTGAAGCAAACTTTCAGTCCTTGCCTTGAAACAGAGCGGCCCCAAGACCTGACCCACTTGTGTCAGTGAAAAGCCATAGGGGATCCTCCAAGTTGTAGTCAACATTCTTTAAGCAGGGTAAAGACATCATTGGTTTTTTGATATTATTGAAAGCGTCTTCTTCACGTTTTCCCCAACGGAAGTCCTTACAAATTAACTTGGTGCTGGTCAAAGGGGTCAATGTGCTGACGTATTTTTTGAGTCCTTGGATGAATTTTTTCATCCACTGGACCGTTCTGAGAAATTTTTTCACTCCCTTTGGTGATTGAGGAGAAGGCCAGTTGAGGATTTGCAAAACTTTTTTGTTTTCAGCTCAAATTCCAATATTAGCAGAAATTCAATGACCAAGAAATTTAACCTTTGGTTGAAACAGTTTGGTTTTCTTTGGACTGCAATAGAGATGTGTGTGCCAAAGTCTGTCCAAAACAAGGCGCACATGCCGCTTGTGTGATTCAACATCATTAGAGAAGATAACAATTTTGTCTAAGTAAACAACACAGACATTGTTGATTAGCTCACCCAGTGCTTCCTCCAGTCATGCTTGGTGTGTGGCTGGAGCGTTTGTTAGGCCCATGGGCATGACAATCCATTTGTAGAGGCCCCAAGGAGTCTTGGCCGCTGTCAATGGAATGTCTGCCTCCCTCATCCTGTTTTGTAAGAAGGCATTTGTCTGGTCCAGAATAGAGAAAATGGTTACTGCAGAAACTGTATGAACTAATTAATCGACGTTGGGCAGCGGGGAGCAATCCTTCACCGTAAACTTGTTAAGTAAGCGGTAGTCACAAACCTAACGTGGTAAAGCCAATGGATCTTTCTTCGGGATGATCATGCTAGGCAATGCATACTGGCTAGAAGAACGGCGCAGCTGGCCGGCATTGACATGTTGGTCTAACAAAGTCCGCCACAGGTTAAGATGCTTCTGGGGGTACAAATATTGACGCTCATTGATGACCGCGTTGGGGTATGTCAATATGATTCTATGTCTAACTCGTGAATCCACATGTTGCAATTTGTCGGGAAAAGGGCCATCTACAAAAATTCCCTCCGACTCAGCTGCATTGGACACTGCTGGGATGTCCATCGGAAAAAAATCTTCATAGTCGTTCAGCATGCAAAGCGCAATGGCTTCCTGGAGACCCAAGGCGGCCAATGAAGAAACTGAAATAGGTGGATTGTCTATTGCAATTGGAGAACAAAAATCATACATGCGACGTGGGGAATCCTCAAAAGTGAGGCAGCGGGATGAAATTGAGACAGAAAAGTGAAAGCAAGCTAAGAAAGCAACACCAAGAATCATGTTGTACCAACCTTTGATAGGGCCCACGTGTAATGACACATTGGGGAAGGATGAGGAAGAAGGGGGATGAACAAGGGTGGTGGAGACAAAGTTGTGGAGTAAGAATGGGGTGCTGGACTTATCATCAAGGGACAGGTGTACCGTGGTTGGGTGCACAAGGGGCTGCAGAAAAAGGTTGGCTTGTCAAACTGCATGTTCAGCAATCAGATTGATTTCTGAGCCAGTATCAACCAATCCGCGCAAGTTGATGCCCCCACATTGAAACAGTACAATAATCCAATCTGGTGGGGGGAGAGGCACATACTCTTCTTTGCCAGTTAACCGTAACTCCTCATCCATGGCGGCAAACGCGGAATCCAAGTCTGGGAAAACTGTGTCATCTTCAACACCTGACACCAAAACTTTGGTGGGTGCTTGGCCCGCTTGGGAATGAGTTGGTCTGCCAGAACCAGAAGACGACAGAGCCCAGGCCTTTGGGGGTTTGTAGTTGGCTGGTTTGGGCGGAGTTACAAACAAAGCAGGGACTTCAATGTATGCCCGGTTGAGGGAGCTTGGACAACTGCCCGCAGTGCTTCCACAACACTTCTTGCAGTGGTGAAATTTCCCCTGCAAGTCCAGAAAAGCATGTACTTGCCATATAGTGTTGTCACATGGATTTTGTCTGGACGTGGATGCGGCAAATGAAGAAGGAGATCTGACAAGACGGCGGCCACAAATGGACTTCTTAGTGAGTCCTTCAAAAAAAGTGGGGTGCAAGATTCAAACTTGCCATATTTGAACGGGCGCTGGAGGAGGACCTGATGATTTCTCACCAGGGCCTTCAATTCGGCCGGAGGCCCATGCAGGATGGCTTCTGACAGCTCCAATTCTGAGACAATGGAAGGATGGTCAACGTTGAGAGGGGTAGATTTGCCGTCAAAATAACAAAAGTCTGAATGGTTCAAGCCCGCGTGCTAAGGGAGGAGAAGGCTTCATTTTCCTGCATGCGGAGATCACAGAGTTTATCACGCACAGTAGTGCACCAGAGTGGAGGAAGAGCAAATCCAAAAAGCTCCGATTTCAATTGGGACCAGGAGAGCTGCAACAAGGCATCCACTTGGTTCAAGTAGAAAGCTGTCAGCTTGCTACTATGACAGAGCCAACCTGACAAAGGTAACATAAATAGAGACATTATTACAATATTAAGACCCATTTATATGACTTATAATGTACAAAAAACTCAGTTTACTTATTTTTATCCAATAAGCTTAGCAAAGTCCTGGCACCATAAAAATAAGTAATAAATTAAAATAATAACTGCTTTTTACAAAAATAACTAAATAAATTCTAAACCTTAAGGATAACTTAGAATATTATGCCATATTCTGAATCCTCATGCAAATTAGTGTAGGGTCCCTCACTGGAAGTACCCCTAAATTCCTACTCCTCCACCTTGAACCAATTACCCGTAAGAATTGGCCACAAACATATGTCACACGGACATTACACATGTATGTACTTGTTACATATGCATACTATATGTGAAATGACCAATTATGGACTTATAATTGAGGTGTTGTGTATAGTTTGGGAGTTAGGCCCAATTGGGTTTTAAACCTCCAACCCCGCGCGTGGATTATATAATCCAATTGGAAATTGGCCAAATACGTGGAAATAGCTAATCCCCTAGTTACCACATATGTACAAGTGTAACTAGGGTAAAAGTAGATTCTACGTGGTTTATTTACAAGGTTTTATTAATAAAAACCTTGAATACATAAGAGTAACATAGCCAGCGTGGCCTTTTAATGATTGGCTTAGCCATTTGTGGCCCATTTGCGTCATTTGTGGCCCATTTCAGATACAATTACACGTCAGTGTTGCTATGTACCTTAGTTACAATAACTAAATAGGTTATTAAGGTCATAAAAAGTACTTGTGACACTGAATTCATGACCAGCAGTGTCATTGGGATGAGCCTTGTTAGTGCCAATCTCCCAAATTGGCCACATTGCACTGAAAACCAGTTACTACACGCACACAGGCAGAAAGGTCCTCCACTATGAGTAAAATTAGTATATATATAGCCCTCTTTCCACGCCAAAAGTTTTTCATCATCATCAATTATTATTACAGTCAATCAGTTACGCCGTGTCCTGTCCTTATTTCAGTTACTCTGCCCTGTTTTGCCTGTTTTATCCGTGGTGTTCTCTTTATATCAACCAACCTACGTGTCCAGCTCCTGCGCAGAAACCTACCAATCTACCCAGCAGCTCTACTTCACATCCCTACATGGCTTTTTGGCTTAAAAGAAGCAATAGTGAGTACTTCTTTTATCCTTCTGTCCCCATTCTGGCTCCTTAATTGGAAAAGCACTTTGGTACCACCTTCTGTTACGCAGAAACCCATTGTTTGCTTAATCAGATACCACCCTGCTTAGCAGATCTCTGATTTAGAGGGCACCTACAAACACCCCTGCGCCAGCAGGCCCCTCTATAAAAAAGAATTATATTCTTTTTATTTCTTTCCTACTACTTTTCTACGTGAAATTATCCTACTCTACCCTTATTTTGCACTCTTATCACCTTGTACTTTAGCTAAAAGGTACTAGCCCCTGGCATCACAGAGGCTGACAATTGGGGGTCTGGCCGGGAAATTACCAATATTCACTTGTGGTAATTGACTCCTGGTACTTATTCTTTCTGCTTTTGTGCTTTTCACTCATGCAAAAAATTACCAAACCAACTAAAAATCATTTATAAAATAAATCCACTAAAAAATATCCTTCTGCTTTATTTGTTACGCATTCTTTTAGTGAACCAATACACTAAATCTCTCATTTCCACTCCTGAATTTATTCATCCTCCTTTTGACCAAATTGCCCACTTTGAATTAATCAAACACTATCTCAAAGTCCTCAGATTGCGCAAAGAAGAGGAAATAGCTAACTATCAACCTTCTGATTGGGACAAACTTACGCCTACAGAACAGTTTCAACTTGCTCTTTTCCACTCTCACCAACGTGCTCAAAAGGACACTGAACTTCTCATCAAACTCAACACCATCAACAGAAGAAATCAAGAGAACAAGAGGCGTGCAGATCTTCAAAGAACTTTGGAATATAAACAACAGTTTTACAATAGTCAGTTTAATTCTTTTTTTTATCCTTAATAAAAATTATTAAAACCACCAAAAATACTTATTCTTACGCCTGAATATCCTCTAGTGTCTTCTACTACTACTCCCAGCTCTTCCAACTCTTCTACCACGGCCCCAGCTACCTCTGTGGCCAATTCTATTACTCCACTTACGGCTCCACCAACCAGTAAGTTTATTAATTACGCCTACTTAATATTTTGTGGCCCTTTTCACTAATATGTCCCGTGACAATAGTCCTGTCAGGAAGTCTACCAGGGCTCACAAGCCTGATCTCCACGGCCCCTTACCCCCGGCCACTAGGCAACCTAGAGCCAGAGAAGTTGCCCCAGAACTTGGCCTTCAAGAAGAAAGCCCCCAGTCACCCCAATCCTCAAGCCATGGACGTGGACGTGGAACCAACCCCTTCCACCTCCTTGGCCAGTACCCAGAAACCCCAGACGGAGGAAGAGGACCTGGAAATCCAGGTGATAGGTATGTCCAAGGAGGACAAAATAGCCAGATTGGTCAAGATACACGTGGCCAACCATCAGAAATTCGTGGAAGCCCAGAAATCCAAGGCCACCCAGGAGATGATGCTGAATCTTTTAGGACTAGCCCAGAAGAGTAAGAAAGAACTGCAGAAGTTTATCTCCAAAAAGGAAGTGGAGGAGTACACGAAGGGATGGAACCCTTGGGAGGAAAAGAGAGTATTGTTTCCTCACACAGCCAACAAGAACAAGGGAAAGAATATGAGCAGTCTTTCTATGAACAACCGTCATTACAACAATCCTCAGAAGTGGAAGAAATTGGCCAACATCAGCAGCGCCATAACCAGCTTTTACAACAGCTTAGATTAGGTTTTTCTATCCTAGATAATTCTCTTACAATTGCGCATAATAATATTCTTTTGTTAGATAAAAATGCTAAAACACGCCACAAAACTGTTTTAGAATTTTTAAATAAGGCTCCTCCTCCGCCTGAATCTTTAGAAAATTATATGTCTAGCTCTTCTCTCATTTTAAATCAATTGTCTAAATTTCTTAACTCACCTAAGTCTGTCTTTACGCATAATGAACCTGATTTTCACGCTAAAACTTGTGAGCCAAAGATCCCTAATGTGCCCAAAAAATTAGAAGAACTTGAAGATGAACATTCCAAGTATTCTAATGATGATTTGGCGGATAAAATTAACAGATTAGAAGACATGTTTCATGCTAATACTGAACATATAATTAACAGAATTAATAAAAATGTCATTAACACTTTACACGCCCAAAATGTGAAATTAGAACTTGAACAAATGGACTTGAAAAGAATGATGATTGAACTACAAGCTCAAGTAGCCTTAATATCTGATCAGAACAAAAAGAATGTTAATGGAACTCTATTATTAAAACATCTGTTAGATGTGAAATTTGAATTAGCAGACTTAATTAAAGAAATTCCTACCAGAGCTATTCCTGCTAATAACTCCACGCCCAAATATAACAACCCTTATATGGAAACCATACCTGAAAATAATGGAGGAAATAATAACAACTATTCTCATACTAATCAACAACAGAACAATAATATTCAAACCAACTATACCAAATATAATAGCAGTCCACCCATGCCTCTTAATAACAATTACCCTCCTATTAATTCCCCTACTCATAATAACCATCATAATGGGAGCCAAGGCATTCATGCTCATTCCTCATGTAACCAAGCTGTATATAGTAACAATACTAACAACTTTATAGACCCTTCCCTTCTGAATAAATTGTTGCCACCAATCAAAGAATGGACCAAATTCTCAGGAGAGGGGGATTATGACCACATCAACTTCATTAAATATATTGATCATATATTAACAGTCTACAGAGCTCCTGATGAAGCTATCCTTACAAGATTGCCCAGATTATTTGAAGGAGTAGCTTTTGACTGGTTTATTAGTAAACAAGCTACCATGGGACGACAGTCCTGGCCAGCTTGGAAAGAATTGATCAAACAAAAATTTGGCACTAGACTCTGGGAAAAGAAAATGCGCAGAGCCTTTGAAAATGACTATTTTGACCCAGTTAAACATAATCCCCATCAATGGTGCCTGAACAAGAAAAAGAGAATTGAATGCATTTATCCTAAATTAGATGAGGAACAAATAAATGATTTAATACTTAATCAAACTAAAGGCAGCCTAGAACATAATGTCAGATGTAGAATCAATGACATGGATTGTGACTTATCCACTCTTATAGGTGTCATGGAAGAAGTGGTAGAAATGACTGGGATCAATAAGAAGCACAATCCTTCTGATAAAAAGGATTACACTCCTAGAACAGATCCTCCCAAAAAGTTAGAATCTAAGCCAGCTGAACCTATTAGAAAAGAAAAGACTCCTATGTGTTGGAATTGTGGAGAAACTGGCCAAAGAAGTACTGAATGTACCAAACCTAGGAGAAAAATCAATAATGTGCAGGCAAGCCCTGATTCAGATTCTGAAGGTACCTTTGATATCATACAACAAGAGCCCTGTAATACACATTATGGTCAAGATGATGATGACTCAGAATCTAGTGGTCATGCAGTGTTGGTAATTAATGCTGATATTGGAAATGACTTCAGCATTAATACCATCCACGGTGAATCTAACTTACCCCAGAAATGGGAAGACAATATGGATATTGGTCATATATCTGATGCTAAGCTATTAACTAACAAACCTGAGGAAGGAAGTTGTTACACTCAAGGAAAAACCAGTTACACTAAGGTTATTTTAAGAGACTTAGCAGTTAAGACACTATTAGATATAGGAGCTTTTTGTTCTTGTGCCAGTGCTACATTTTTGCAACAAATATACCCTGAATGGCGCAAACATTTATTACCTGTTCCCAAAGCTACATTTAGCAGTTGTAACTCCACCATGAAACCCATTGGTGTCATAAATTTGCCCTTAATATTCCCTCACACTAAGGGATCCCTCAGATTAAGTGTAGAATTTGTAGTACTTTCAGATGCTATTTGTGACTACCTTATACTAGGTAATGATACCTTTTGCATGTATGGTATTGACATTTTCCAGTCCAAAGATAGATATTTTACCATTGGAGGAGATTGGAAAAGGAAATACCAAATTTGCAATATTCATTCTGAGACTATTGCCCCTGTTTCTCAGGAACCTGACCCCAAGGAATTAGAAGATTTTAATCAAGAATATATGTCCCAAGCTGCTATAAATGACATACTAACCAATGCCCAAATATTAGATGTTCTTAAAGTATGCTACAAGAATAAAAAAGCTTTCTGTACCACTGAAGAACCCATTGGCAATGTCACAGGACATGATATTAAATTAGAATTAACTTGTGAACCTCCTTACCCACCTGCTCTTAGAAAAGCACCCTACCCTTCTAGCCCTAAATCTAGAATAGCCTTAGAAGCACACATTAAAGAGCTTATAGATTTACGTGTTCTTAGAAAAGTGGGCCATAATGAGCAAGTGGAAATTACTACCACAGTTATTATTGCCTGGCATAATGATAAGTCTAGGATGGTTGGCGATTTTAGAGCTTTAAATTAAATAATTACACTAAAGCAGATAACTATCCCATTCCAAGAATTGACCATTCTCTGCATAATTTATCCAAAGCTAAGTACATAACCTGTATGGATGTTCTTGAAGGGTTTCACCAGATACCTATTGAACTTAATAGCCGCCAATTTATGAGAATTATCTGCCATCTTGGTTTTTTTGAATACCTCAGGATGCCCTTTGGAATTAAGAATGCACCTTCTCATTTCCAAAGAATGATGGACTCTATTTTTGGATCTTTTATCCGCCAGTGTTGGATGATGATATATATTGATGATATAATCATTTATTCAGATGACTGGGAAACACATGTAGAAAAGATAAAAATAGTGTTAGAAACTTCCATTAAAGCTGGTCTAAAAATGTCTATTAAAAAGTGCAATTTTGGATATGGTGAACTTAAAGCTTTAGGACACATTGTTTCTGGTCTGTCCCTAGCTATTGAACAAAATAAAGTAGCGGCTGTAATGCTCAAACCTATGCCTCAGAATATCACTGAAATGCAATCTTTCCTTGGATTTTGCGGTTATTATAGGAAACATATTGAGAAATTTGCTATTTTAGCCAAGTCATTGTATGAGTTGTGTAGTAAAGAAACCATTTATGAAATGACTCACCCTAGAGTGGTAGATTATGAACAACTGAAGCTAGCCCTTACTACTTCTCCTGTGCTAGTTCAACCAGATTATAATTTACCCTTTATCTTATACATAGATGCTTGTCTAGATGGCTTAGGCGCTGCCTTACACCAAGAATTCTTAATTGAAGATAAAATGGTAGAAAAACCAGTCCTGTTTATTTCAAGACAAATTAAGCCAACAGAGAAAAGGTATGGAGCCAGTCAAATGGAATGTTTAGCCCTTGTATGGTCCCTAGAGAAGTTACATTATTATCTTGAAGGTAGTAGAATTGTTGTAGTCACTGATTGCACAGCAGTTAAAACCCTTATGAACATGCAGACACCTAATAGGCATATGTTAAGATGGCAAATTGCTATCCAGCAATACAGAGGACATATGACTATTGTTCATAACGCTGATAAAAAGCATAGTAATGCTGATGGATTAAGCAGATGGGCTTTACCAAACACTCCAGATAACCCTGCCTGGGATCCTGAAGATGAAGACATATTCCCCATTTTAGGAATAAATGTTTGTGAATTAGATGAAGCCTACTATACTATTATCAAAGATAGTTACCAGTCTAATCCTGAATTTGTCAAATTAATAGACATACTTAGCAATGAAAACAGCTCCCATGAATTGATTGCTAGTTTACCTCCCTGGTTATCCAAACCTTACTCTTCTGGTAAGTTCTCTCTATTAGATGGAATATTATACTTCAAAGAAAGACATTCCAGTGTAATAGTCTTATGTGATCAACTTCAGATTGATTCCCTTATGAAAGAATGCCATGACAATATTGGTGCTGGACATTTTTCAGAAGAAAGAACTATTGAAAGAGTTAGAACCACAGCTTGGTGGAATAATTGGCCTGATGAAGTAGCTACTTATATAAAATCCTGTGAAACTTGCCAGAAATCAAATAAGCAAACAGGTAAGAGATATGGGCTACTTCAAACCATCCAAGAACCTACCAAAAGATGGGAAATAATAAACATGGATTTTGTTACAGGTTTACCTCCTGGAGTGTCAGCTTGCTACTCTTCAGAGACAATCTAACAAAGAGTACATGAAAAGATAAAATCATAATAAATACATTGAAAATTAGAAAATAAATTGTATTACCAAAGTTAGAGACATTATTACATGTGTAGGAATTTCTCTCACTTTGTAATGCATTATGGCTTTGTTATGTATAAATACAAAATAAGAATAAACATTGAAATACCCTGTCAAAATCATGTTTTACACAAAATATTACCATAACTCTTAAACCTTAAAGAAAACTTAGAATATTATGGCAGATTCTTAATCTACATGCAAAATAACCTAGGGTATCCCACTCGTGGTACCCCCTAATTTTCACACCTTCACTCCTTTTACCCATTTCCCCCACCTATAGGATTGCACGGCATATATGCATAACATGTTGGTTGACTATTATGATACCAACTGGGAAATGACCAAAAATGGACGTCATTTTGAGGTGTTGTGTGAAATGGCCGAGTTAGGCCCAAATGGGATTTAATGTTCCAACCCCGCGCACTGGTTACACAAGTTGGCCCAATTCACTAAAAACCCCGCATGAACTACACAAATACATGTTACTAAGGCAGCATGTATGTAACTAGGTTTCAGGAACCTTGCATCATATATATAAACAAAGTTTCCGCTTTTAAAACCTTAATTACACATGTGTAACACCTGTAGCGTGGCCCAGTCTCAATATTTGTGGCCCTTTTCAGGCGTAACCACTCCTTCAATGCTACTGTTGACTAAACCAAGCCAGTAGTATTGAACCAGGTTGGTCTACATGGTTATTTGGCATCAACAAACTCATCATAACCTTGTGTATTCACCCATAAGCAGCTGTGGCTTGCCCTTTTGGTCCAAAATAGCGTAACAATGGCCTGGTTTGGTTTGAAATGGGCCACACCTGCAATTGAGGCAAATTACCACGCACACAGTGGCCCAAAATTGATATTTAAAGAGCTTTGTTTGCCCACTTTTGACAATCCCCATCATCTTTTATCATACCAGCATATACCAACGCAATCAACCAGCCTTTACACTAGTTATTAGCCTTGTTATACCTGCTATATTGGATCATCACCTCAACCAACAATTACCACGACAAATCCCCAGCTTTCCAATCAATTCTTGACTACCTTTGACGCCTCAAGATCCCTGGCAAGCTTGAAGAAGACCCCTCTGCGTGAAATTTAGCATTAGTAAGTAAAATTCCCCATAGCACTTCTTTCTTTGTCATTTCTGGGTGTACTCCTTGTCAAAGGACCAGATAATTAGAGTAACCCTGATATTTCAGGATCTAATTCATAGAGGGCACCGTAAACACCCCTGTAACTCAGGCCCCTCTTTGATAAAAAGCTTTTGCTTTTTGTTATATTTCTTTCTCCTTTTTTCTACTTTACCCCATTTCACCGTGAGACCCACGCGTGGAACTACCTTTTCATATCTTTGCACCACGTGTAGCTAGAAGAAATTTGTTCTTGGCATCACGTAGGCTGACATGGAGGGTCTTACTCCTTCAACTCTGTACTAGTGGTTGTAGACAGATATTCAAAAAGGGCCAGATTTATTCCTAACCACAAAGATGATACAGCTATGGAAGTGGCTTTACTATTTTGGAATAGAATTATGGCTGATGTAGGAATACCCAAAATAATCATTAGTGATAGAGACCCCAAATTTACTTCTGAATTTTGGAGAAATTTACATGATATGTTAGGCACTAAATCAGCTTTTTCTACTGCTTACCATCCCCAAACTGATGGATTAGCTGAAAGAATGATCCAAACTCTGGAAGATATGCTCAGAAGATTCTGTTCTTTTGGCTTAGAATTCAAGAACAGTGATGGTTACACTCATGATTGGGTTAGCTTACTCCCTGCTTTAGAAATAGCTTATAACAGTAGTAAACATTCTTCATCCAAAGAAATCCCTTATATTTTGGAAAGAGGATGGATACCCAGAATGCCCAAAGACCATATTAACAACAAATTACCACATGTACATCCCACTTCCTTAGACTTCAAAAGAATGCTTGATATA
The DNA here is from genome assembly GCA_002873125.1 of Puccinia coronata f. sp. avenae. Taxonomy (NCBI): domain Eukaryota; kingdom Fungi; phylum Basidiomycota; class Pucciniomycetes; order Pucciniales; family Pucciniaceae; genus Puccinia; species Puccinia coronata. The sequence goes on from PGCI01000026.1 coordinate 254,829, forward strand.
ACACATGAAAATGCTAAGAAATGTGTGCAAGATGCAGCTGAATATAATAAGTTAAGATGGGATAAAAGTCATAAAGAACCCTCCTTCCAAATTGGGGACAAAGTCTTATTGTCCACTGTAAATTTTAATAACTTGGGAGGGAACAGGAAACTTAAACCTTCCTTTGTTGGACCTTTTACCATTAAGCAATTACATGGAAAAAATGCTGTGGAAGTAATTTTAACAGATGAATTTTCCAGAAAACACCCTGTTTTTCCAGTTAGCTTAATCAAGCCTTACACTAGTAGAGGCACAGATACCCCTGTAGTAACACCTGTACCTGTACCTATAATTGAACCTCTAGACACCTCTAACTTTAAAGTACATAAGATATTAAAGGATAAGAAAGAAAGGATCAATGGGAAAGATATTAGACTCTACTTAGTAAGGTATAAAGGACAATCAGCAGACAAAGATGAATGGATTCCTGAAGATAACATACCAGATGGTCCCATACATCTACGAAATTATAGAGCCTCCAAGAGAAATTGAGATTTTTTTTTTTCCACTACAGACAAATAGAGTGAATTTTGTTTTCTAAAGTCTCATTTTAAAGGGAGGGAATGTCAGCTTGCTACTATGACAGAGCCAACCTGACAAAGGTAACATAAATAGAGACATTATTACTACAATATCAAGACCCATTTATATGACTAATAATGTACAAAAAACTCAGTTTACTTATTTTTATCCAATAAGCTTAGCAAAGTCCTGGCACCATAAAAATAAGTAATAAATTAAAATAATAACTGCTTTTTACAAAAATAACTAAATAAATTCTAAACCTTAAGCATAACTTAGAATATTATGCCATATTCTGAATCCTCATGCAAATTAATGTAGCTTCCCTCACTGGAAGTACCCCTAAATTCCTACTCCTTCACCTTGAACCGATTACCCGCAAGAATTGGCCACAAACATATGTCACACGGACATTACACATGTATGTACTTGTTACATATGCATACTATATGTGAAATGACCAATTATGGACTTATAATTGAGGTTTTGTGTATAGTTTGGGAGTTAGGCCCAATTGGGGTTTAAACCTCCGACCCCGCGCGTGGATTATATAATCCAATTGGAAATTGGCCAAATGCGTGGAAATAGCTAATCCCCTAGTTACCACATATGTACAAGTGTAACTAGGGTAAAAGTAGATTCTACGTGGTTTATTTACAAGGTTTTATTAATAAAAACCTTGAATACATAAGAGTAACATAGCCAGCGTGGCCTTTTAATGATTGGCCTTAGCCATTTGTGGCCCATTTGCGTCATTTGTGGCCCATTTCAGATACAATTACACGTCAGTGTTGCTATGTACCTTAGTTAAAATAACTAAATAGGTTATTAAGGTCATAAAAAGTACTTGTGACACTGAATTAATGACCAGCAGTGTCATTGGGATGAGCCTTGTTAGTGCCAATCTCCCAAATTGGCCACATTGCGCTGAAAACCAGTTACTACACGCACACAGGCAGAAAGGTCCTCCACTATGAGTGAAATTAGTATATATAGAGCCCTCTTTCCACGCCAAAAGTTGTTCATCATCATCAATTATTATTACAGTCAATCAGTTACGCCGTGTCCTGTCCTTATTTCAGTTACTCTGCCCTGTTTTGCCTGTTTTATCCGTGGTGTTCTCTTTAAATCAACCAACCTACGTGTCCAGCTCCTGCGCAGAAACCTACCAATCTACCCAGCAGCTCTACTTCACATCCCTACGTGGCTTTTTGGCTTAAAAGAAGCAATAGTGAGTACTTCTTTTATCCTTCTGTCCCCATTCTGGTTCCTTAATTGGAAAAGCACTTTGGTACCACCTTCTGTTACGCAGAAACCCATTGTTTGCTTAATCAGATACCCCCCTGCTTAGCAGATCTCTGATTTAGAGGGCACCTACAAACACCCCTGCGCCAGCAGGCCCCTCTATAAAAAAGAATTATATTCTTTTTATTTCTTTCCTACTACTTTTCTACGTGAAATTATCCTACTCTACCCTTATTTTGCACTCTTATCACCTTGTGTAGCTAAAAGGTACTAGCCCTTGGCATCACAGAGGCTGACGAAAGCCAAGACGTTTACTGCTTGAATAAGGTTTCCAAAAATGTGAATCTTGTTGGTATCATGTGAAACTCCCTTGGACGCAAAAAAATTTGAGTCTCATTCATCCATTTAAGAAATGGTTTGACCTTGTGAAACGGGCCAATATAGAGGGGGCCGTCAGCCGTGCGGAAACGCTGAAGGTCAATCCTGTCTGACGCCGGGTGTCAGCCTCTGTGATGCCAAGGGCTATTACCTTTTAGCTACACAACATGATAAGAGTGCAAATGATGGGTAGAGTGGGGTATTTTCATGCAGAAAAGTAGTAAAAAAGAAATGAAAAGAATATAATTCTTTTTTATAGAGGGGCCTGCTGGCGCAGGGGTGTTTGTAGGTGCCCTCTAAATCAGAGATCTGCAAAGCAGGGTGGTATCTGATTAAGCAAACAATGGGTTTCTGCGTAACAGAAGGTGGTACCAAAGTGCTTTCCAATTAAGGAACCAGAATGGGGACAGAAGGATAAAAGAAGTACTCACTATTGCTTCTTTTAAGCCAAAAAGCCACGTAGGGGTGTGAAGTAGAGCTGCTGGGTAGAGTTGGAAGGTTTCTACGCAGGAGCTGGACACTTTGAAGCTTGATTTTAAGATTGAACACCAAGAATAAAACAGGCAAACAGAGCAGAGTAACTGAAATAGGACAGGAAACAGCGTAACTGATTGACTGTAATACTAAAATGATGATGATGAACAACTTTTGGCGTGGAAAGAGGGCTCTATATATACTAATTTCACTCATAGTAGAGGACCTTTCTGCCTGTGTGCGTGCAGTAACTGGATTTCAGTGCAATGTGGCCAATTTGGGGGATTGGCACACCAGGGGAGATTTGATGGCACCCGTTGACGGGTGCTATTGCACAACTCTTTACCCTCTGGTGGTTTGAAGTGTGTTCGCAGGTAGTCACATGTAAACTGCATGTTCAACTGGAATTCAGTTTGAACTCATGGGTAATTTCATAGCATGTGTTGCTTGACATGTAGTGATGTTATGTTGAGCTCAAGTGGAAAACTTGAAGCATGCAAACCTGAACTGATACTAAAAAAAACCAGGGTTCTGAATTCATCATTATTTTAAAAATATACTTTTGTTTTGATTGTTTCATTTCAAAAAATTGCCTCATTTTTTCTTTTTTTTATGAGTCAAAAAAACTTAAACATAATGTGTTTTTTTGAAAGGAATTAATTCACCATCTTCTATTTTTGAGATACCACAATTCATTGTAGTTGGTCCTGCATTTTTTAGGAATTTTATAATATTTATCTTTGGCTCTTTACCTACCCCCATGTGCACATGTTATGCCTTGGACCAAACTTTCCAGCAAAGGATTGTTTAGATTTTCAACCATGTTGTCCCATTTTAACCTTTGTCCGGTCAAAACAGCAGAAACAGCCTTTGAAACCTTTCACACACCTGTAAACCATTGTGAAATCTGAATTGGTACTCTGCTGCACGACCGTGCACCAGAGTACAAATTCAAATGTCACAAAAATGTAACAAGCATACACCAAGCACCACAAAAAAACAAAAAAGTGACCAATGGCAGTTGGTCTTTGGCAACTCTGGCACAACTTTTGACCCAACTTCAAAAAAAAAAAGCAAATATGACACATGTACAATGCACAGTCACTGTGCAAAATGCACAATGACTGCGCAAAAGTATCTGGGAAAAAATCCAAGTCAAAATTGAATTTATGTTGTAGCATCCTGGAAGTCGGCAGTAAGCAGGAATCCTGCTCATTTTTTTGACCAGTTTTGAAATTCAGCTGTCATGGGGAAAAAATTGGATGTCACAATTTTTGAAATTGACATTCATTTTTTATTTGTAAACATCAGGACTTCATAAAATCTACGGACCAAGGAACATTTGATGTGCATACAAAATTATGAAAATTTAGATTCTGAAGGAAATTTGAGTTCAAATTTAGCTCTACATGTGCTAGATATATGATTAGAATGCTTTTAGTACACATTTTTTTGATAATCTAGGGGTACAGAAGATATTTTTAAGAGTTTTAGATGGAAATTTCCTTGAAAAATCCATGAAATTATTCATGATGGTTGGTATGGACTTGTTCATCAGCTTATTTCTTTGTACACAATGAATGGAAAGAATTTTTTATGGTTATTCAAGATGGTTTTTTGAAATTGCCCAATGATGATTGGACCATATGAAAATTCAGAAAGTCAGAAGATTGACCAAAGTTCTGCCTGAGTTCTACATAATTTGTGGTATCATTCATCATTAAGTTACAATTTTGATCATTTTAATATCAGCCTGCTTTGTGGTTCACTTCAGAAGATGTTGCCCAATTATCTTAACCCACATCAACATCATTTCAGGTTCATATGGAACGGACACGTAGGATCATTGGCACCGGGTTACAGTAAAAACACATGGAGTGGCACTGGCATGCCAGAGCCATAAATTCTCCCCTGGTGGCACTAACAGGGCTCATCCCAATGACACTGCTGGTCATTATTTCAGCGTCACAAGTGCTTTCCATGACCTTAATAACTTATTTAGTCATTGTAATCAAGGTACATAGCAACACTGACGTGTGATTGTATCTGAGATGGGCCACAGATGACGGAAATGGGCCACAAATGGCTATGGCCAATCTTTAAAGGCCACGCTGGCTGTGTTAATCTTAGGTATTCAAGGTTTTTATTAATTAAACCTTGCAAATCCGTCATGTAGAATCTACCTGTACACTGGTTATGCTTGTACATACCTGGTAACTAGGTAATTGCCTATTTCCACACATTTGGCCAATTTCCAATTGAATTATATAATCCACGTGCGGGGTTGGAGGTTTAAACCCCCATTGGGCCTAACTCTCAAACTATACACAACACCTCAATGATAAGTCCATACACTACCAGAAAATCTGCTTCAACTGCCACCAGTTGACATGCAGTTACTTTGATTTTACTTCTGCTGTTAATTGAATCTTACTCAAATAACACTTCAAAAAAACTTCAATTCACAGTCACTGTGCATTGTGCATAGTGACTGTGCAAGAAACGTTTTTTTGAATTAACTTGGAAGTAGAAGAGTAGTAAGATGGGATTAGCCTATAACATGTCAACTGGTGGCAGTTGAAGCAGATTTTCTGGTAGTGATAATTGGTCCTTTCACATACAGTATGCATATGTATCAAGTACATACGTGTGTAATGTGCATCTGTGACATGTGGGTGTGGCCAATTGTTACAAGTAATTGGTTCAAGGTGAAGGAGTAGGAATTTGGGGGTACTTCCAGTGAGGGACCCTACATTATTTTACATGAGGATTCAGAATATGACATAATATTCCAAGTTATACTCAAGGTTTAGAAGTTATTCACACTTTCTGTAAAAAGTGGTTATCTATTTTAGTTCTAACTTATTTTTAAGGGTCCAGAACTTTGTTAAGGTTTTGGATAAAAATAAGTTTACTAGTTATTATTCTTACTTTTATGTGTTACTATGGTTACCTTATGATTATTCCTTATTATTATAGTTATTTCATGTCTATTTGTTATCAATTATTAGCATATTTACTATTTTCAGGGTTTGTACATATGGTAATAATGTTGTTTTTATTTTTCATGTATTTTCATTAATTTCTATATCACTAGTGTTGCTTTGTCAGGTTGTCTCTGACTCAGTAGCAAGCTGACACCGGGGCAGTGGTGTTGGTAGACAAGGGTCCCGCAGTGGTATCCCGTTGGGTTGAGAGGAACATGATAGCGTCTTCTAGTTGGGCAATCCGCTGTGCACTGGCTTCCTCAAAGCGGGTCATGCGCTCCGCGGAGGCCTCCTGGTCCTGTTGAGCCTGAACAATGCTCTTATGTTGCGCCTCCATCAGGAGACGCAGATAGTTGATTTCCCCTTTATTGTCTGCAAAACCCTTGCCAGAAGAAGGACCGGACATGGGACAAGTAAGTGGTGGAGCAGAAGGATCAGCGGTAGGGGGGGTGGACAGGTACCCAAAGGAACAGGCATGGCGGAGAATTTGGAGGATGGAAGGGCACTACTGATTTAGCAAAACGAGGCGGTGTGTATGGAACAACTGGTTCAACTGCGGTGGCAAATTAGGAGGGAAAGATGGGGGTGAAAGCTCGCGAGTGGCAGGGGGCGGCGAAGGAGGAAGAGCCGGTATACGGGCCGCTGCAGCACATTGCTGGATTTGACAATGAAGATTTGAAACAAGTAAGTCAGCCTGGCGTTTGCCAGAGGTTGTTGCCCTGATGAGTGCTTTGGGATTATCTTTGAAGGGGAGGAGTGGTTGGCCGCTACTCCAAGTGCTCATAAACCAAGTTTGACAACAAAGGAAGAGAAGATGGAGAGCCAACAAAGAGACAAAGAGGGCAAAAACTGAAGGAAAGGTAGGTTTGAGAAAAAAAAAGTGTAAAGCACCACAATGTTCCTTCACCAAACCAATGGAAAAGGTCTAGAACAAGATACGTAGATCTTGGAGAGAAAATTCTAGAACCCAACAATGGATGTTATTGCGCTAGCACAGTAGAAGATCAGGGATGAGTCTCTCTATTTACAATGATTTAGATGAAAAGGAAAATGGAGAGAAGAAGAAAGGAAAAGGGGATTACTCACCTAGCACAGTAGAAGATCAGGGATGAGTCTCTACTGAGCTAGCAGGGGCGTGGGGAAGACGAGATTAATTACTGATAGGTGATTATGTAAGTATGTGGGATAGATGTGTGAACCAACAGAATGAGGGTTCACAGAGGCTGACAAACAGGGGCTTGTGATTTTCAAAACTCACTATTTTCTGAAGAAATTACACATACTGATCTTGGTGAAACAGCATTTCATTTCATTTGATTTGGAGGACAATGATCAAGAGTCCATTGGTATATTCAGACAGATAAGTCAAGGAATGCTTGCTCCTCAAATGGCACCAAGAATCCATACCTGAGAAACCCCTTTGGGTCCTAAATCCATCCCTCAAGAAGCTATGCAGACCTTCCAAAGAATAATTGTACCTAGACCAATGTGCCAATGGACAAGGTAAAAAATCCTCCGCTTGTCCTCAATTCCAGGTAACAAGATCATGATCAAGACTGGAATAAATGATTGCATGAGTCAATTCCAGGTCAATTTATTGGCTCCTGTTCTTGGATACAAAAATAATGGGTCACTACTTGACCATAAATTTAAATTACATAGAGCAATTATCTTGTTTTGTCATCCCTGGCAGACAGTGAGATGTGCATTTTTTTTCTGTTGCTTGTGACCCAGATAAATTTCTTGAAAATACTAATATCTACAGCCAATTCATGAGAGCCTGATCAGGATCCTGTATGCCAGAGGAATAAATGCATCAAATCTTATCATCATTTTTATTTCTCTTTTCACACCAGCTATTCCAGTGTATTCATATCACAGATGCCCCAAAGCTAAAAATCTTAGAACATGAATCAGTACCCTCATTCATGTTCACCAATGTGCTTGACTGAAAACCATTGAACAAGGACCTGAACACTCAGAACTGTCACTGAACATGCCCAGCATTGTTGACTGCCTATTGCTGGACCATTCTCCCTTTGTTCTCTCATTTCCTTTGGTATCTCTATCTGTGCCATGACTGTACCTCTCCTATGACTTCACCACAAACAATCAATGGCCACATGATTGCAAGTGACATCTCAAAGTACAAAGGGGCCTTTGTACTTTGATATGTCACTTGTAACCAATTGATCATTGATTGGTCATGGTGCTTGTAGGTATAAAAGATGTCTTGTATCTGATATTCTGTTTCCTCACCTCTCATTGGAATTACACAAAAATTCCCATCTTCTCTGCTATCACTCACTGGCTATTTTACACACTCATACCATCCAAATCTCTCCAGTGCCACACACTTCCACTCTGCAATGTGTGCTCCATTACCCTTGCTATAAAAATGGGACATATATTTATGAATGGATCAGCTTGATTGGTCAACAATCCGGTGAGTACCAACAACTGGCCATTCTTTGCCTCAAAATCCAATAATTAAACAAGACCCCATTTTTGCTTTGATTCCAGTCCAGAATCTCCATCTTGCACTAGTTTTCTTCCCTGCCCCTTTTGCAATTGTGGTGTTCCAAACATGACACAAATTTTCATTTTTTTCTTGTATTTTCTTATAATTTTCCTCTCTTAGAGCAACCACATTGGTTTGGTCAAATCTCATGCTACTCCAGATTTAACAGAAGATCACCCCGCATTGGATCAGCTAAACACCTGGTGTTAGCTAGATTCTTCCTTTTTTTGTTAAGCCTTGCTAGATTTGCCACCAATTAACAACAATGCTAAACATCAAAGACATGCGGAGAATCATTTCCCCCCACTACAAAATGTCATAAATGCATAAATTCACACTACAAGAAAATCTGCTTCAACTGCCACCAGTTGACATGCAGTTACTTTGATTTTACTTCTGCTGTTACTTGAATCTTACTCAAATAACACTTCAAAACAACTTCAATGCACAGTCACTGTGCATTGTGCAAAGTGACTGTGCAAGAAAAGTTTTTTTGAATTAACTTGGAAGTAAAAGAGTAGTAAGATGGGATTAGCCTGCATTTCAACTGGTGGCAGTTGAAGCAGATTTTCTGGTAGTGTCATGTATATAGTATGGCTGATCTGGGTTTTAGTTAAACATTTATCTTAAACCAATTTTCCAATTCATCTTTTTTTCATGTTAGTTGACTAACACTCACTAATTTGATGTAGCAATTAGCAGAACCAATGCAGATGCTCTTATTTATCTTATTCATTCTCTATTTCTTTTCTCTTTCTCATCTTTTTGCTTATATCCACTCAGATATCTTCAGATATTATGGAAGAATCATAATCTACAGCAAAATTTACCTTAGGAAACAACTCAAGGAATTTTCAGTGCTCATTCATATCAGAAGTTACCACCAAATCAACATATTATATGTGGACAACCTAGTTCAAAGCACTTTCACAAGGTAATCACGCAAAATGCCCAACCACAACTTCACCACAAGGCACAGAGCTTAGGCCTGAAATCATGATGGAATGTGGCTAGATTGCCAAGAACAGACACCAGAAATTAACAACAAAAGAAGGCTTAGAAACATTAGAAGGAGAACAACAAGAAAAAAAAGAGCATACCCAATGAAGCAACAATTTTTTATAAAAGACAACTGAATAGATATAAAAAGACAGGAAAAAAAACACAGGACTGTTAAAAAAGATAGATATCAGTTCAAGAGACATCATAGATGACATAAGAGGACGGAAGAACCTAAATTTCAAGTGTTGAGATGTGAGATTGAATTCTTACCAAGTTGGACAGGATGAGATGCCCTATAGTTGGGAAAGGTTGAGGAAGGAAGTGAGATTGAACAAATTCAATAGAGGAAGGGGAATTGAGTTAGTTCAATAGAGGAAGGGAAAGTGAGATTGGATGCAGGTGAGGATTTGGAGTAGGAGCAAGAACAAATATGCAAGGGGAAGAGCAATGAGGCGCAAGTGATGTTGAGTTTTGGAAGGGAAAGTGAGATGAGGAGCAAGCTGAGGGATGTGAGTGGTTGTGAGGAAGTGCCAGATGAGTTTGATTAGGTTAGGTTTTTCAGATGAGATCAAGTTCTGTGACTATCAGATTAAGTAAGAGTAGAGGTTCTGCAGTAGATTCACATAGCCTTCACTGACTGACATAAAGTTTCAACAAATTACCATGGAACATACCATTGAGTTCAGAACCACAACTTGACTCACAAGCTTAGGGCTGTCACTTGTTCCATTTTTCCATTTGTTTCCATTAACCACAACACAGCCAGCATTAGTCATCATTTGTTTTTCCATTGTGTTCCTTGACCATTGTTCCAGCCTCAGGTTGAACACTCCTCATTTGTCAGGATTTTGCTATAAAATGAGGTTCTCCTCCAGTTTTTTTCCCCTTCCTCACCAGATTCTGGGATCACATCACAGTACACAACTTCCACAGATATTATTCACTATCCCCTATAGTCTAATGAAATGTTCACTCCTCTGTCATTATCAGTCACCCAATAGGGGGTATCAAATATACCAAATCCACAGTTAGAAACCAGTCAATTATCCAAAAATATTTTTCTTCATTACTGCATCCAAAATGGTTTTTGATGAGAAACCAACAGATTTTAAAAATGGTGTATTTTTGAAAACCAGTCAATTACATAAGTGTGGATTTGCCTATATTTGATACCCCCTAATATTGAGTTTTCAGTAAATCAACATAGAGTCATTATCATATCAGCAATAACCAAATCATCATTATTCATTCAAAAATTCATCTAAGCATCTTGAACCAACTTTGTTGAAGTGTTATCCCCCTATCTCCCAAAAAGTGCATCATAACTCATCAGCCATCACCATCATCAACAAAAACACCCTATAACATAAATTAATACATCCTCAACATCTGCAATGATCTTGAACCATCCAAGACTATCACTAGAAATAAACTGCCAAGAAATCTTGGTGATCTTTTTTTCCTGATAGTATAGAAGGGCAGAGCTTGCACCTCCATATTACCCTTCTCCATTCAGCAAAAGCGTTTTAAAAACACTTTTGAGTCTTACAGCATCTTTCAATCCCTGTCTCTTTACTAAAGATGGCACTGGGTACCCATTGGTGGGTACCTGGTACATTCAAGCGGGTGATCATTGCTCTGGCGGGAACCTGCACCATGTGTAACAAGTACGGGTACAGTTATTTGATTTTACGGACTTTTTTTCAGGGTACCCAGGTACCTGGGTACCCGCCGGGGATACCTGCCTGTTGGTGAGGAATACACCTTCTCAGACCTGCTCTCCAAGCTGTCTTGGTGAGAAGGTGTATACACTGGCTCACCAAACTGTCTTGGTGAGCAGGTTTATACACCAAACTGTCTTGGTGAGCAGGTGTATACACCAAACTGTCTTGGTGAGCAGGTGTATACACCGGCTCATTAAACTGTCTTGGTGAGCAGTTTTATACACCAGCTCACCAAACTGTCTTGGTGAGCAGGTGTATACACCAAACTGTCTTGGTGAGCAGGTGTATACACCGGCTCATTAAACTGTCTTGGTGAGCAGGTTTATACACCAGCTCACCAAACTGTCTTGGTGAGCAGGTGTATACACCAGATCACCAAACTGTCTTGGTGAGCAGGTGTATACACTGGCTCACCAAGAAAGTCTGGTGAGCGGTTGTATAACAGTGAGCAGGTGTATTGTGAGCCTGGGTCTCTTATGTGAAAACAGGACACAAGAAAGGGGAGCAAAATAGTTGATTCCAGAAAGGATAAGGAGAGGACAACTATTGTGAAGTAGAGAAGGAAGAAGGAGAGGAAGAAGAATAGGGTTATAACCATGAATATGATGATCTTTGGCCTTCTATGGGCTATTCTGGTTCTCTCCTTAAAGGAGGATGGTTTAAGGGAAGCTAAGCTTAACCCCTCTTCTCTTAAGAAACAGAGAAGTTCCAGTCAAAGACTGCCTTGTTTTTTTATACCAAAGGAAACTGGCAAAGGTTGTGTAGCAGGAAACCTATGTGGATTTTAGCAGCAGTCCACAGAAGCACAGATGATATGTTTGATGGTTTTGTTCTTTATTTGATTGGAGAAGAAGATGAGCAGGATGGATGAAAAGACCAAGAGCTCAGAAGAACTTTGAAGGAAGAGAGAACTTGGAACAAGATACTTACTATTCAATCAGATGACACCAAATGACCACAATGACGTAGGGATGTGATGGAATCTGTGTTGATTGAGTAGTAAGGAGTGATGTTGTCCAGAGTTGTCTGATTCTTCTACGTTGGTGGTTCTGAGTGATGATGAAGTTTTTCATTCAGCCAGCTGAAAAAATGGTTAACCTTGTTGATTGAAATGCATATATTCAATATGGTTTGAACTTGTAAAATAATAGATGTTCAAGGTGTAATTACTCCTCAATTATACATCACAACTATGGACAATAATAGATGAAAATGATCAGAAAAATGAGGGCAATCTGGAGAGGACATTTTTGAAGCCTTTTGGGCAACAGTGTTGTCTCTAAGGCTGACATGTATACACCGGCTCACTGGCTCACCAAGCCGTCTTGGTGAGCAGGTTTGTGTGCAGCTTGCTCACCAAGATGGTTTGGTGAGCAGTTTTATACACATGCTCACCAAAATGTCTTGGTGAGCAGGTGACCAAGACGGCTTGGCACCTGCTCACCAAGCCCTCTTGGAAAGCCGGTTCATAACACCTGCTCACCAAGCCCTCTTGGTGATCAGGTGACCAAGATGGTGAGCAGGTGTATATGCACCTGCTTGCCAAGACAGCTCAGTGAGCATATGTATTCTCACCAAGCTGTCTTGGTGGGCAGGTGTATATACATCTGCTCACCAAGCCCTCTTGGTGAGAAGGTCTATAGGCTTGATTGTAGAACAGGTACCGCCAGTACCTGCCGAAAAACCCCGGGTGCATGCTGTTGCGTGTCCGGGTACAGGTACAGGTATTGGATAATTTCTGAAAACAAAGGGGGTACCCAGTTCCACATTTCCATCCTTACTCTTCACCATTGGTTATGAAAATATCACCCCTGAAACCAACTTAACACCTTACATGCTTCCAATGATCAATTTTGCTGAAAATGGCCCCTGCAATCCACTTTCAGAAATCCCACCAACTCTTAAGTTCCAGGGTTTCAGGGTTCTTGGCCTTTTTTCTCCTCTTCCGTTCCACTGTTTGATAAAATTAATTATCTAAATTGCAGAGAAAACTAAACAAATCACCACCAATTGAGTTCTAATCAAACCAAATTTTGAGCTTTCTGTGATGTTTATAAATGCCCACAATAACACCACTTTAGATGTGTTGGAAATTTATCAACTCTGAATACAGCTCAATTGGTAAGATAATTCAATATGGCACTGAGACCGTGCCAGGGAAAATCAGTTGGAACTCCTTCATTCTCAAAAACAAAAAATAACTGCGGAGCTCTCCACTTTCTCTTTTTATAAAAAAACTCATTCAACCAATGGATCCAGACAATCAGCTTCTCTAAGCTCAAAAAAGGAGGGATTGTCATTTGAATGGAGAACCCTTGAAGATCTGATACCTGTGCTCAAAGGAGAATTTTCTGGACGTGACTCTCAATTGCAAGGAGGCACATTATCATGCTCCAAAAAGAAGGTCTGAAAGGGCCCTAGGTGATAGCAAATAGTACATCAACACCTTTTCTTTGTTTTCTGATCCCACATTGACAAAACTGAATAATAAAGTTGGGGGCGTCAATCCACTGTACCACCTCGCCTGCAAAATTTACATTTTGCGCGCAGGCTGTATGTTTGGGTACCCGATGCAGTCAAACCACATGTTGACCACAATTTGGAGGTTTCAGACCTCCAGGAGCTCAGAAGTAAATTGGCTAAGCTTTCTGCCCAGCCAATAAAAAGTTTGAAATTTTCAGATTTTGAACTTTTGGACATACCTCAATAATCACTCACTAAGTCCATAATTATGGTATTACAGTGAATGTAGGGCTTAAGACCTACCCCTTATACCATAATTATGGCCTCAAATGGCTAGCAAGTGACACAAATCAAGACTTGTGGAGTCCTCCGACTGGTCCCAACAGCCGGAGGAGAAAATACACTTTCAGCTGCTCTCTCTCACTTCCTGGACTTAATGGTCCCAGAGAAGAGAGCAGCTTCTGGATGCCTTCTCTTACTTCCTGGACTGGTTGGTCCCAGAGAAGAGGGCATCTTCTGGCTGCACTCTCACTTTCTGGACCAATTGGTCCCAGAGAAAAGAGCTGAGAACATCTGCCAGCTGCTCTGCCTCCCTTCCTGAACCAATTGGTCCTAAAGGGCAGAGAGATAGTGAGAAGTGCATTGTAATTTTTTTCCCTTCCTGGACCAATTGGTCTCATAAGGGAGAGTTGGTGGTGTGTATGCTCTCTACTTTCCAAGACCAATTGGTTCCAGAGGGCAGAGGGTGAGAGGAGTGCAGTTGTTGGTGTAAGTTGATACACGGCCCAGTTGCTGAAGTGAGGTGATTTAAAGAGGAATTTCCTAATTTTGAGAAAATGAACAAGGGTTCTGGTGCGCTAGGTAACTCAAAATATGATCCTTATCAAGATGTTGCTGAGTCACAAGGGTGTTTTCAACAACCAGATTAGCAACCAATCCCCGTGGGGCTTGCTGCTTACCTAAATATTTACCAGAACAATGTTGGATGCTCTTACGTCGCCTTCTCTGACCCCTTGAACCTTTTCTGATGACCATGTTGAAGAGGAATTCTACAATGAAGCTTTTTTCAGGATTTGAGCCCAAAGGAAATGTGCCAGTTGTATTGTTGAAATGCTTGCCAGTGCATATGCGTGAAACTGTTTGGGGAAGTTACTTTTGGCAGGCCAAATCTTGAGTTCTCAGCAGAAAACCTCCTTTATTTGAAGTATCTCCACTGGCTGCTGCCCAAAAAAGCCTTCCAGTGGACTAAATTTATGCACAAATCTGGCCCCTCACATTTTGGACATGGGAAAAAGTGGTACAGTGGATTGACGTCTGCAACTGTACCATTTAACTTCAAACTCCTAATGTTTTGACACAGGAGCAATCCTCAATCAACATCAAGTTCCATGATCTTGATTTCTATAAAATCCTTGGCCAGCACAGTATGAAAACTGAGTACAAGCAGGTCAACCCAGTCTATCTTCATCCAAACAATGTCAAGAAATATATCCCTCTCTCCTGTGGAAATTTAACAAATTGGTCCAAGGCATTTTTAAGTATTTTCTCCTTTCTCTTCAATACAATCAACCTAAAATGTTGTCTGATTCATTGATTTAATTATTCAGAGATCTTGTGTCCCTGGAGTTAGCCTCTTTGCCCCTCTAAACATGCTCAAAATTGAGACAGAACTGAAGGAGCCTAACAATCAATCCTCTCCCCCATATGTAGTTTATGTTTCTAGCCCTGAAGCTCTTGCCAATTCATTTTCTTTTGTCAAAATTTATCCAAAAAAACACAGGGGGATATTGAATATCCTCCTTCAGAAAGACATCAATCACTATCAAATCTTCAGCAACTTATCTTTTTCCAAGTTAGCCAACCTTGATTTCAGCATAGGTGTCATATCCAAGCTTCACACCAATGTTTTCTAATACAGAACCCACCTTGCAACACAAAAATAATCCCTTGGCCCAGTGGCCAGCTCTTCAAACACTTGCAAAATCAGAATATTGGTCTGCTCTCTGTTTTCTGTCTCATCTGCCCTTGAGCTCATCAGTTGTAATATTGCTTCCCAATTTTACACCACTGCGCGAGATCAAAAATGCCATGCCGTTGGCTTGATTGCGCAGTCAGAAAAGGGTCTGTGCCAACCTGTCTGCCCTGCAATCTGCAGTGGAGGCAGACAAACGGCGGCAATGCGTTGTAATGAAGCAATGCCGCCCTGTATGACCTGGCTGTCATGCCAACCTTGCTTGCTCCTTTTGGCGCGCATGGTGGGCATGATCTCTCCTGTGACCCCAGGCAGTGCATCTTACCAACCCAACACTGCCTGTGAGTCAAGGGACAGCCAAAGTTGCTGGAATGTCAAGCTGGCCTTGTGTCTCTGTTGGCCATAAAACACAGCAAAGAAAACTACTTTTTTTTTGCATGGAGGTGGTCAGTTTGCCTCTTCCACTGTTATAAAGAGGCTACACACAAAAAAAAAAACTAAAAAGAAAAATTCTGCCAAACAACTTGTACAAATTTTTTGTTTGGGAACACAAGATTCCATGTTGAAGACCTAGGCTATATAATCTAACCCTGGTAGGCTATTATAAAGAACACTGTGGTGCAGTGGTTAGGCCTTGGATGTTGATTCCACATTTCTATTCCCTGCTGCAGGTGATGAGTTCAAGTCTTGAAGGTGACAGAAATACTTTTGTTAATGGGCACAATTGTTGGCCATGAGGTGCCAACGTCATGCATCTGCCCCTGTCGTGCAGCCAGCGGTGATTTAACAAAAGGCCTCCATTGGAAGTTGAGCCAATGTTGACTGCTGCAGTCTCCCGCTATGAAGCACACCAAAATTTTGGGTGGGGTTGGGGAGGTTGGCCCAACGTAAAACCTTACAAAAGGCCCGCGTCTACCAAAGTCCGTGGTGTATCTGTTCTGCTATCTGATGTACTTTCTAAGGATATCTGCCTGCACACTTTCATATATGGTTATCAAGCTTTCTCCTTTCAACCATCATTATTAGTCTCTTCTTTCCCACCCATGCCCATGTTCATTGGTCTTCTCTCTGTTGTGTTTGCTATGAGCTATTGCTATGTTATCTCTCTTGAAAGAAGCATCATATGGTCCGAACACCATTTTCAGCCTCCTAATTCTCTCAAGTGATGCTAGGTTGACCAATAAGAGATACAGCTGCTTACAGCACGCTAAATAATACTCAACTCAACAGTCCAACTCCTAGAGCAGATCAACTTCTAAACAGAAGGAAATATAAGGAAGAGGCTTAGCAGATGGCCAATACTGAGGATAAGGAGAGAGGAGACAATAGTGTGATCACTGGATAGAGAGTACTCTTTATACTGGATTGATAATAAGAGAAAGATGAGAGAGTTGATTTAGATGGGCATAATAGATGGAGTTAGATGAACAAGAAAGAAGAGAAATAGAGGAGAAGTTGGAAAGCCCCATTCACTACTTGTAGTAAGTTGACAGGCTCAGTATTCTCTGAGGCTATTTGTCTCATGATACATCTGTCTATATAGCTTTTACAACCAAGTGTCTTGCTTGCTTACTAGGTCTTCACAAAGGAGTTAAATGACTCTAAACTCTTTGCATAAAGTTTCATACTCATAAGGGATGATGTGTTCTCATGCTGTGTAAGGTTGTTAGTTAACCTGTGATGTACACTACTTGTTACTTGCAGGTGGCTGAAAACTGTAGGGATAAGAAAATCTTCTGGATTGCAGATAAGGATATTTGAAAAAAATAACAATATTTCTGGGGGGGGGGGAGGATTGGCTGGCCCCTGGGGCCATGACTGATGAGTGCAATGGGGTGAAATGTCAAAGGTGTCTAAAGAGATTTCCATTGCATCAATCAGTGGCAATAGAAGTGCTGATCCTCCAACGCTGGGTGAATGTTGCATCAGGCCGGTGGGAGATAAGGGAGACTGTGCTCAGGCCAAAAATTCCGGCCAGGAAAAAAACCCAGCCCAGTTTTCATGCTAAATGCTTACTGGGAAACTGATTTGTCCAAGCAATTCAGTAAACACAATACATACTTACTCAAGGTTTTTTTTCTCTGTGCGTTTAATTGTCTGTGGTTTTGATTTTCTGTGGTTTGAATTTTCTGTGGTTTTCATTGTCAGTGAGGTCATCAATAATCAGTAGATGATCTTTTTTGGTCGTGTCACATATTTATGTAAGCTCACATGTGTGTACAGATGCTTCACTGTAGCAAAGAAAGGTTTGAATGTGGCAACTTTTTTGATTATTTTTTTTGCCAAAATTGACACCTTTTGTTGGTTGTTCTCAGCCTGGAACAATTGTGGTGGAGATTCCTCTTGCGTCAAATGCGTATTACTCAAAGGGCGTTAGAAAAACCCGGTAATAAAACCGCGCCTACATGCGTTCCCCCCAGCGAGCTGATACAAGCTTGTACCAGCTTGCTGAGGAACCATTCCTCGGCGATCAGGTACAGGTTGGTACCTGCTAGCCGATGAATAGCTCCTCGCCGAGCAGGTACAGGTTGGTACCTGCTTGCCGAGGAATAGCTCCTCGCCGGGACGGTACGGTACAACTCTGTGCTTGCTCGGCCAGGAGTTATTCCTCGGCGAGAAGGTAGTGGAATGGTTCCTCAGCAAGCTGGTATTATAAGCTTATACCAGCTCGCCGAGGAATAGCTCCTCAGCGAGCTGGTACGAGCTTGTACCAGCTCATCGAGGAATAGTTCCTCAGGGAGCTGGTACAAGCTCGCCGAGGAGTCCTTCCTCAGCAAGCCGGTACGGGCTTGTATCAGCCCGCCGAGGAGCTCTTCCTTGGCGAGCAGGTGCAAGCCGGTACCTGCTCGCCGAGGAATAACTCCTCGGCTAGCTGGGACAAGATTGTACCAACCCGCCGGGGGCAACGACATTGCCCCCCCCCCCGTCAAACCGCGTGTAGGAGCGGTTTTACCGCGTTCTTTTATATAACAACGCTCAGCCAAAAACAGAATATGGATTTTAAGGAGAAATGGAATTTCAACAAGCAGGCAGATGAGGTAAAAAACAAGAAAAAGCTTTCAAACATAGGGAAAAGAAGTACATCCAGAGCTGACGTGCTGGACTTTGAGGAAGTTTTTTTGGAAATGTCTAACATTCATAGTGCCAATTAGAAAGTGTTTTTTATTCATTTTTTTGATTCTTGATACTTTGACTTTTTTTATTTGGAGGTGGGAGGAATGGAATTTCACATGAGTCTTAGAGATAGTATAAGATTTATTGGGTCAATCTGAGGAGAGGAAGGAGGTGATTTGAGGGATTGAGCAGCCTGGATACAATTCTGAGTAGCAGTTAAAAATAGATTATTCCAATGAACAAAATAAGCTTGTAGAGGATTGGGTGGAGATATATTTTGATTGGGTAGCAAAGGTATGACATAAACAATGACCAGTAAGATTACAGAATCAAAGCGGTGAACAATTTTTTGAATTGATTCAGTTAATGTTTCATCAGTTTCAGCTTGGTGAGTAGCATTAGCTTCTCCCACAATATCAATGATATCACGCACATCACCAGTGATGAGTCCAATTGATTGTGACAATGCACCTAGTTGATAGGAATTCATATCAGTGTATGATTTTGATGGTATCTGGTTTAATACATTTTGAGCTAATTTCTTGAAGAACAATCTTGATAACTTGATGATAGGAATTATGGATTGAGCAAGTGGAATGGCTTCTTCATTGAGATGTGGATGATTGGTTGAAAATAAATCTTCATGTTCATCTTCTATTTGAGCAGGATTGGTTGCTTTATTGATGAGCTTGGTTAATCTGGTAATTTGATCATCAAACATACCAAGATCTTTTGTCCAACTCTCTTGAATCAACATGAATTCATGATTATTTAACCAGTCAATTAGTCTAGTGATTGATTTGTTTGCCACAATCAGAAGCTGTATCACTCTTCTTTTATGATTTACTCCTTTTGGTCGATTTGATTGTTGCATACTACTAGCAAAGAAGTCAAAGATTAGACATAATTCATGCGTTAAAAATTTCACACTGTAAAACAATTTTTGAAGTTTGAATTCTTTCAACTCTTGTAGGTCACTGTCATCAGTCCGAGCCGGAGAGGACAGTGATGGTGGTTTGATACTGGCAGCAATTGATGTAATTTGATCCAAATTTTGATCCAGTTCTGATTGAGTTCCTATCATGAGTTGAAGTTTCGAACCATTGGTGTCTTGTTTGAATCCAGATAGTAATCTTGGTAGAGCATTGATATGTTGTCTCAAAAGAGGCAAATTCTTGAATTTTAATCGATGAAGCCTTTTGTTCCACCTTTCTTGATTGTTTTCAATTGAGTTGATGGACTGCGATGGAACCCAGGTACCATCATACTCGTACTTGGTCTTTAAATTTCGAAAATTTTGATAGATCAAGACTGTTAAAAAGAAGATCTTCAAATTGTTAAAACTCTTTCTAACTTGACCGAGTTCAAGCAGCTTGCTAAACAGAGAAAGATGCCCTTACCTAGTTGTTGATGGAATGATATTGGCAGGGATTTGGTCGATTGACATGGACTTGAGATCAGGTTAGTTGATTCGCTCATGTTAGCTGTGTATAGATTCTGAATAGTTGGTGAAGGGAAGATTGTTGAAGATTGTCAAGTGAAGAAGGGTGAAAGTCACTGAAATCCAGTGGAGCAGCGCACAGGGAAGTCTCCAAATGTTCCCTGGGGTAACCTGGGGCACATATGAATAATCTTCCTCCGAAGGGAGGGAGCCGGAGCGATGAGTTTCCGAGGTTGCGAGCTGTTGCAAGTGGCAACACTACTTGCGAAGGGTACAAAACCCCAAACGCGCCACAGCTGAAACGGACACAACACTCATCAGCACTCATCCCCAAGTTTGATGAGCATTTGAGTGTGTACCGTATGCGACTGTCGACATAAGAGTTTACAGTGGTGTATATCCCCCGTAAGAGGTGAGACCGCAACTAAGACGGTCCAGAAAAAAGCATGATTTGAACCCTTAAGAAAACTTACTACCATTTTCAAGGACCGCAGAGGAATCCACGAATAACTTCAAAAAGGTCACCGTTGAACCTAATGTTGCCCGAATGAAGCTTCAACGACCAACCTTCCCTGTCAAGTAATCCTTTCAAACAAACCAGAATTCAGCGCACTGTGGCCCATTGTATCACATTGCCGTGGAGTCATGAGCACTCTCAGCAGACGAGGAGGGGCAGGAGCGGGTGACCCAAACAACCCTTCGCTGTTAGTTCTCAAGTTTACAATGAAAAGTTCTATAGTGCCATTCAAAGAAAAACTGATCTCTGCCGAAATTTATTGATCAAACGCTCTTTATGAAAACCACGGCAATTTCCGTTTGCATTCGTTGCAGTAAACTAGATCCAAATGCGACCTATAACCCATTCCCCCCGCAATCTACTTACTTGCCTTCGATTGAGAGATCCGAAAAATCACTCCCAACACAAGTGTGAGTTGATATGACTTTACTCTGTCAATACGTGGAAAGTATTCGAGCATTCATGTATAATGGTGGTTCCTGAATCGTGTGTTCTCTTGTGTGATGTATAGTGTTAAAATCATTATAGTCCTGGGTTCGATTATTGGATTGCTCTCATTCCTATTAGCTGGATGGACACTATTTCAACATTTTAAAAGAAAAAACAGAACCACTATCGATATCAGGAGAGGAGAATCTTTCGTCGGAACGAGCCCTTTCTTTCCTCGTCGTTCTAGAGAATCAAGTGGCTGGAGAGAACTATATTCATACCATCATTCTGACCATCCTCATAATGATCCAAATCAGATATACGGAAATGAAGCATTCGAAATGAGTCGCGAATTCAATCGATGTAAGTCCTGCGTAAACTATCACATTGCCAACAAAAAATTATCTTGATCTTGTCTCAAATCACTTACCTGATACTTTTCTTTCATAAAATAAATTATATGATGTATAAGCCAAATACGATTTACCATTCTCATCTAAACAACAAGAAATTGAAGAAGAAGACGAGGAGGAAGAGGGAAAAGACCACTTGATTAATTCACCTTATGAGTCCTATCATCACCATCACTCGTCAACTTAATACTGGGGGCTATAAACTTCATTACAACAGTACTAAATATGCGGAATCCGGGGATGAGTATGCATAAGCTACCTCTGTTTGCTTGAGCGATTCTAGTAACAGCGGTACTGCTTCTGCTAAGTCTACCAGTTCTAGCTGGTAAAATAGTGCCAGCTCTAAATCAGGCTACATGCTGGGAACTCTTCTATAAGCCAGAAGACAATCAGCAGGTAACATTCTTAAAGACATGTCTCATGTATGAGTGGAACTGCGCACCAGAGCTACCAAACACCAAAATCCTCAGATGGTGCATTTTTGTTTGCTGAGGTGAAAATATAACAGATATAAAAGGACGGGCAGGAGCCCTAATAGAAACTCAAGAAAGATACATGTCAAGTAATAGGGCAAGGTAGGTAAGTAAAAGGAAGCCAAGTGCTGCGCATATTTGAGCGGTGGGCTTCAGGACACGTGTAGATCCAAAGCCACGAGGGCAGCTCCAGGGTGGGCCCTTTCTTGTCAAATCCAATATTATGTGCGAGCGATATAATCAGTCATCAGAAGCTTTGGTCTTTCTAAGATACAAATCGGGCAACAATCACGCCGACCAATAGTGATAACAAGATAGCTAAGCATGACAGTATTCTGTAAAGTGGAAGAACGGATCTCAGGGATCCTAATGCGCTACAGACAAGATCTGGCGGTTTATAATCAGCCATCAGGTGTAGCTGCCACGTGTACCTAGTGAAAGGGTGCAGCAAACAAGTGTGATTTGAATATAATATCTGTTTTTCTACAGGAATGTAAGGTGGGCTGACCATACTGTCTTGAATCCCGAGCCAACTATCCTGACTGGAATCATCATATTCCAAATCGCCACCCCAGGTACCTTAGGATCCGAACACGAGAAGTCAGTCAACCTGGGATCAAGAATTTTAGTGCACAGCAACGGGTCCAGGCACGCCGGCCTTCCAAGACCAATGAGATCGGTCTCTTGGTTAGAGATAGCTGCTGCCATTCCACTTCGAGAGCGGAAGCCACCCGTATGCATCAGCATTGGGCGAGGTTGTCCAGTTGCCACCGCAACTTCTCGCATGATATGCACGGCCTGTTTGGTGAAGTCGGTATAGTAAGCTTCACCACCGGCCAGTTTCTGTTCTTTGCGGGTCTTCGATGATTTCACGTCGCACTTTGACGTGGCGTGAGCTTCCGATGATGTCACATCGGACTTGGACGTGGCTTTAAGATGAAAGAAGGTTGGCTTTTTTAGATGTGTGCCATGAGGGGAGCTTCAAATTGGGTAAGAGAAAGCCTACGAAAGTTCGTATAAGTCCCCCCTGTAATTTCAATCAAGTCGATTCCACCGTGCGACACAATCCTTTTGATGTTATTCTGTTCGCCCAAGAGCGGCCGAGGTTCGAAGGATAAAAATTGGTCAACTGAAATCTGTGCCAGGGCAAGATTGTTGAATCATGTTGCGCCATCCGGGAGGGCCTTACGAGTGCTTCTTCCATCGTCACGCCGCCCTCCTAGTCAAGTCAATAGAGCCAGATCGTCATCAGAGTCAAACTAAAATGGAAAGCAGCTTGGGTATTTTTAGAAGGCGAGGAAGGTCGGTGGCATACGGAAAGATCAGAGCAATTAAGTTTGATTGCTAAGCAAAATGATTTAGGCACACTAGATCTAATGGCATCGATGATATCAAGGATGATTCGAAGCCGATTGACAGCACTCATGCCATAATCATCCCGGCGCTTGTTAGTCTGCCAATGAATGCGGTGATAAATTTGTGAGTGTGGTGATCTCTTACAGCGAGCGGGTAATTTGAGAGAGAGAGGTACATTACCTTGGGACTCAGGAATGCACTCAAGAGAAACCCGTGACTTGCAGAGAAAATCCAGGAATACATGGAGGAGTGGGTGAATTTCCGTCTGTTCAATAATTTGCACTGACAATTCAACACACCTGCAATGAAGCTGGACGCTTGAAGCAAAATTGGAAAAGATTGGCTCAATTGCTTTATATGTGCGCATTAGACCGAGAACGTCTTACCCTTGAAAGCCTACTTGGTGACAGAATTTAGCACTAGAGCGGAACTGCTCGATGATCTGCATGATATCATCTTTGCTTGCCTCTTTTGATTGGTTGAAGAGTCCCCACGCTGCTAATCGGTCAATCAACCGATTGCCAAGGGATAGCCGACCGGCGCTTGGTGCGATTGAGCTTGCTTGTAAGGGCCTTCCACATCCTCTTGGAGATTGTAAGCCTGCATGAGAAAGTTGAATCAAGGTAGATGTCTTGCAAACTTTGGCCCATTTATGCCAACTCGGAGGAATGTCACGTTTATCAGATTCGCGTATCGTAACATCGCCTGGGCTGGCTAGATGACGAGGGCAAACCTGGACATTTTCTAGATGTTGACATTGAAGGTATCAGCGAACTAAAAAAAAATTCTCGATGGCTTGCTTTTTTTGGTTGAACGAGTTCAACACACCAGCAACCAGTAATCCGAATTGGTCCTGAGACCACTGCCGATATAGCCTACAATGTTTCACGGTCGGTTCGCCGGTTCTGCTGAAACAGGGAGCCATGGCAGCCTGTTATAAAAGTCAAGAATCCCACCACCACAGGAAATCAGTAGGTTCGTTCCAAACCCAACAGTCTTGTAAATCCATACTTGCACTCACCTTGACCAACCGGTTAGGAAGCTCCAGCCCACAGGGAAGTCGGATCGGCTGGTGGATAGCGTTGATGTTATCCTGGTCTGTCGGCTCCATTCTAGAACGATCGAGTTTCGGTAGTGTTGGTGGGAAACAACATTATCTTGATTCTTGACGGCCATAGTCCTTTCGCCCGAAGGCCGTCCGCCGGGGACCACCCGGGCGGGTCTGACCGTTTCACCCGTCACCCGGCCCACCCGGGCATAAAGACCATGTCTGTCCATGTCCCGCCCAAGTCCATTCCATATTGTATCTTCTTGTGTTCTACATATTATCGTTGCTTTTGACATGGGGACCCTTTTGAAGTCATGACTTCTGACAAGGAAAAATTTCTGCGAACAGTGCACAAAGCAAGGAATTATAGTTTCTTGCAAGTAAGTCCGTTTTTGTAACCTATTGATTGAGACCATCAATGATTGGGAATGCCAGATGTCACGTCAGGCAAAAAAGACCAAGGGCTCTTCAGAAAAATGTTTGAGTATTTTCTGAAGGCCAACATGGCCCTCCCCTGCCATCACCATCAGAATAGAGTAAATATTTTCAATATTGTTCCCAACAGTCGGAGAAACACA
Source organism: Puccinia coronata f. sp. avenae (assembly GCA_002873125.1). NCBI lineage: Eukaryota > Fungi > Basidiomycota > Pucciniomycetes > Pucciniales > Pucciniaceae > Puccinia > Puccinia coronata. The sequence continues at coordinate 279,525 of PGCI01000026.1, forward strand.
CTGTTCCTGGCAAGGATTTTTACCAAATATATCCAACATGTTACTAACCATAAAACATTATAACAGGATTTGAAACTGTCTGGAAATTACAAAGATTGACTGATTGCGGCTGTTCCCGAGACCGGCCATTGCTGCCCCGTTCTGTCTCCTAAAGGAACTAGTCTTGTTGAAGGGCTAGCTTCCTTACCCTTCAGTGGATGACTTCCCGTCGCCATTTACAGGGCTACAGATGCCATTCTAAATTCTAAATTTGGGCACTTTTTCAAAAAAGTTATTTTGGACTTGATACTCATTGTTGAGATGTTTTAAGAGATGTTGAGTTTTTGCTCAAAAATCTAGAATAAAAGCTCTAAATCAAGAATTTAGAATCCTGTAAACGCCAAAGGGAAGTCATCCAGTGGGTCTTAATTTGTTAGAAACCATTGACTCAACAGCAAACGTCATCACGAGTATCATCATAGCTTACAGGCTATTTACAGGTGTTTAGTCATGCCACATGCGAGGACACTATCTATCGAAGTGTATAACAGGCCGGAATGAGGGAGAAACAAAATATTCAAATTTTCTAGTCTGCCGAGTCGCACTGGTTGCAATCATCCACCAGCCGCCTCATCCCGTTCACTCTTACTAGATATCTAGAATTATCAAGCGCGAGTATCTTGTTTTCCCGGTAAGAGTAACTCGTCAGCAAACAATGTGGCAGCCAAGATAAGCTGATGAATCATTTGGTATCCATTCCCAAATGAGTTCCCAGTTTGCGTAGTTCAAGGAAGCTTCCATCATTGATCATTTTCAACGAAAGCCGGTGCCAAAGTGAGTTCTGGCTATCCTCACGTTCATCCAGGATCCATCATCGGATGTTCTAGTTGGTCCACGCTAATTATGCAACATATTCTAGTACACCCACACGACCCGAAGAGATCAAGTCAAAGGAAACCCAATTTCCACAAAAGTGACCTACCATCCTTTTTTGCTTTTTGTCATGCTGTGCTCTATATTTTGGGTCTTGAAGAACGTCGCGTCCCCCGAGTATCCACGAACGTTGGATCTTTTGGGCGATCTCGAGAGCCTCGAGAGCCTCGTTGCATCAAGCAGCAGCACGCGACACCGCAAAGCTGAGCTAGAATCCCCCGAGCTTCACATGGAGGTCAGGGAGATGAAAAAATGCCCTGAACTAAGGATTTTCAGAAGATTAATGGAGACAAGATTCGAAACACGCGACAAATTTCGACATAGCAACAGGGCAGGGAAGGATTTTCGTGGACAAATCTCAAGATAATGCTGGTCTCCACCTAGCCTTCAACCGGGAAAGGGCTCAATTTCCGCATTCCGTCACTGTTTCCAACCCCTCCAAAACCGCTACATTCAGTTATTCCTTACATCACCCGGGCGCTTCAATGTTTCTTGGGCGAGAAACCCTGCAAGGCAGGAGCGAACACGTAATTTCCTTACCTCCCGGCGTAGGAGGGTACCTGGCATGCTTTGTTCACAAAACCCCAGAGTTGAAAATGTAGAAAATCGAACCCTGGGGCCAGGAAAAACATTTTATGCTAAGGGAATTTGACATATTGTAAGGCCAAATGTGGCTGGTACATATACACGTCGGAGTTAATTAGACTACATTATTTGCATTCTGTTCAAGATTTGGGACTGGGTTGCCCACAGGTGCACCAGACTAGAGATGATTGCAATATTGTTCTGAAGTTGTTAATCAACGTCAAACTCTTTTTAGCTACTTTGAGAATACTATCCTGATATTTGGTGACCGGTGTCAGTGTGTCTTACCAATTAAGTGTAAACTTAATTAAAGTTAACCTCAATTAACCCTCCCGCAATATTAACCCACTCGGGGGTTTGGCCCCGCCCGGAGGCCTCTCCCTCCTTTGCAGTGACTTTTGTTCTCCGCCGAGTTTCACCTTTCATTGCGCATCTGGAGCTTATCAATCTTCAGCAGTCTTCTCCTCAACAACACTTCAGAATCTACACAGATATCACGATGGACAAACCAACCGACCCAATCTCCAGTCCATCTAAATCCAATAAATTGCGGCCCAAATCAATCCATCAACAAAGAGGTAAAGACATTTTTCCACATTGAAGAGAAAACCAGAAAATTTCAAAGCGGTTCAACAGATTGGGATTGCTTCTTTTAAACAGCTTGCGTCTATCAAGTTTTTCAAAAATTAAGCACCAAGTACAAACATAATCATTTCTGGAATCCACCCGATTTTTTCCAATCAATTGAACCCAAACAAGAAAATTGGAATGAAGGGCTCAATCAATTACAATTCCATTGTCTACCTCTGCTACGGCAACAGATCATTACTCTACCAAGATTACTAGTCCCATTTGAATTACGACAAGACAATAATGGTTCCAAACTTGAACGCATACAAAAAATTCAACTGGAACTCAATCAAAACCTACATCAAATCATATCATTCACTTCTAGCATTAGACGGCGACCAATGTTCTCTGCAGCTCAAATTGATGACAATCATTTAAAAGAATATAAAGAATTTATAAGTCAAGGAGTATGTTCCAGAATGACCTTTTTAACTGATGAATTATGTTCAATATTTGCTTTCTGCTCTGATACTATGCGCGACTTGAAAAAACCAGCAAGCCAATCTAATTGACTTCATCAATCAAATTGAAGGCGTAGAATGATAAAAAATATAGCTAAAGCAAAGAAATTAATTAATCAATTGATTAAATGGTTAACTAACCACAAAATCACTAACATTCAAGAGAAGTGGAAAGAATAAATTCCTTTTTTAAATCAAAAACTGACTCAATTAATCAGCATCATCAATCAAACAACTGATAATCCAGAATTAGAAGATGGAAACAAACACGAAAGTGAAAATGAAGATGATCACTATGAAGATGATGGTGATGAAGATGAAGATGAAGGGAATAATGATGATGAGCTCTTCTCGGACAATCTTCCAAGTCACAATCACACTGTCATTGCACTCGCTCAATTGGCAATAGCTGTCCTCAAATTATCCAGAATGTTTTTCAAAAGAATGCCTAGACACGGATTAAATCAAGTACCATTGAAACCATTCACAGATATGAACTCGTATCAATTACAAACATCAACCAACTTGCCTTCACAGATTGGTTTGAATATAGTTCATTTTGTCAGTATTGTTGAAGATGTCCATGAGACTGATGAAGCCAAAACTGTCAAAAGATTAACTGAATCAATCCAGAAGATTGTACACCGCTTTGATTCTGTTATCTTACTCCTCATTGTTTACGTCATTCCTTTGTTACCTTAACCAAATCATCTACAAACTTATCTTGTTACTTGGAATAATCTCTTTTCAACTACCACTCAAAATTGTCTTTGCGCTGTTCAATTTCTCAAAACTTTGTCATCGTCTGCTTCTTCTCTTGCTGATCCATTGGAAGATCTTTTCTGATCTTCTCATTCCTTTTGAATAAAAAAGAATTTAAAAAAAGGTAACTATTTCTTGGTAAACCATGATTACTTTTGCGTGTTAGGATGTACATTTTTGGGTCTTATTCTTCATGAACAGTTGTCTGCTTTTCACCTCATCTGTCCGAAATCATGTCTCTTTGAAATCCAGAATTCGTGTTGTTTTTATGGTGCAAGGAGCATGAATCAGCTGGCCAAAAAGGCACACCAGCAACACGTCCGCGGGATGACATTGAAATCATGCATTTCCTCAATTTCTATGTCTAGAACTACCACCCATACTTTGCCGCCCAAGTTCGCAGAACAAACATCAGCCCCCATGCCAGGTGTGCCACCTAAACTGCAGTGCCTCCGCTGCACCAAGCCGTTTTGCAAGGTAAGTTGGTTGCATGCCCTCAAGGCATTTTGTCATGACAGGTTCACCAAGGAAAATCACATGTTGTTTGGTTTCTACCATTGCCTGATTTAGTCAACTTCAATCAGCACAAATCTGTACGCGATGTTAATTTAATCCAGGATTTGTTTTTGGAAGACCTGATCAAATTGCCTGTTATTAGATTTCTCAAAGTGCTTCTTAAATACTAGACTGCAATTTATCCCCAAATTAATCTGAACAAATTCTTCTATGGCCATTTTCTTGATAAGGAAGCCTTTCATGTAGCTCGGCTGCAGAGCTTCACCAATCTTGCTTAGCTTATTTGCACTCAGGCAAACACATTCTCTTCTGTTTCCAGATTCAGCAAAGATTCTGAAGTCCACTTGGTGAAGATTGTGGGTGAGCGTGTACAGCTCCTATTGCCCAGGATCCCTTCATGATTGATTGATCACCCATTGCGCCACGCGGTGTCAAGGAAAGGGATGCAGATGGACTGTCAGTTCCAACAAGTTCAACAGAAGTTGATTGAAAGACTTTATGACTCGAGCATCAAAACTGAGCCTCCACTACCCTCCTTGCAGGACAATGAGCATCAAATTTATTTGACCTTGGCCAACCTCTGGGGATTCAGTGTCCTGGGATCGACCAGTTGATCAACACCTCCAATAGACCAATCCCAAAATCAATTGCTTCCTTTTCTTGATTTCAAAAATCTGAGCCATTTGCATAGTTTCAAAAATTTGATCTCATGACCTCAGTATCTGGAAGATATGATCTATCTATTTAACAAAAACAAAAATCAAGGAAACACAGAACCCCAAGTTACAAATCAGCTCCAGCGGTGTTTGTAGCCAGCATGATTTCTATGCTCACCTGCGGTGGCATACATGAATTTTTGATGATGAAATCTTGAAGTCAATCAATTGCTGATTTGGCTTGACGTTCAAGCTTCTTGTCATAATTGGACAGGGCAACTATGTGGGCCTGGCTCCTGAGGCCTGGACGGAGACACGGCAGATCTGCGCTGATCACTATTTCTATGTATCCATGTAGCTGTTGACCACATCTGTTTCTTCTCCGTCCACCACTTCCACTTCAATTTCAACTTCAACCACAGAATTGGCGGGTCATCAACAAGAGCAGACCAACCAGCCCAACTAGCACTAGTCCGTCTGAATTCAATATTGAATCCACCAACTTGGTTCCTGAGCCAATCGGTCAACAACAAGGTAAGAAAACATCTCTCTCTTCCAAGATCACACATGCAAAAGGAGTTGAAGAATTTCGAACATCTGGCTTGATTCTTGGCAGGTTTGATCTATCAGAATTTTGAACGTTTGAGACAAAAGTTTGATCAGTTCATTACCTGGAGTCAATTATATCCCTGGAATCCAGCATTCTCTGTTGTGTATGTCGATGCAACTCGAGAAACGTGGGATGAAGCCCTCCATCAATTACAATTTAAGATCCTACCTTGGTTAAAACAACAAATCAAAACTCTACCCCAATTTCTCAACCCGTCTGAATTACAAAACGACATGAATGGTTCAATACTCAAATCTATCATAGAGATTCAATCAGCACTAGATCAAAGTAACAATCAAATGCTATCAATAGCTCCTGTGCTTATCATACCCAAACCAGAATCATCACCAAATCAAGCAGACAACCAAGATCTAGAAGAATTCAAAGAATTCAGACGCCAAGGAATATCAGTTGAACTAAAAAACTTGAATCTTTATTTACAATTAATCTTCCGCCTTTGCTATTGTACTATGAAAGAATTGGAAAAACCAACAGAAGTTATGAGTTACTTTTATCAAGATTGACAATTCTATTTTAGACTTGGAATCATGGACCGTACCAATCTTGTCACAAGATCAATTGACTGATTTCTTAAACGGATAATCAGTCACAAATTCATCTTAATTCAAGAGAGTTGGGGTCTAGAAGTATCTATTTATGAAAAACAAATTACTGAATTAGCTCAATTCATCAATCAAGCTGTCAATCCTCCAGAACCGGAAGATCCTGTCAAACCCCCTGACAGGTACGCAAAAAGCCTCAACAAAAATGCTATTCCACTTGCCCAATTGCTTATCCCTGTCATCAAACTATCAAGAATATTCTTCAAAAAGTTAGCACAAGATGGATTACATACAATCACATTGAAATCATTTAGTGATATGAATTCTTATCAATTAGCATCATTAACCAATTCAGCTGGAGTTATTGAGTGCAATTTTATGAGCATGATCAAATTTGTAGCCACATATGATGACAATCATGATGAACCTGATACTCCTGAATCAATTGAGGATATCCGAGTTTATTAAAATCACACTTTTTTGGAAAGAAAGTGTGTGGTTTCTCTCTCCATTTTTTTCAATTTTTTAACCCCCAAACACAAACGTGCCACGGGTTGACCCCCAAGCAGGTGCGTGAGCAACATGCAAAAAAAGGGCCGGTCATGGGAGGACCCCGGAGACCCCCTATATAGGTGGGTGACCAAAATGTATGAAATTTTGGCCAAAAATCACAAATGGTACTCACCAAAAAGGTATGAATGGCCATTTTTTTCATGTAGCATACTCACCTGGATGTATGAATGTTGGGTCAAGGATGAGTTTTGACCAATTTTTTCACCTATTCTCATTGTTTTCTGTGCTTTTTCAGGGCCTTAGTGGCATCAAACATCCAAGATGAATCATTTATTTCCGTATTTGGGTGGCAAAATGAGATAAATCCCCTTGATTGGCTCTGGAATGAGCGATCTACCCCCCGATCCCCCAGAAACCCAACATTCCCCTCCCCCAAACCCGCCCCTCGGTGGAAAGGTTACTCACAAAAAAGGTATGAATGAGCTCTGAAAATGTATGAATTTTCCCAAAATCTGAGATTTTTGGTTACCCACCTTATATATAGGGGGTCTCCGGGGTCCTGTCATGGGTTTCATACAACCATGCAGCATAATCTTTGTCGAAGTAGGGGCATTGAGGGAAGGGAGAAAAGCACGCCCCTGCCTTCACATCCTTCCAACTCCGCCTGCTTATATATCTGCTCATAGTTCCACTTGCCTTGCAACATGCAATCAATTTAACGTGGTAATGGTTTCAGTTGCGCAATCAACTGTGGCTGCTTTTGTCCGTTGCTCTGGTTCCAACAAGGCAGATGTTTACAATGTGTGTTGCACTTCAAAGTATTCACCGTGCTGTTTGTACATACATATTTCCACATCATTCTACCGTTGCAGCGCTTGTTCCCAACAACACCCCTGCCACTACAGTCAACACGGCTCCACATGCATGTTAGAAAGAAAGCAATCAGGGCCCGTTGCTTTTCCCAAATGCGCAACACATCCACTCAGCACAACCCTGAGCGTCGTGTACTCAACTGAGCTTCAGGCATGAACAACAAATGCCCAGCGTTTATTGGTAGGTAACTACTCACCGGGACCTCTTGGCGAGCAGGTGACTCCTGCTCACTGAGACCTCTTGGCAAGCAGGTGACTCCTGCTCACTGAGACCTCTTGGCGAGCAGGTGACTCCTGCTCACTGAGACCTCTCAGCAAGCAGGTGACTCCTGCTCACCAAGACCATTTGGTGAGCAGGTGACTCTTGCTCACCGGGACCTCTTGGCAAGCAGGTGACTCCTGCTCACCGAGACCTCTCGGTGAGCGGGTGACTCCTGCTCACCAAGACCTCTTGGCGAGCAGGTAACCCCTTCTCACCAAGACCCCATGGCAAGCAGGCAACTCGTGCTCACTGAGACCTCAGAGACCTTCTTACTAGAGCCTCTTAGTGAGAAAGTAGTTAAATGTTTGACAAGAGACTAAAATTGGATGGAAAGTGAAACAAAAGAGGTCATGTGTTGTGTGCAACTGGGAGCCAGCGTGGTGATGTGTGAAAGGATTGTTCATTTCACACATCAGCACCGAGAAAGAAAACAAGAAGAAGGAAAAGAGAGAAGAAACAGAAACAAGGAAAGAAGAGAGGTGTGATGCGTACCTGGGAGCCAGCGTGGTGGTGTGTGGAAGGATGAGGAAATCATCCTTCCATGCCTGCTGCTCCCAGATAGACACAGGGACCTGTGACATGTGTCTGACATGTGAAGAACAGGTGAGAAGCACACGGAAAGAAACTGGGAAAGAAAAAGGAAACAGAAAAACCCAACATCATGTAGATTAATGCAGAAGTGCACATTGATGTCTCCTTAGGCTGTTCCATAGCTTAAGGGCTACAGGTTTGTAAGGTATGAAGTAAATACCAATGTTGGCTTAATTTTTTAAAAAAATAAAAAAAAAGTTAAATACCAATGGCAAGCTTGTTGGTTCTTTTAGGATTCTATTGATCAAAAGAGTTTTGTGAATTGGAATTGTAGTAAATGACATGGACAAGATGTTGAATCATCACCATCTTAGCAATTGACTGTCAACTTGACATTGTGAATGATGAGGCCAAAATTACAAAACAAAGAGATGCCAAGCAAATAATCTACGTTGACCCCAAGTGTTTGTCAGAATGGAAGTGATTGAGTGGGCTTGGCGGGAAGTTTAACATGATGTATAGCAGACAAGGTTTTTGTAGTAATATGTGGTGACCCAAAACTTGAACAAAATGATTCAATAACAATGTGCCCAAAATTTCAGAATCCATACCAGGAATGAATTGAAGCCATAGCTGGCCCTTGCAGCGACGTAGCCGCCTTGAACTCTAGTCATCCATAAAGTTAGAAGGCTTTTTGATTCTAATGTACTGCGTGCCATCATACACATCATTCCTCTGATCCTCCCCAATTCTTCCTTGTCGCCAAATCACATGCAAAAGTCTGATCTTGTTCAGTGGAACAATCTCTTTTTAATTGCTACTCAGAATTCTATTTGTGCTGCTCAATCTTACAACACTGCTTCACAAGCTTCTGCAATCCATGCATGAAACAATTTCTCTGGTTATATTTATCTACATGTAACCCCTTAAACTCAGGCCAAACAAGCTCAACAGGTGTCCATTGAAATGTGTCACGACTCAAACATCATACACCTGAGCCAATGCTTCCCTCATTGCAAGATATGCTGCAAGGCAAATTGATTTGGCCTTAGCCAATACCTGTGGGTATGCAGTGTTCTACGTGATAAAAAGTAAATAACCTAATGGCAAGAATCAAATAAATCCCGATACCAATGTTACAGTTCAGCTCTGGCGGGGTTGATGTAGGATAGAATCTGATGCACATCGAGTCGCAGGGTTGCTCTCAACTTCAAGGTAGCCTCAGTTCTCTACCGTGTTGGAACCTGACCTCAGCTTTTATCATGCGCAAATTACTCTTTTGCAAGGTGGATCGTGAGTGTATACTCAAGGCAGTTGGTCATGACAGGTCAGACATTGCCTGATTTGTTCAACCAACACGGATTTGTACGCAGCGTTCATTCATTCCAGGATATGTTTTCTGAAGGCCTGATTGCCTGTTGCTAGATTTGTCAAAGTATTACCTCTTCCTGGACCGGGATGTTTCCCAAAAGTAACTTGGAAGAATTCTTCCACGGCCATTTTTAGGCAAGCTCGAGATGTTTCATGTTAGCTTCAGAACTTCATTGAGCTTGCTTAGCTTATTCTTTGCACTCAGGACCCGGTAGTTGAACAACCCAACTTCTGGATTAAATCAAGCTTCACCACTTGGTTAAGGCCATGAGTGAGCGCGTAGACAACTTAACCCATCCTCTGGCTCTGAAATCAATCAAAATCCTCATAAGCCGGTAATTAGTAAATAACTACTAAATATCTTCAGGAAAGGATTTGAATGGACCCCTCTTGATCCATTTCGGCATGATGGGCCAGCGGATCAGCACTCAAATATCAAACCTGAGCCTACACTGCTCTGATTGCAAGACATTGTGCGGCATAGTCATTTGGCCTCGTCCCATACTTTTTGGCTAGCTTAACAACAATCCCCTCCTTATTGGAGGGCCTGGTATTTTCTGGAGGCTGGCTGGCACAAAGCGCCCCTTGCAAAGCAAGAAGCAAGCCTCCAAAGGGTAGCCAGTGTGCTGCGTTAAGACCATCCACACCGGTTGCGCAGGATTAGCCTAGTTTATTCTAGCGAGTTAGGCCTGACTAACCGAAGTCCAGTGGTGCAGCCGCATTGGTTTGAGTTTAGAGAGTTGTGAAGTATGTGTTGTGTGATGACTAATCCATATGTCAGTGTGGAATGCATACTTTTGTGTGCAGGTGATGTGTGAGAGTGAAATAAATGCATATGAATATGCAATTACGGATTTATCCCAGGAATAGTGGGGGATAAATCTATCCCCCACTATTCCAAAAACGAGCTCAGGGATAGGATAATCCTCCCTTATTCCAAGCCGGTGCGGGTGCGATTGCTGAATAAGTGCTCTAATCCAAGCTAAACCCCTGACCGGTGCGGCTGCTCTAAGTGATCATCGTACCTAGATCATTCTGTGGACAGAATGGGCGGGCCTGTAGTGCGGCCCGGAGAGCGGCGTGCTCCTACAGACTCATGGATTTTCTCGTTATCGACACTCTGTGTTTGAATTCACACCGTCTTCTTTGTCCTACTCCGTCAAACATCACTTCGAAATCAGCTACACCCTCATTGGAATGAGTGAATCAGCCAAAAACCCAACTACCGCTCCATCTGAATCAACGGAATCAACTCACGTGGTTCCCGAGTCAATCCTTCAACTACAAGGTAAAAAGCATCTCTCTGTTTCAATTAACATCACACATGCAAAGCAGCTGAACCATTTCAAAAATCTTGGTTCATTAAACAGGTTTGATCTATCAAAACTTTCGTCGTTTGAGGAAAAAGTTTGATCCATATGTCCTCTGGGATCCGACGTACCCTGTTGGCTCTGTTAAGACAAATCGAGAAGCATGGAATGAAGCCCTCAATAAACTACAATTTAACATTCTACCCCTATTGCGACAACAGATCAATACTCTCCCAAAATTGCTCAATCCATCTGAATTACGAGAGGATATGAATGGCTCCAAACTCCGACTTATGACAGAGATTCAATCAGAACTAGATCAAAGTACCAATCACCTTTTATCAATATTGTCTGTTCATCGACACAAATCAGACACATCGCCGCCTCAAGCAGATGACCCAGATTTACAAGAATTCAAACAATTCAGATGTCGAGCAGTATCTCTTCAATTAGAATACCTCAACCATCAGTTATACTTCATCTTCCGCTTTTGCTCTAGTAGTATGAGAGAATTCAAAAAACCAACAAACGTCTTAAGTCATTCGCATCAAAATCGTAGATGTGGGATCGTAGAACGTACAACTTTGGTCGCAGACGCAATGGACAAAGTAATTAAATGCATCACCAGTCACGAATTTATATTAATTCAAGAAAATTGGGCTAAAGAAGTCTCTTCGCATGACAACCAAATCACTGAATTATCTCAGCTCATCCATCAAGCAACCAATCCACCAGAACCAGAAGCTAATGGCAAACCCTCTGGCCAACTTGCAAGAAGCCTAAGCAAACACGCGCTTCCACTTGCACAATCATTAATTCCTGCCATCAAACTATCTAGATTATTCTTCAAAAAGTTAGCCCAAGATGCATTACATAAAACCCCATCCAAGTCATTTAGTGATATGAACTCTTATCAATTAGCATCATTGAGCTACTCCGCTGAAGTTTCCAAGTCTGATTTTGCTGATCTGATGGATGCTATAACTTTACCTGATGAAATTGATGATGAAACTGATGATCGTGAATCAATCAATGTTATAATCCATAACATCATACACCGTTTTGATACTAACTTACTGCTTGTCATCATATATATCATTCCTCTCATTTCCAATTCTATCTCTTCGCCCGATCACTTGCAAAGCTCTCTTGTTCAGTGGAACAATGTTTTTTTAATTGCTGCTCAAAATTGTCATCGTGCTACTCAATCTTACTACGCTTCTCTAATTTCTGTAACTCATGAGTGAAATGTTTTCTCTGGTTGTTTACTTATTCATCATTGCAAGGTGCTGTGCGACCAATTTATCTGACCTTGGTCGATTCCTTTGGGTATTCAGTGTTCCATTGAAGTGTACCTAACTAAAAAATCAAGCAAAATCAGAACCCAAGGTTAACACATCTGGTCGCCTAGTCCGTCCAAAACGAGATACTAAAACTACCTAGTATTTGAGCAGCTGCAACAGCATGTGAGATCGCAAGAATCAGCCTGCGAGATTGCAAGAATCAGCCTCTCCACCAACCATAGACGGATGGCAGCCCAGTCGCGGATTCAGACCATGTCCGAAGCTGTTTACCAAGGTGTCCTCCATCACCAAGGCAAGCCGCGAGTCTCATGTATCAACTAAAATAATACAATGAGGCTAAGATCTTCCCTGATCTTGTGGATGTCTAGCTCATCCGTCAGTTGATGAAAAAAATGGGCACCCAGTCCCATGCTGCTATCGAGCCGGACGGCCACATTGATCTCCTTGACCAGTGCAAAAAAACGCCCGGGCGTTATCGTGGCCGGGAAGCTTGGTCCGCATCTTGTTGCCCGCCTCGTGGGTGGTTCGAGGAGGGGCGTCCAGCACGGCAGATGCGGCAGCCGTTGGATCCAATGATGGAATTCTTTGATGGTGTTGAAATGGTGGATTGTTCGAACTCTCAACGTGACATGTTCACTTGACTTGGTTTGGTCCCCAGTGTGGTGCAGTGCCCCTGCTTGAAACTCTTGACGTTCATATCTATTCACTCCCCTCTTATACCAAACCATCACCGCCAATCACCTTATCACAGTTGCTTGAATGATTGCTGCCTCTACCTCTCCATAGCTCTCCATATCAAAACGGCTGGAATCCGGGCTCGATGTGCCTATCCATGAAAACTGAAGAATAGATGGTTCTGTTTAATTTCAATCTAGTGACGTGTGCCCATCTTGCTTGTGCATGCTCCTCTCGAAAGCAAAATAGATGTGTGGCATGTATGGCACATTCATAGAGCAGGAAACCAAGGAAGAAGAGACGGGGCCAAAAATCATGTGCTCCCAACTCAAAGGTAGCCGGCCCAAATTCTCCCTGTGAACCATGACCTCAGCTTCATCACAAGCGATCCTGAGTGATTCTCAGCGGCCTGACCAACAAAACTCACCTGTTGAAGGTTTTACAACTTTTTACTCGGGGAGGTGTACCTTCCTTCGGAGCAATTTAGAGCAATTATTTATGTGGACGGGGTTCCTGCGGCTGATATGGGGAACACGGCTGCGCCGCGCCTCCCATATGTTCCTTGGGCGTGAGTCCCGGATGGCCTCCCACTATTGCTCCGCAGTACTGTCTCTTTGGGTCTTTTCCTGTGTCCAACATCACTTCGAAAGCAGCTTGACGGATCAAACATAGTGCTCAAAATGAGTGAACCAGCTACTGCTCCGTCTGAATCAACCAAATCAACTAAGGAGGTCCCCGAGTCACTCCGTCAACAACGAGGTAAAATATGATCTTTCCGTTTCACAAGTCGCATATGCAGAGAGGAGTTGAACCCTTTTGGAATTCTTGCTTTTTTTTTATTTAACAGGTTTGGTCAACGAAAGTTTCAAAAACTTGGCGAAGAAGTTTGAGGAGTACACTATCTGGAATTGGTCGAACCCGATCAGCTCTGTTGATCTGACTTGTAATATTGAAGCCGTCAATGAACTCGAAAACAAGATTCTACCTCTTCTATGTCAACAACTGAACACTCTATCCAAATTGCTGGACCCATCTAGTGAATTACCGGAGGATATGATTGCTTCAAAACTCCAACTCATCACAGAGATTCAGTCGGAACTAAACCAAACCACGGATCAAGTTTTATCGTTATCTGCTGGTGTTAAACGCGAAGAAGACTCACCGGTGACTCAAGCAAATGACCAAGACTTGAAGGAATCAAAACAATTCAGACGCCAAGGGTTATCAATTAAGCTACGACTCATGAAGCATCAGTTATTTTTAATCTTTAAACTTTGCTTCCAAACCACGAAAGAATTTGAGCTTCGCTCCAGTACAAACCCAACAGTAGTTGCAGCTCCTTTGCATCCAAACCGACATAATTTCAACGATGATACCGATTCATATGGAGTCCTAGAACGTACAGCTCACGTGATAGAATCCATCGATCGAGTTATCCAATGGATCATTGGACACGAATTTATCTTAATCCAAGAGAAGTGGGGTACATCAGTCGATTCCTATGACCGCCAACTTGTTGAATTAACTGAACTCATCAACCGAGAGATCCGTCCTCCCAAACCAGAAGATGGCAATAGAACCTCTCGCGACCCCAGTTCAAGAAGTTTAAATCAACACGCTACTCCAGTTGCTCAATCGTTAATCCCTCTCACTAAACTATCTAGATTATTTCTCAAAAAAATAGCTAAGAATGGGCTGAATCAAATCCCATCCAAATCCTTTACCGATATGAGTTCATGTCAATTAGCAACATTAAGTGACTCGGCCGATTCTCTGGACATTTTTTTTTATGAGATTATGAGATCTATTACCGAATATGATTCAAATAACGGAATCGATCCGCCTAATCCTTCTAAACCAATCGATGACTTAATCCATGATATGACCCGCAGTCTTGATTCTAGCGTACTACTTGTCATCACGCATGTCATTCCTTTGATCACCGACTCTAACTCTTCGCCCAACCTCCTACAGAATTATCTTGTTCAGTGGAACAACCTCTTTTTACTTGCTGCTCAAAACTGTATTCGTGCTGCTGATTCTTACAGAGCTGCTCAAGCTGCTGAAACCGATGAATGAAATGTTTTCTCTTATCATCTATGCCTATATATATACCTACACATCACAAACTTGCTTGATTGTTGAACCTTTTTTCTGCGGATATGTTTTCAATTCACTCCTACCGGAACACTCAAAAATCCACGGACTCTTGCATCCTCTGGATGGGACAGCCGTCTTGTCTGGATGACCGGGCTACTTTCTCGAGATGAACAACACCGGTCAACTCGAAAGGAACCTCTCGGGATGGATTGCTCATCCAGAGTTTTCCTCTCTGAATAACCGGTACCGATCACCCAAAGTTTTCCTCTCTGGGTGATCGGTACCGGTCAACTCAAAAGGAAAAACTCTCGGGATGAATTGCTCATCCAGAGTTTTCCTCGTGAAAACTCTTTGGGTGACCGGTGCCGATCACCCAGAGAGTTTTCCTCTCTGGATGACCGGTACCGATTGTAACTGGGCTAGTAACAGGTGTTTTAGGACCGTGTGTGACAGGTGATAAATCCGTGATAAGACTAATAACTAAAAAAGCTGAGTGTGTGATTGCCTGCCGAAACAAAAAGAAAGAAAGAGGCTGGCTTATTTATAGCCTACATACAAGTGGAATGCGCGCATGTATGGAGACCGAAGAGAACATGAGCATAGAGAACAGAGAGACACAAGTATGATAAGGATACAGCCTGGTACAGGCTGTTCCGGGAAGCGCCTCTAGGCGAACAAACAGAAAGAAGACTAGTCCCAAACAGAGGGCTAGTAGAGATATAATGGAAAGGGATAAGGACCTCGGCCGTAGTTGGCCCGAAAGGTCCGACGTTGTTTATAGTGCGGCCGGAGTTGGCCCAAACCGGCAGTGAGCGTCATCGTCGTCCGAAAAAGGTGCCAAGTCCGTCGGCGTAGTCGAGGGGCTTGGTTTCGAAACTTGTAGTTAGGGCTAGTTATGTCACTGGCCCGGCTACAACCATCCCCCCCCCTAAGAAGGAGCCGTCCCGGGTCCAGTCGTCGGGGGCCGGAGGAACTTGCCGCCAAATTTGACGCGGAATTTGGAGGTGGTGGGGGCCGGAATGGTCGTAATCGCCTTGGCCTTTTGGAGAGTAGCACGTTCTACCCGGGCCTCAGCACGCTTGGCCTTCTGCGCCACGGCAGGAGGTGTAGACCACATGTCATTACGGATCAGAGACCGGAGGGACACAGGTCTCAAATCATTTCTGTTCACCGGTCGAGCATAATCCTCGCCGTTCTGGTCAACCAGAATGTAAACGTTATTGTCAAGGACTTTCTTGACTTCGAAGGGTCCAAACCACCGGGCTGCCCCCTTGGTGTGCGACTCATTTCTTAGTTTCACCGATTGTCCCACAACGAAAGGCTCCAACCCGCGAGTGAAACGGGTGGCTTCATCAAACCGGCTCTTGTTCTGATTGGCCCGGTCCGCTGTGCGTCCCAAAGCCTTTGCCCTTGTCTCATTCAACTCCGATATCCGGGCCCGTAGCTCGTGTTCACCGGGAGCGGCAGGCTTGTCCGCAATCATAGCAGGGGTATCCCCAGGCAGGCGAGGTTTGACTCCATAAGTCAGCTCAAAAGGAGAAAACCCGCTGCTGTCACTTACATGGATACAAGTAGAGAACAACGCAGCCGGGAGGAAGTCCTCCCAACGTGACGGGTCGCCCGTCTCATTCAGCTTGAAGATGGCGTTCTCAAGAATGCCATTGTAGCGTTTGTTTTTACCATTTGTCCGGGGATGATAACCGGAGGTGTTCAATTTTTTTATGCGGCCAGCCTTGAGGAACCGGGAGAGCCCTCCCGATAGAAAATTCGCTCCCCTGTCCGTCAGCAGTTCTTTTGGTAGACCAAAAGGCGTGATGACATGTTCTAGCAGAGCTTCCGCAATGCTTGCCGCGGTGGCTTCAACCATAGGCACAGCGACAGGCCACGATGTACAGTGGTCAATGACCGTCAGGATCCATTTGTATTTGGACTTGTAACTCTCGGGCATTGAGATAAAATCTGCTGCCCACCGCTCAAATGGGCCCACCACAGGCAGAGGGACTTGTTTCCCAGTCTCTTGGGTTGAGTGTGAGCGTTTGTTTGTTTGACACGACGCGCAGGTCTGGATATAGGCCTTGACGTCTTCATATTGCCTTGGCCACCAGCCGCGGCCGCGGAGTAACTGGAGCGTACAATCCCGGCCCCGATGGCCGGTCTTGTCATGAACCTGTCGCAGCAGGTCCAGGCGGTGTGCGAACGGAACAAACGGAGAAACCTCCTGTAGACCCGGCCGGCCCAGGTAAACCAGGGTCTCGGCGGCAGGGTCGTACTCAAAAAGGGCCTTGTTCGTCGTGGCCCGCTGAATGGCCTCCTCGGAGACCCAAGCCGGGATACCTCGTCCGTCAGCTAGGTAAGGGATAATCAGCGGCCAATTGGAACAGTGCAGCTGATCCCCAATTTCGTCAATCAACACAAGGTCGGCCCTCCGCGACAAGGCGTCGGGAACTATGTTTTCCGAGCCCTTCTTATACTTAACCAAGATGTCCATCTCGGAGAACTCGTCAATCCACCGGCAGAGGCGTGGCGACGGCATTTTTTGGGTGGCCAAGTATTGAAGCGAGGAATGGTCAGTATATACGACCGTCGTTGCCACCGCTCCATGGAGATATACACTCCACTTGCGCCAAGCGTGGAGGATGGCAAGCAACTCCCGTTCCTGGGCTGGGTACTTCCTCTGAGAGGGGTTCAATTTACAAGATTCAAAAGCCACAGGGTGGTGACGAATGTCGTCTCCATGCTGCAGCAACACCGCTCCAACAGCGTAGTTGGAGGCGTCTGTCTCAATTACGAATGGCTTCCCCAAATCAGGCATGAGGAGCACTGGCGCGGACGTTGTGGTGTGCTATTTAGGTTTCAAGTATCAAATATGTCACAAGGATCAATTATCCCATCAGGGATGTCACAAACCTGACATGTCACTACATATTTCCACTCTCACTGGTACTTAAACCATAGTCACTCACTCAAACCTCCGGACTAGTCCCACTTAATCCATAGTAATATATACATAGTCTTTATACATAGTTTTATAAGTACATAGCACAGGGACACATAGTCATATTTTAGTCCATAGTTTTAGTCCATAGTCTTACATAATCAACTCTGACCAATCATCACGTACGGTTCAGCCATCAAGTTCTGACCAATCAACATGTAGGATTCAGAAATAGAAGTCTGGCCAATCAGGACGCACGGTTCAGCCAGAAGTCTCAGGAAGAATTAGCTCATCAAGTTCTGACCAATCAGAGCTCACAGTTCAGACAGGAAAACTCAAGAAGAATTCAGTCATCAAGTTCTGACCAATAAGGACGCATGGCTCAGCTCTGACCAATCATCACGTAGGATTCAGACATCAGGTTCTGACCAATCAGAAGACATGGCTCAGATGCTCACCAGCAAAAATGCCTCAAAGGATTTTCACACCAGCAAAAATACCTCACTATTCAATATAAAAGGAGGGCCTCTTCCCCCTCATCAGAATCATCCAGACACAGATACCCACCTCATCAGGGGATCACCTACACACACCCAACCACCAAGCACTCACATTTCAACCACTCAAACACATCCATCAAACAACAGAAGAAGTCCAGAAAGGTAAAACACTTACATCTTTTCTCAAGATAGTAAGTGTGATCTAAATCGGGGAAGCCTGAGAAGCTTTCATACCTTAAGGGTATTATATCTTAAAGGCTAAGAGAGTGGGGCATAAAATATCCTGAATAGTCCACTTTTCATTAGTTTCACCTATAGTCATTCACAGAAAACATAAAAGGACATAAAAACATTCAACTTACTCTTTTCACAAGACTTTATCATCATCACCTCTTTCACAAAACTACAAAAGATAAAAAGATTTCATCAGCTCTTATCATTCAACTCATAGTCTATTCTTTATCACTTCCACTCTATCACATTCTTACTTATCTTATCTCATCCACTACATCATATCAAAGATCCACGCACACTAAAGGTGATATTGCTGAAGAAGAAAGTTGATCTAAGCCTGATACGAGACTACTACATATCAGTTTTCCTCTATCATTAGTTAGCCACAACAAATAAATAAGTTTGTTGTGTTAGCTCTTACGTAGTATATTAGAGGGGCAGGTCTTTCAAACCACCCGTAACAGGCATAATAGTTCATATATAGTTGAAATATTATCTCAGTTATTTCCCCCTCACAGGACTGCCAACCCATCCCAAAAGGAGTTCTCACATCTGGTGTCCCAACAGTGGCCGACTAAATTCAGAAGATCAACAAAACACTTAATCAGCAACACAAAAATCACCAGATAACATCGGCGTGGCGCATACAAATCAGGGAGAAATCAGTTCAACAATTGAGAGGACGTATTGGGCACCACCCCGGAGTTGGTACAACGGAAGTCTTACCCAGGAAGAATTAGCAGATTTAGACGAACTTGCAGAAGAGATTCAAATTCGACGCATAGTAGAGATTGGGATTCAAGAAAGAGCAAGAATGGCAGACATGACGGCGAGAGGACTTGAGGATTCGGCAATCATTCAACAACAGCAAGAACGTATTACGTTTTTGGAAGAACAATTCGAGCAAAACAAGAAGGCGGAAGCGGAAAAGGAGAAGGAACGGTTAAAGAGCATGGACAAATGGCTGGCAACAAAAGTGGAAGAAATGATGGCAGAATTTATGAACTCACGAACGGAGGCAACACCGCAGGACATCCCAATTCCAGAGACACCACAGCCACAGATTAGATTCTCTGTTCCGCCAACCGGCCCAAACATAGGTCAACATAGATTTACAACATCTACCCCGTATACGGCAGCTCATGGCAGAGACAACCCAGAAACTCCTCACCCACAGAACATGCATGGAGGCTCCTCCACTTACAATTTTGAGAGAGGAAGAACTAGACCAGGGTATACACCACAAGAGACGCCAAACGAAACTCCAGCAGCTAGTCCGGTGGAAACAAGATTTGGGAACAATAGGGATGTCAAGTTACCCAAGGAAGGGGAATTTACAGGACTCATAGATGCTAAGAAGGCCAACATTACCTTTGACGGGACCGACGTGGAAGGATTTATTAAACGACTAGAAAACATAGCATCAATTTTGAAGTGTGGTAGTATAAGCTTAGCTCGCCAGCTCCCCTATATCACAAACAACAACAAAATTGGCAGGTCAATAGAGTTAATGGAAGGACATGAGACAGGAGACTGGGAATTATTGAAGAAGTCTTTACTTAGGAAGTGGGGAAGAGCCACGCCGCTTAGAAGATACCGGGAAGAGAGCATCACAGGGCTTGTTCAAAAGGCCGTGGACAAGAAAGGAATCAAAACCAACGTGGAGTATAGGAAATTTATCAGCGAATTTGAAGAAATGATGGACTATTTTATCAGAATGGAATACAACAACCTCAATCCAGAAAACGGGGACCCTCTGTGGAAAGCGCTCTCTGACGAACTCAAGAAGGAAGTAACCAAGGAGCTTGCTCACGCCAAGAAGTTAAAGAAGACCAAGGACGGTAGAAACATTATTCCCAACCTCAGTATTCTCAAAATTTATGTTGAAGAAGCGTTGGTGATTCTAGACTTTGATGGCGAGGAAGAAGAAGTAACGGCTAAGAAAACTGTGAAGATTCAAGAACCAGTCAAGTTGGACTCTCAAGAAGAAGCATTCAAGAAAGCAATGGAACAACGCAGAAGAGACACGTCACCACATTTCAGCAGACCTCCTTCCCCGCACAATTCGGACGGAAGACCCAGAACAGGGCCATACAATTTTGAATGCTATTACTGTAAGGGAAAGCACAGTGTTGCAGAATGTGAAGATTCTGCTAAAGACTACAGAGAAAGAAAGTTTTATAAGTCAGGAGGAATATATTACTATCCAAACAAGCAGCCCATAGTATTAGAAAATGACTTATCAGTAAAAGACATGGTCCACAAGTATTTCGAACAGAACCAGCCATCCACAAGAGCTCAACCTAACGAAACAAACAAGGATCCACTTTCATCAATTGCCGAAATTGAGGAATGGGGTTCCTGGATTCCACCGTCAGCAAATATAGATGAAGAAGAATTACAAAACAACATTGGGTTTGGGATTCGCAAATCTCAGAGGATACAGGAAAAGAATCCGGTAGCTAGTAGTCAGCCTGTTCCCGGCCCAGCTCAGCAACCTGTGATACCAACAAACTCAAAAGAACCAACCAGACAAGGAAGAAATAGTCTCCCTGGGGCTTGGATAGAGAATGAAGCTCCCAAAGAAGAGGACAGTATCACACAGACCCCAGGCAAAAATCCTGCTCCCGCAAAGAAGAAACCTGCCAACACAAAAACAGAAAGGAAAGATGACTTGGCAAGACAAATGGCTGATTCTCTGGCTAAGAAATTTTACAAGCAAACTTACACACTAACTCTGGAAGAAATATTGAAGATTGCACCTCAGTTCTTACAGACACTTCAGAAGTCTTTGCCGGACTCCGAAGAACTAGAAAAGAGCATCAATATTGGGAGAATTCAACATCAACAAGACTGCAATTTGGCCGAAGAAGAACAAGGAAGACTCACATACGCTTGTCCAGTAGGAATGGTTGATATGACAATAAATGACCGCAAAATCAGAACTTTGGTGGATACTGGCGCCGAAATGAATATAATCCCTGAAGAACTAGCAAATCAATTAGGCTTTGTGACAACCGAAATATTCATGCGCTTAAGAGGGATTGGAGGACACTTTACCCCTATTGTTGGACTGGCTGAGAACGTCGACGTCAGCATCTTTCCGGGACATAAAAACTTGGCCAACTTTTTCATAGTCAAAGGCTCCGTCCATACGGTGTTGGGAAGACCTTTTCTAGCCGACCACAATGTTAGACTCGAGTTATCAAACGAAAAAGGAGAAGTGCTCAGCTTTCAAGACCCTTTAGGGAAAAGACTATGCATCCCAATCTGCTTACCAAATGTGCCGGGATGGCATAGAGAGCCTCCCATGTTTCGACAGAACTGTTCCCTCCAAGTAGTAGATTGGGATATGCTAGACCAAATCAAGGATAAGAACGTGGACGTACTAGAGGCCGACTGGGAACAATTAGAGAAGGATGAGGAATATCAAAAGATCTTTAGTTCAACTCTTCACCCACCAAGATTAGACACTATCCCAGAGGAACTTACAAAAGGAAAGGACGAACAACAAGAAGATCCCTGGAACGTGAAACTGGCAGAACCAGTTGACTGGGTTGAAGAATTAGGCGGTTACAAAGTCACAGATGAAGAGCAAGAACAGATTGATCAACAGTTTGCACAATCCGAAGTTGCATGGGCAGCAGAGCCAAAGCCCTATAATTCTATAGCAGACTACTACTGGAAAGACAAGTCATTCCCGCGCCGATTCAGAAACGTCTTTGATGAATCCGAAAGGCCCAAGACTCTCAGAAGAAATCAGGGATGGTTAGCAGAATTACCCGGAGGTTTCACAGATTTGTTGGATTTCTTACAGATACTGGACTCAACCGGAGAGAAGGCTTTTGTCAGTTACGGAAATTGGAGCTCAAGATTTGGTTTTGTAAGTAGGAAAGTAAGAGAAAAATTATATTACGGAGGAGGCAAAAACTGGTACCGGATCAACATAAGCAAACCAGCAAAGAAGAGGAAGTTTGAGAGGCAGTACGAGTACCTCTTTCGGGTATCCTTTCAATAGTTCACTCACCAGGTCAAAGTTTTTTTCAAAAAATTTAAAAGCAACTAAAAATTCTACAAAGGAAAAGGTTTTTTATTATTTAAGGAGTTTTTATCAGTTCTTACCTGGTCTTTTGTTTGCAAATAAAATAAGAAAAAAAAAAAAATGGGGAGGATACTAACAGCAATATTCAGAAAGAAAGAAAAAAAACAGTATTGATCAGCTTCTCTTCATCCAGGATTTTTAATTGGAGTCACTAAATTCCCATAAAACATTAAAAAAAATAGATTGCCTACCAAAAGTTAGCTCGCATCAAGATACCACCAGATTTGATCCATCTTCCAGCTTTAGAGCCAATTTTCTCAAACAGGCAGCTTGTTGCATCATTTTGAAGGAAAATTTGCTCTGGCGACTTTAATTTGGCTTCCAGGACGTACCAGGCATGATTCCACGCTTGGAGAGAGATCCTTTCAAATCTGATAGGCTCGGAAATACTAGAAAAGGCACGAGGCGCAAGGAGATCACTTGCATCTGTTGGGCCAATTGAAGAAAACAAAAAGAAGAATTTCAGGATCATCATTGGCTGTTGAAGCGACTGTACAGCTGTTAAGAAAATGAATCAAATTGAAAATAGTCATACACAATGGCATTACCATCGGCGACGCGATACGGATGATTGAAGCTACATAACAAACTGGTTAAGCGTCGCACTAGCTGGCAATAGTCTATATCGAGCAGCTACAACAGATTCTAGAGAGCGACCATCATTGGACTTGAAGAGAAGTTTTGAAAAACATGTATAGCAATACTAGATCAGGATAGCTGCAAACATGATCTACTGCTTTCAGCAGCAAAGGACTACCTAGTAGCAAGGAAGGAGGGACTACATAGCCGACAAGACGAGCATTTTTACTTCGGGATCAATGCGTGGAGCTACTATACAGGCGGAGCGCAGGACTCAAGCCAACATGGCTCTGCTTCAACTCGGAGCAGGCAGCTAGAACAAAAAAAAAAGATTGGGCACTTGAAAAGACGATTTGGAGGCTCGGACCATTCAAATAAAAAAAAAGAGAAGGAAAAACAAGAGAGCATAGCGACCACTTCAGAAAGCTCACGCCGGGATCAATGCTGGTAGCGAGCGACTTGGACACAAAGACAGATTAGAGAGAGGCGAAGATTGAGGACACACCGCACCACTCACACACCGAGCTAGGGAACTGGCGATGATAAGGAGGAAAGGCAAAACCGGCTCACCTTTATAGTCAAGAAGGGAGCTGGGGACCGTTTGCTGGAGCACTGGCCGAGCTGTGGTTTTCATCAAAGGCATTGCAGCAACCCAAGCGGCCTTTCTTTCTTTTCAATTGCGATTGGGATTAATAAAAGCTCAGAAGCACCAATAATAGCTTGCGGGATCGGCGGCGGACTTCTTTGATTCGACCGACATACAGAATCTAGGGATTTAGAACGGATAATCGATCTTAGACTGAGGATTGGTCGCAATTCAGCGAGGGCAGCTCAGCAGCAATGATCGAGCGATCACAATTGATTGCATAAATGTATCGGTCGGATGAAGATGAGGAGATGATCACAAATAAGAATCAAAAAAAAAAAAAAAAAGAAACGATTCACTCAAGTTCAAGCTAAGAGATGACAATCAAGCGGAAGAAAGACAATACAAACAGTTTGGGCAACAGGAAGAGGGATCAACTGGCTATGAGAACATGTGGATCATGCAGCCTTGAAGTTGGAAACCCAATAAATGAGTTCTGAACAGAGGAGCGCTAGCGATCAATCGGTTTGAATTAGGATGCTGGGGCAAGACTCATGCTTGCGACTAGCTGCTTGGCTCCAGTACAGAGAAGAAAACACAAACAAGCAACCAAAGCGAGCTGCGTGAAAACTGAACTACAAGAATCACAAAGAAGAATTAAAACAATTGGATGAAACGTCGATGGCGGGATCAAGAACAAAAGGAGGAAAGAATGGAGCAAGGAGGAAGGAAGAGACAGGGTACAGAGGATCAAGCTAGAGGAGTTCAGCGTGCAGCTTAAGGCAGATCAAGTATTGGATTAATGCGGGTAGCAGGGCAAGATTGATTGCAGAGATATCGGCCGGCAAGGAGCACTTGTCGATCATGCGGTCTTCAAGTCGGGGAGTTGATAAATGGCACATGCTACGTACAAATCCAGCTGCTTTGTGTTGACAAGTAGGGCTCTGCCTCCACTATTGAACAAGTGTCACACAGGGTACCACTTGCATACCCTTAAGAAGATTTGGATTGAGGAAGAAAAGCCAATATAAAACAACACCATTTGGGACGAGTTGAGAAGATGAGCTGTAGGCTGCTGCGGGTTTAGATACCTGTCACTCCAAAGGCCAGACACCAGCTAGCTGCACGGCCGTTTGTTCTGGCAACCCTGGGGATGAAAGATTGAGTAAGGAGAAGGTACCAAAGACCAATTCAAGTGCACTGCAACCAGCCGCTATTTTGTCTCGGGGTCACAGACAAGAAAGATAAAAAAGATCAAGCTCAGTTCATTTGTGTTAAGCGAGCTAATGAGGCGGAGAAACAGAGAAGGAAATACACTTACCTGCTATGTGATACCAATGAACGAGATCCGGTGGCTTGGGGATAAACTCCGCACTGAACTAGGGTCGTAAATACATAAATTAGGCTCGGCAATATGCGCTTGAGGACCCGTCCGGTAGATTCGGGGGTCAAAAGGGAGACTCAAAGCTATCTGCCCGGCAGATTTATCTCACAGATTCAATTGGAAAGAGCACAGAAGCCGGCGCGGCGCCCTGCAAGCTAAAAAGAAGCTCGAAAACAGAAAAATGCACAGTGGTCCTGCAAGACTTTAAACTGCAAAACCTCAAGAAGATCAAAACTTTTCCGGAATGGTCCGGTATGACCTTAAACTGCTGAAGCTCAAGACTTTGCGGATTGGTCCGGTATGACCTTAAACTGCTGAAGATCAAGACATTTCCGGATTGGTCCGGTATGACCTTAAACTGCTGAAGATCAAGACTTTTACGGATTGGTCTGGTATGACCTTGAACTGCTGAAGATCAAGACTTTTCCGGAATGGTCCGGTATGACCTTAAACTGCTGAAGCTCAAGACTTTACGGATTGGTCCTGCATGACCATAAACTGCAAGACTTCAAGATAGCCAATTGCGCACAAATATTGGTCCAGTATGACCTTAAACTGCTGAAGATCAAGACTTCACAGATAGGTCCGGCATGACCTTAAACTGCAAAGCCCTCAAGAAGAACAATTGCAAACGGATTGGTCCTGCATGACCTTAAGCTGCGAAGACATCAAGATAACCAAGTGTACACAGATTGGTCCGGCATGACCTTAAACTACTGAAGATCAAGACTTTACGGATTGGTCCGGTATGACCTTAAACTGCTGAAGATTGAGACTTCACAGATTGGTCCAGTATGACCTTAAACTGCAAACTCTCAAGACTAATGGGATCACAGGCTGAAGAATGAACGGGACGGACAATGACATGATGAAGACTCACTCTACGGGGAATCACACACCAAATATACACTTTACGGAAGGGTCCTTCATGACCTTAAACTGAAATCTACAATAATGAAAATAATAAGCTAGAGACTGGATCTACGGGCAGACTACTACAAGAAAATGAAAGAAGAAGAAGAAGAAGAAGAGGAAGAAGAAGAATAAGAAGAAGAACAAGCAGAAGAAGAAGAAGAAGGTGACAAGGAGAATGACAGAAGCCTTGAGGATTCAATTGATCAGGAAGACGACATGTAATGTGAAAGGACCAACGCAAGACCTTCTCAACACAAGAAACGGTTTGAATATCAACGGGAATAATGATGGCAAGTTTATCTAGTTATAGCAGAAAGAAATTTGATCTCAGATGTACGGAAAGGCAAGATTCAGTTTGGACGACAACGGAACAAGAATTGACAGGATTCAGCAGTAGAACAAGGAACAAAATGGGTTTATTGGGAATAAGGTTATATTGGAATAAAGGTTATATTGGATATAAGGTTATTGGTTAAATTGGAAAAGGTTCACAAGTTCTAGCTCAGGAAGGTCTGAAAATTAGGATGCCGGAGTCAGAAGAATAGGGGTATTAGTTAAAGGTATAAGAAGATCAGGTAGCTTAAAGTATAGTCAGATAGATTCACCATTTCAGTATTTTATTTGATACTTGAAACGGAATGCTGTGGACAGCATCAAGTTGGGGGGGGATGTGGTGTGCTATTTAGGTTTCAAGTATCAAATATGTCACAAGGATCAATTATCCCATCAGGGATGTCACAAACCTGACATGTCACTACATATTTCCACTCTCACTGGTACTTAAACCATAGTCACTCACTCAAACCTCCGGACTAGTCCCACTTAATCCATAGTAATATATACATAGTCTTTATACATAGTTTTATAAGTACATAGCACAGGGACACATAGTCATATTTTAGTCCATAGTTTTAGTCCATAGTCTTACATAATCAACTCTGACCAATCATCACGTACGGTTCAGCCATCAAGTTCTGACCAATCAACATGTAGGATTCAGAAATAGAAGTCTGGCCAATCAGGACGCACGGTTCAGCCAGAAGTCTCAGGAAGAATTAGCTCATCAAGTTCTGACCAATCAGAGCTCACAGTTCAGACAGGAAAACTCAAGAAGAATTCAGTCATCAAGTTCTGACCAATAAGGACGCATGGCTCAGCTCTGACCAATCATCACGTAGGATTCAGACATCAGGTTCTGACCAATCAGAAGACATGGCTCAGATGCTCACCAGCAAAAATGCCTCAAAGGATTTTCACACCAGCAAAAATACCTCACTATTCAATATAAAAGGAGGGCCTCTTCCCCCTCATCAGAATCATCCAGACACAGATACCCACCTCATCAGGGGATCACCTACACACACCCAACCACCAAGCACTCACATTTCAACCACTCAAACACATCCATCAAACAACAGAAGAAGTCCAGAAAGGTAAAACACTTACATCTTTTCTCAAGATAGTAAGTGTGATCTAAATCGGGGAAGCCTGAGAAGCTTTCATACCTTAAGGGTATTATATCTTAAAGGCTAAGAGAGTGGGGCATAAAATATCCTGAATAGTCCACTTTTCATTAGTTTAACCTATAGTCATTCACAGAAAACATAAAAGGACATAAAAACATTCAACTTACTCTTTTCACAAGACTTTATCATCATCACCTCTTTCACAAAACTACAAAAGATAAAAAGATTTCATCAGCTCTTATCATTCAACTCATAGTCTATTCTTTATCACTTCCACTCTATCACATTCTTACTTATCTTATCTCATCCACTACATCATATCAAAGATCCACGCACACTAAAGGTGATATTGCTGAAGAAGAAAGTTGATCTAAGCCTGATACGAGACTACTACATATCAGTTTTCCTCTATCATTAGTTAGCCACAACAAATAAATAAGTTTGTTGTGTTAGCTCTTACGTAGTATATTAGAGGGGCAGGTCTTTCAAACCACCCGTAACAGGCATAATAGTTCATATATAGTTGAAATATTATCTCAGTTATTTCCCCCTCACAGGACTGCCAACCCATCCCAAAAGGAGTTCTCACAACGTAAGCGCCAGCTTCAACGCCCGAAAAGCGTGCTCGTGCACCGGCAGCCAATGAATTGGTTGCCGCTTCTTGACCGCCCCGCCGGTAAGATCATGGAGAGGCAAAGCAAGCTTAGCAAAGTTTTTTACATAGCGTCTGTAGTACCCACACAGTCCTAAGAACGACCGCACATCGTGCACATTTGCAGGGCGCGGCCACTCGTTAATTGTTTTCAGTTTGTCACTCATCGGGCGGATAGCGTTAAAAGAGACCATGTGCCCAACAAACTGAATCTCAGTCTGCCCAAAGGAACACTTTGGGCCGCTGCACTTGAGCTCCTCCCGTTGGAGGACAGTGAGAACTTTTTCGACGTGCGCCAGGTGGTCTTCCTCCGTGGCAGAGTAGATTAGAATGTCATCCAGGTAGACCTGGACGAAGTCATCAATGAACTCACGGAGCAGGTGAGTCATCATGCGCTGGAATGTACTGGGAGCATTGACCAGACCAAATGGCATCACAAGCCATTCAAAGTGACCGTACTTGGTCCCAAAAGCCGTTCGCGGCACGTCAGCGTCGGCGATTTTCATTTGATGAAAGCCTTGCTGCAGGTCTATCTTAGAAAAGAAACGAGCATTTTTTAGTGAGTCAAAACACTCCTGAATCAGTGGAATAGGATGCCGGTCCTTCTTGGTCACCACATTAAGTGCCCGGTAATCCACACATAAACGGAGTTTCCCACTGTTGGGATTCTTCGCAAACAATATAGGGGAGGACCAGGGGGAAGTGGAGGGCCGGATAAATCCAGCTGACTGAAGCTTCTCCAGCCTGGTCTTGAGCTCGCCCAATAATGCGGGGGATAACTGACGGACCGGTTGGTACACCGGCTGCGCGTCGCCTGTATCGACCAGATGCTTAACCACCCTTTTGCGGTCGGGGGCCTTGCTAATCTCTTCAAACAAGGAAGAGAAACGTTTCGTCAGCGCCAACAGGTCCGAACGGAACTTGCCCAGTCCCGGAAAACAAGAAGGGAACTCGGGCGGGATATTGTCCCTTGGCCCAAGTACTGTACCGTCTGAAATGAGGTTGAGGTAGCAGTCAGTGGCAACCGCCGTAACTTGCCGGTCCATGTTATCTTTGGTGAACTTGGTGTCAGCCCCGTCTGCTATAGATAGCAGGTGCTGGATGGATGACAAAGAACAAGAGAAAGACTTAGGGTAAAAGGAGATTACTTTAAAGTCGGGGGTACGTAGGAGCCACTCGTTGGTACTCCAATTGGTGGAGACAACGTGCTCTGCAATCCAATCCCTGCCCAGGATGATGTCGAAGTTAAAAAGAGGGGCAAGACGACAGGACACTGTCATACTTATCCCTTCCAGGCAGAGTGGAACGAGGGCCGTCCGGTTGTCTCTCAAGACGTCGCCGAAAGCCCCACTCACAACATAGCTGTCCGCGGACAGGTTTTGGGCTAAGCCCCGTTCAATTACAAATGTGGAAGACACATAGGACGATCCAGAGCCCGTGTCAAGGAGTAGCCTGGCCAAGCGCCCCCCCACAGAATAGTAAAAATCCACACAAACTTGTTTGTCTTCAGCAAAGACAGACAGCAGTCGGTCGCCGTTGGCGACCAGACAGCTATTGCACAGTACCTCAAAGCTTTCAGGCAAAGCCAAAGGGCGAGCTGCCCCCATGCCTGGGTGGTCAGCCAACTCACAGTTTGGGAGGGGTGTACCCAGCCCATCGGAAATGTCCGGCCCAGGAGGCTTGGATGGCGCACGCTCAAAATCACATGTAGACTCGGGGGGTTGGATTGCGGGAAAAGAAGGAAGTGAGACTACAAGCGAACACGTCGTCGGTGGGAGAGACTTTTCGCCACCGACACTCAATTTAAAGGACCAGCAACAGGCTTGCCCTTCTGGGCCTCATAGGCCTTTTGCTTCTCGGTCTTTGGATCTGGACACTTTGCGACTACATGGCCCTCCTTCCCGCAGTTGAAGCAGTGGGTGGGTGCGGTCGATTTCTTCTTGGGCTGACTATCCCCGCCGGTCAAAGCTCGTTTGTTGGACGATGGACCAGATCCACTGCCCCCATTTGTCGATGCCACGGTTGAAGTCTTGCGCCAACGGCGGTCTTTGTCAAGAGCCGCCATGACGACTTGGGCGAACGTCATTGGAGTACCTCGTCGGTCCTCCACCGCCATCAAGCCCAACAGTTTATTGTTGAGGGGCTTGGTCAAACGGGCCACGAAACCAGAAATCTCCTCGTATTGGAAGCTGTAGTTCTTGGCGCGGCTCTGCCATTCGCGGAACCTGTCGAAGAACGCTTGACAGGACTCGTTGTTGCCCATTCGGAGGGCGTCATATTCGTCCGACACCACTTGCTTTGAAAGGGTGACGGGGTTCAAGTCCTCTAACCAGGTGCAGAAGTCGATCCAGTTCAGAGGGTCTGTTTCCAAAGCCACGGAGTCCTCGTAGTCCGAGTAAGCTTTGCCCTGGAGAAGGCGGATACCGGCCAAGTGCCAGACGTCAGGGTGGGCCTGACGGTTCTTCAAGTTGATGGTGATGGTGTTCAACCATTGGCGGACATCAGCCCCGACCTCACCACGGAAGTAGGGAGCATTGACATAGGACCAGCCACGAAACACCTTGCCGATGTCGGTCTCGAGGTGAGTGACACAGGCAGGGCGGCGCTGACGCCCTGCAACCTCGATGACTGCAGGCTCGTGCCTAGGAACCCCTCCGTCAGGGTCGATTTCCATGTTGTCGTGCTCCACATGGACCTTCTTGATTTTTTCGGCCGTTGCATCGGCCTCGCGAAAGTAGCTACTGGGCTGGCCAGATAAATCGGGCTTTGTATCGCCCGGCGGCTTCCCACTTTGCGGATGGAGCGCGGCGGCTTCGAAGGTCTCATTCCCGTCGGAGCTATCCTCTGAAGCAACCCTTGTAAGCCAAAACTGCGGGTGCACTCGCAGGAACAAACGCTGCGCCTCCGTCATAGCCTCCAACTCGTCCGGTGAGTACGTAACGCCATCACGTGGAGGGGCCGGGACAGCGCCGCCACCCGGCCTGGGAGGGGGAGTACGATCTAAGCCACCCATCTGCTAGCCAGAAAAAGGCGACGTTAGCAACACAGCACACAGAACACAATGACACAACTCTGGCAGGCAATAGATCGCTTGCTCAAGTTCTTCGCTACTAGCGCACGGTGTCAACACCCGGCCCAGCCCCAAAGGTCGATCCAGAACTCTTTGACTAGAACTCGGGAGAAACGGACACTCTAGACACAATGCCCCACACAAAAAAAAAATACTGACCTGGTCTAAACTGAGATCCGATCTAATGTAAGAGACAAATAGGATGGTAGACTGGTGCGCGGAAGGTTGATTTTGTTGGGGTAGGTGAAAAAAGTATAGAAAGAACTCGCTACCACTGTAACTGGGCTAGTAACAGGTGTTTTAGGACCGTGTGTGACAGGTGATAAATCCGTGATAAGACTAATAACTAAAAAAGCTGAGTGTGTGATTGCCTGCCGAAACAAAAAGAAAGAAAGAGGCTGGCTTATTTATAGCCTACAAGTGGAATGCGCGCATGTATGGAGACCGAAGAGAACATGAGCATAGAGAACAGAGAGACACAAGTATGATAAGGATACAGCCTGGTACAGGCTGTTCCGGGAAGCGCCTCTAGGCGAACAAACAGAAAGAAGACTAGTCCCAAACAGAGGGCTAGTAGAGATATAATGGAAAGGGATAAGGACCTCGGCCGGAGTTGGCCCGAAAGGTCCGACGTTGTTTATAGTGCGGCCGGAGTTGGCCCAAACCGGCAGTGAGCGTCATCGTCGTCCGAAAAAGGTGCCAAGTCCGTCGGCGTAGTCGAGGGGCTTGGTTTCGAAACTTGTAGTTAGGGCTAGTTATGTCACTGGCCCGGCTACACGATCACTCGGAGAGTTTTCCTCTCTGGATGGCCGGTACCGATCACCCGG
The DNA here is from genome assembly GCA_002873125.1 of Puccinia coronata f. sp. avenae. Lineage (NCBI taxonomy): Eukaryota > Fungi > Basidiomycota > Pucciniomycetes > Pucciniales > Pucciniaceae > Puccinia > Puccinia coronata. Next base: position 311,408 of record PGCI01000026.1, read on the forward strand.
AGAGGAAAACTCTCTGGGTGACCGGTACCAATCACCCGGAGAGTTTCCTTCTCCGAACGACCGCTACAAAATCTCTGGGTGATCGACAGCGGTCATCCCGAAATGAAAACTCTTTGGGTGGCCGGCGCCGGTCATCCAAAGAGGAAAACTCTCTGGTGATCGGTGCCGGTCACCCAAAGAGTTTTCATCTTGATAACAGATGATTGTGCCGGCTTATATTCCATCTTGACTCGATGGTCTTGTTAACTATACAGACACTGTTTTTGTCCGTCCTCGTTCCCGATTGCCGCTCTAGCCAGGATCGTCTTGGGTGGAATTTTTTCTTCCTCGACCATCTGTCAGTGAGCCATGCTTGCTTTCTTTTCAAGTCGTTTCATCCCACTGACAACTAATCACAAATCAGTTGTACCCATCCCAGATCAACGGGGATATATCCATCCAAGTTAATTTCCTTTTGGAGTTGTACAGTGGATGGAAAAATACATTCAAGTTTCGTGTTCATATTCAAAAGATAAGAGAATTCACCCCTCTAGGATTGGAATTTGGGAATGGATGATTGATCAGTTTAACTCGTCCATACCCACTTTTGGAGTGTCCCGTCGCGACTCGTGGGTCATCGCATCGCCCGCGGCGCGGCGCCGGTGCGGGCCGTCTTGCAGCCGGCTACAGCAAGTCATGGCGTCACTGTCTTTTGTCTCTTTCCACCATGACCACTCCAGAAGCAGTCAGCAGCATGAGCGACTCAGCTAACAGCCCAACTGCCGCTCCAGATGAACTAACCAAACCAACCAACGTGGTTCCTGAGCCAATCCGTCAACAACGAGGTAGAATAAACACACATCTTTCTGTTTCACAAATCACGCGCATCAAGAAGACGAGTTGAACAATTGAAAATCTCGCTCATTCACAACAGGTTTAATCATCAAGAATTTTCAAGATTTAACAAAGAAGTTTCAACACTACGCTAGCAATCCGATATACCCCGTTGTGCCTGTGGATACAAATCGGGAAACGTGGAACAAAGCCCTCAGTCGACTACAACTCAAGTTCTTACCTGCATTACGACACCAAATTGACACGTTGATCCAATTGCTCCGCCCATCTGAATTGCAAGATGATGTCAATGGTTCACGACTCAAACTTATCATAGACATTCAAGCAGAGCTAGATCAAAGTTTACGTGAGATTTTCTCCATTGCTGCTGGTATTCAGCGAAAACCAGTTTCAATACCGACTCGATCAGACGACCAAGACTTGGAAGAATATAAAGAATTCAGACGTCAAGGATTAGCCAATGGACTCGAATTGTTAAACCAATCATTAGTTTCCATCTTTGACCAATCCTCCCTTATTATCAAAGAATTAACCAAACCATCAACAATGACAATTCAGTGGCATCAATACCTTGAGTGGTCTCGTAGATCTACCATCGTACGCGAGAAAATTTCAATAGCAAGCTCCATCAATCAAGTCATTCAATGGATCTCCGCTCACGAATTTACCCTCATTCAAGAGCGTTGGGTCCCACGATTATATTTGGCTCATAATGCATTCCTTTTTGACTTGCCCAAACTCATCTATCGAGCGATCTATCATCTTGAACCAAATGATCCCCCCGTCGGCCTTGCGAAATGTCTTAAAAGCGAACATGCTCTTCCACTCGCTCAAGCTTTAATTCCTCTCATCAAACTATCTAGAGTCTTCTTCAAAAAAGTAATGAACAATGGACTTCATCAAATCCCATCCAAGCCGTATACCAATATGAATTCTCATCAACTTGAAACACTAGGTCATTCCGTCGGATTCATATTGCATTATTTTCATAACTTGATGAAAGCTATAGCAGACTACGGTTCAGAACATAGAGACCGACTTACAAATCAGTATCCTCCATCAATTGAGCCCACCATCAATAAAATTGTAGCCCGTTTCAATTCTGATATGCTGCTTGTCGTCACATATGTCATACCTCTCATCCCCGATTCTGTCTCTGAGCCAAATCACTTGCAAACCTTTCTGGTGGAGTGGAACAGACTCTTTTTAATCACTGCCCAACGTTGTAGACTGGCTGCTCAATCTTACAATGCTGCTTCTCAAGCTGCTGAACCTCATGAATGAAATTTGTCGTCTCTCTTGTCCTACATAGCATACTGAAAGATTTGGAATAACTAGAGGTTTGTATTGCCAAAGTTAGAATTGTAGACTTATGATTTTATTTACAACTTTATTTTGCTGGCGTAGAAAGGAAATTTGAATCACCTAGAGGCAGGGAACTCCCTTGCTAACTAGGCGGAAATAGTAATGTGATGTTGATAGTAGATGAAAGAATAGAGAGATTTGCTTTGGTCTGAGCTGCACGATGTCAGTTTACTGCATCCGACGCATTCATTTCCATCAGCATCTTCATCTCTTCTTCCGTTCTTCGTCACCCTTGTGTTGATCGACTCACACCACTTTTTACAACGTTTCACCTTCTTCGCTTATCGACGATTGAGCTATTGATCCTGTGCTTTCTTTTGTTCAGGACAATGCTCATCGTCAGCTACTGAGTGTTCATCGTCCATGCAATCAGCATCTGAACTAGTACTCACTCGTTCGATCCTTGTTCGATACGAGTGGCTAGCGAGCTGTTGAATATTGGGGTACGAGAGGTGATTCGATTCGCCAGCGGTGTGCTAAGATTTTCAGGGACGGAATGACTGGGGTCAGTCTTCCCGTTCTCCTGTCTCTGACATCCATCGTGACTTGATCACTCACGGGTTTTCCTCGTGAGACCGCTTCGCGCCATGAGACCTTCCAGTCATCATTCTCCTACTATCGTTCTCTTCGTTTTCGTCACCTGTGCGTGCGTAACGTGAGACGTATTGAGTTAGCTGCCAAGCCTAATTTACAAATTGTGTGGGAGACGAGTGACTTACATCTTTGAGTCACTCGATCATTCCTCACACGATCTTTCTGGCTACCTCCATGATCCGCGGATGTAATCCGACAGCCTGGGGTGCTCTGAGCTGCCAAGCGATGAGCAGAGGGATTTTTGTGATCATCACTGCTTGTTGGGCTTGTGACACCAATTGCCATCAGGGATCTTCTGATCGTGCATCGGCCAGTTGGCTTGGTGAGAAAGTCGGCTGAGTTTTCGGTTGTCCGGATGTACTTCAATTTGATGAGGTGATTGATGACGAGTTCTCGGACAAAATGTAACCGTATGTCCATGTGCTTGGTTCGAAAGCCATTCTGCGACATTTCACTCCTAGCAAGGTCGATGGCACCTTGATTGTCGACCCCAACAGGAATATCGTACGGCTTGTAATTCACGTGGATCTCAGATATAAGATTGTTCAACCATGCGACCTCTCTCCCTAGGTCAGATAACGCTTTGTATTCTGCCTCCGTGGAGGATAGGGATACTGTCGGCTGTCTAGTCGCTTTCCATGAAAGTAGCTGCGCGTTCGTGAGAACCACATAACCCGTTACGGATCGCCGCGTGTCGGGACAGTTCCCCCAGTCAGCGTCAACGTGACTGCTGAGAGCTAGCGATTGTTCCTTCCGGAACAGCAGGCCCACCTGTTTCGTGCCCTTCAGGTAGCGAAACACTTGCTGCGCCGCTCGATAGTGAGACATGCCTGGATTTTCTAAGTGTTGGGAGAGAACACTGACGGCATACGATACGTCCGGGCGAGTGAGAACGCTGAGGTAGTTCAGGGAACCGATCAACGCCCGATAGGAAACGCCAAGTTGCTGAAAGTCAGCCGCATCCTGAGTAGTTGCCGCTCGGAGATGAGATTTCGGATCGAGAGGGCAAGATGCAGTGGGTGCCTCATCAAATCCGTATTCCACGAGCTTTCGCTCAATGTATTGCGTTTGGTGGATGTGGAGATGACCGGGTGACCTATCAATGTTCATGCCAAGGAGGAATTCCGCCTGGCCGAGGTATTTTATGTCAAATTCCGATTCAATCTCTTCCCTGAAACGGAGCGGGTCCCGACTGATGATGACTAGATCATCGACATGCGCAAAAATCCACGTCGCAGGATGAATGTCAGTGTCGGGGCGGTGAAAAACGCATGGATCAGAGACCGTTGCGCGGAATCCAACGGTGGACAGGAATCCCTTTAGTCGCTCATACCAGGCTTTTGAGGCCTGCTTCAGTCCGTAGATTGCCTTGCGGAGTTCGAGGACAGTGCCCGGAGGGCAGGCGAAGCCGGGAGGGGGAAAAAGGGTCACCCTGTCCTCTAGAGGACACGTGAGGAAGGCACTTCTGACGTCTAATTGATGGATTTGCAATCCCGCGTTCAGTGCATGGGACAGCAGGAGGCGCAGCGATGTCGCCTTTCCAGTCGGAGCATACTTGAGCTCGAAATTGATCCCCAGCTTTTGGCGAAAGCCCTGAGCACATATGCGAGCCTTGTACTCAACGACTTGGTTGTCTTGACCAAGTTTTCGACGGTACGCCCATGTGGAAGCAATCGGAGCGTCATCGGGTCGGCGAGGGCGTTCAATCCAGACTTCATGCCTCATCATGTTGTCAACTTCCTTTCTTTCCGCTTCCATCCATGCCGCGCTCTCCGCACACTTCATGGCCATGGCGTGAGATTTCGGATCGGCGGACGTGGATACATAGCAGACTTGTCGACGAGGACGCTTTCCATCAATGATGTTGTCAGCCGAAATCGAGCTCTGGATGAGGTTTTCCGGTGGAACGTCCGGAACGTAAATCCATCTCCTTCCTCCAACTGGGTTTTGTGGAAAGTCTTCCGCGGCAGGTTCCTCGTTTGTGGTATCCGACGACAATCGAGGTTCCACCGTGTCCGACTCTTCGAATGGGAGAATTGGTTCTCCAAGGAAGACCGGTGTATCGACATTGCCCACCATCCGCTGCACATTGTGACTTTTGTGTATCGCTACGATTTTTGGAAAAGTGCGTTCATCGAATTGAACCTCTCGGGTGAAGGTGAATGTTCTGTCATCATGCCGAAAGATTCGATATGCTGAGTAATCGTTGACATAGCCTACTAGCGTGCCTTCCCAGGAAATGGCGTCGAATTTGTTTCCTCGATTCGCTTTGGGCTTCAATGCCCACGCCCTGCATCCAAATGGACGGAAGAAATCCATTCGTGGTTTAACTTTCAACATTAGTTCAACAGGCGATGCCCTGCTTTTTGCTAGTGATGGAAGAGCGTTTGTGGTAGCCGCTGCAAAGATTACCGCCTCTCCCCACCATTCCGGCGCCATGTTGCTTTGTAGCATCATGCATCGGGTCATTTCTATTATCGTTCGATTCGCCCGTTCAGCCATCCCATTGTGCTGCGGCGTGTAGGGCGGCGAGACGTTGTGCTGAATTCCCTCAAGCTCCAATAACTCCCCAAGTTCCTTGTTACAGAACTCGCCACCACCGTCAGTTATCAACTTCTTCATTTTGCGATCGGTTTGTTTTTCAAATTTGTTCTTGAACTTGACAAATTCGTTGACGGCATCGGATTTTTCCTTAAGGATCGATATGTGGATGTAGCCGGTGTGCTGATCGACTAGGGTGAGAAAATATCGACAGCCTCCGTTGGTTGCTGGAGTGATTGGTCCCACCAGATCACCGTGGACGACTTCAAGTGCTCCAGTGGTTGGAGTGAAATGACTGCTGAAAGGTGCCCGCGTCATCTTGCCAGCCAAGCATGCATCGCAGATTATCGCTCCATTGATGGACGGGTCATTGACTGCCGTTCTTATTCTTGCTAAGCTCGCATGGCCAAGCCGAACGTGCCACTTCTGCAATGGACTCAAGATGGGGTTTGGTTGAGTTACGAGCGCCAAAGGTCGATTTACTGAGGCTTCACTGATCTCGAATATTCCCTTTTCGGCGTTCAGCTTTAGAAGATGATCGCCATTCAGTGTTAACTCCAGCTCATTTCCAGATCGCTTTATCGAGGCCGAGTTTATAACTAGCTGCGCGAATGACACTAAGTTGGTCGATAATTGTGGGACAAAGAGAGCGTTGCTCAGCGTGATCGTAGTTGATCCAACGACTAGTCTTGCTACTCCTTTGTGGGTGGCAGTTAGCTCATTCGACTCTTTTCCAGATCCGGTTACGATGTATACGAGTGTTGGTTCGGCACTTATGAAGAAGTCGAGAGAATTGAACATATGCTGGCTTGCTCCTGAGTCAAGTATCACCGCATTTTTCGGAGTGACATGGCCAGTCACATAGGCATAGTCCGCGGCTGATTGCTTTTCTTCAACAGTCGTTGCGTTGTAACTCGAGGCCGATTTCCCTTTTCCTCTGTTCGCCTGCGCCTTCAGATGTGGATTGAGATGCGGATGCAGAAACCAACATTTAGCTTCAACGTGCGTGTCAGATTCTGGATTGTGGAATCCCGGACTGCACGGAGCTTCAATCACTCTTTTTCTTTTGAATCGAGACGGTTGATTTCGAGAGGTTCCTTGAGAAGCGGGAGCGGGAGTAGTGGCCAAAGCAAGAGATGATCTGACTGATGTTTCGGCGAGTCTTTGGACTTGTTCATGGTTGGCCAACTCGCGGAGTTTGTCAAGTAGCATTGACGGATCGGATAATGTAATCATGTCGCCAAGGAGTCGCTCCATCATGTCGGGTCGCTTCTCCGTGATTTTCTCCATGATTGTTACCGTGACGACACTTTGCTTGGTGTCCAAACCAATCATGTGGACCTCAGCAAGCGCCGTTTCAATTTTAGTGATGAACTTCAGAAGATCATCCTCGTAGGGAACTCGCGTGAAATTCGTCCAGACCCTGTATATCCCGTAGATGGACGCAGCGGCGTAATTCTTCTTCAGTCGTTCCCAGATTTTGTAGGGACTCTTTTCGCACGTTAGCTTGACGTTGTTGAAGATGTCAGGTGCGATTTTTGAGCTGAAGACAAGCCACGCCTCCATTCGATTTCGGCTGGTTTGTTCATCAATGGGAGGTTCGGGTTCCTTCTCCACCACGTGCCAAAGTCCCTTGTATTGGAGGTAGACTTCCATGGTGTCGGACCACATGGAGAAATTGTTGCCGGTGAAGATGGGAATCTGAATCACATCCTTCTCTTCTCGCCTAGTGAAGGTCGGTACAATGACGCCGCTGTCCACTGCTTCTGCTCGTTCTTGAATGTCAGGAGCAGAGCTTCGACCAGGGACGATCGATCTTGAGCCTCCTCTGCCTCTAGATGCCATGGTATTGAGGACGATCGTGGTTTGATTCGAATCGCCGAGACTGTAAATCTGAAAGATTTGGAATAACTAGAGGTTTGTATTGCCAAAGTTAGAATTGTAGACTTATGATTTTATTTACAACTTTATTTTGCTGGCGTAGAAAGGAAATTTGAATCACCTAGAGGCAGGGAACTCCCTTGCTAACTAGGCGGAAATAGTAATGTGATGTTGATAGTAGATGAAAGAATAGAGAGATTTGCTTTGGTCTGAGCTGCACGATGTCAGTTTACTGCATCCGACGCATTCATTTCCATCAGCATCTTCATCTCTTCTTCCGTTCTTCGTCACCCTTGTGTTGATCGACTCACACCACTTTTTACAACGTTTCACCTTCTTCGCTTATCGACGATTGAGCTATTGATCCTGTGCTTTCTTTTGTTCAGGACAATGCTCATCGTCAGCTACTGAGTGTTCATCGTCCATGCAATCAGCATCTGAACTAGTACTCACTCGTTCGATCCTTGTTCGATACGAGTGGCTAGCGAGCTGTTGAATATTGGGGTACGAGAGGTGATTCGATTCGCCAGCGGTGTGCTAAGATTTTCAGGGACGGAATGACTGGGGTCAGTCTTCCCGTTCTCCTGTCTCTGACATCCATCGTGACTTGATCACTCACGGGTTTTCCTCGTGAGACCGCTTCGCGCCATGAGACCTTCCAGTCATCATTCTCCTACTATCGTTCTCTTCGTTTTCGTCACCTGTGCGTGCGTAACGTGAGACGTATTGAGTTAGCTGCCAAGCCTAATTTACAAATTGTGTGGGAGACGAGTGACTTACATCTTTGAGTCACTCGATCATTCCTCACACGATCTTTCTGGCTACCTCCATGATCCGCGGATGTAATCCGACACATACATGCTCCTCTTGATTTCCCTTCTTCTTTGGACTTGTACCTTTGAGTAGGAAGAGAATCCGTCTGTAACTTTAAACAACTTCGAGCTCATTGTTCAACATCCGCCGCCTTATCATAAGCAATCCTATCAACAGGTGTGAGTGCATGAGAAAAGAACGAGCGCACTTCCTCGCCTCGATCTCGCGACTCCCATCGGCCCAGATCTCCTACTTGTAACACTTGGGGGATCAGAGCCAACGGCCATGATCAGGCTACTGATCACCCTGACTCAATCAAAAAAAAAAAAAAAAAAATAACAATTGTCCAAGCAAAACTTGAAAGAGACCGACCCTCCCAAGAAATCCACCCCTGAACGTGTGGATGATATTCCTTTAAAGATGGAGAGTGAGTCACAATTCTTCAGCGTCTTTTTCTCACCAATGGCGTCACATTCAGGACAGGTAGAACTGAGGCGTATCTTTAGGGGGGATCTTTTTCACAGAATTGCTTGATCAAGATGCGCCATCCTCAAATCACTCTTGATCTCCTTCACCACCGTCCCAATCGGTGAAATCATCTGATCGCGATGTCCGACACCGTAATTGAGCACGTGAATCTGATTGCAAAAGGGCGCCGATATTCTGACCTCTCTTCAATTCATTATCGTCAACGGGACGGGGATCAGGATCATGTCAGGGACAGGCCCCGAGGGCGCCGGGTTAGCGGTCGTGAACAAGAACATGCCCGAGATTTGCATGGTAAATGAGAACGCAGGAGGAATCACCGTGATAAGGCCCGGTTTGCCTATCCCCCTTCATCCGCCTATGCGGTTTACAAACGCTCTCCCGATCGGGATCGAGATCATACCCGTCGTCGGTTTGAACAGGAAGACCGTTCCAGTAGATATTGTTGGGATCATTGTTGACGTGGCCGGTTGACACTCAAGTACCTGATCCCCAGATCCCTGTGAAGCTAAATAGAAATTGATTTCTCGAAAGGGTCTCCATCAAGCTGGCACGGATGCTGAAGTGGTCAATAACTTTGACGATGCCAATGGCTACTACCATGTCATACTGGGTGAGCTATGTAGTAGACAATGGCCAATATCCTGTGCACGCCAATCTTGGTAAAAGAATGCTTGCATACGTTGTTTGTGCCGAGGATATTTATGTCTGCTGCTAAGGATGGGATCAAAGGTGCTGGCAGCGATGTTGTCATCAAGGTTGTCAGGAGACAGAAGAGTATGTAAGTCTGGTGCCCTCACCTTCCTCACACACCAGCTGTCATCCTCAGATCACGTATGGCCCCGCGGTTAAGCTCATGTATCATTTGCATCACTAGGTTCAAGTCCAGTCAGAGGGAAGCCAGCATTCTCAAGAAGCTCCACGAGGCTGACCCGAGTGCTGACCCAAGTGGCAAATACCACATCATCCGGCTTGAGCGAACGTTTGAGCACCAAGGCCATCTATGCTTGGTATTCAAAGCGATGAGGTTGGCTCCTAGACTTATTTAATCACCGAAATAAACCAGCCCTGATTGATGTGTTTTAATTTTTGTGTTCGATTGTAGCGTGAACTTGGGAGAGGTCGTCAAGAGATTTGCAAACTGTCGGATTACGTCCGCAGGCCAAGAGAATAATGAAAGAAGTGTCAAGAGGCACAGACGTGTGACACTCAAAGAAACAAACAAAGCAAACTGTGGCAAGACTGACAAAGCCAAAGAACTCCGACAAATGGAGCAATCTCACGAGATGAATCTGTCATTAGCTTCAAGGATATCAACACATCACCACAGCAACAGAACGGTGCTCACCCGTATTAGTGGAAACACAAACAAACAAAACAAAGACAACGGTCCGCAACAAGGACAGTTGAACGTTAGGGCTTCAGTCAGTGCTATAAGCAAGTGATCAAAAGAGATTACGCGCTCAATTCATCTAAATATCCCAACTCGAGATCACATATCAAGTCCATTCCTGTAAACTGGGAAGCTCCTCTAGCCCCTAGGTTTTCCATATTCTTTTAGATTTACAGTCTTGCCAGACTCGAGGCAAATCTTCAGAGCGACTCATCAGAAATGGCATCTAGGGGCAGAGGAAGCGGCAGTCGTGGCGGCGTAACTAGTAACCTGGGAAGGCCAACTGAAAATGCCCCCAAAAGTTCCAACGTAGCAACATTGACTCTGTCTAGACAGGACAAGAGAGACATCATCAAGATTCCAACGCTCACTGGACACAGATTGCTGTATGTGTGCAAAAACAAACACCATGAAAAAACAATTGTCACTTGATATTAAGTGACATCCCGCCAACTCCAGCCAGCTATCCACAATCTATCCAGAACTTTTCAGTCAGCAGTCACGATTCTGTCCGCAACCACAAACTCACCCACCCGCCAAACGCGTACCACTCCCCCCCCATTCTTCACAACACACCACCCTCGCCGCAGAATCCCGCACACCCCCCCTCCCCCTCGGCCGATGGCCCCCACAATCCCCCCAAACCCCAACATTGACGTGCCCCTCACGTCAATGGAAGAAGATCCGGCTCCCCGGGACGCGTCCTCAACGCGTCTCCCAGCGAAACCCACGACCCTGCCCCCCTCGTCCATTTTTTTGAATCACCTGGCTGACATTTTGGGTAACCCTCAAAACAGAACCCCTGACGGCGCGCTCCACCTTGACCTGGCCTCACTGGGCGTCATCCAAAAACTCATGGAAATCGAGGCGACGCGCCTTTCGCAGATGGAACAGATGATGGCCCAAATGATGAGGACCCAGGACCAAATGCTACGGGAACAGAACGACATGAGAGCATGGAGATCGTCTGTTGAAGGAGCTCAAACACGCGTACCAGCCACCACCCAAAACCCCCGCCCCTCATCATATGCGACCGCCGCCGGAAAATCGCGCCCTGCGACCCTTGTCACACCCACCGTCGTTCCGCCGCCTAAACCCGTCCTCAAGTCACTGAAACCGGGAAAAGCTATTATTCACTCCGACCTGGGGCAATCCGAGATTCAAAAAACGGAGAGTAGTTTCCTTGTTCAACGCGCCAACAAAGTCCTCCTTCGCCTCAACGCCAAGGTTAATGACAAGCCAATAACCATCAGGGGGGCAGATGTCCTAAAGTCAGGGGACGTCTGCTTTTACACGACTAACAAAGCCCATCAGAAGTGGCTAATGGACAACAAGCACATCTGGTCCAAGGAGGTCCACCCGCATCTAGCTGCCACCCCCAGCACCTTCTCGGTCATTGCCCACGGCATACCCAAAAACTTCAACCCAATTGCCCCAGGAAGCATTGCTAAACTTTCGGTCGAAAACAATTTCAAGGACGGCGACCTCATCCGCGTCAAATGGCTAGCAGACACCTCAGATACAGCAAAACAGGCGGGCTCTATTGTCTTAACTTTTATCAACAAGGACACAGCCACCCTATGTGAGAAGGCAGGTATCTTCCTCAACTACAGCTACCATCGAACCACAAAGTTTAAGGCACGGCCGCCCCAATGCTTTCGCTGTCTCCGTATGGGCCACTTTGGCCAGTGGTGCCGCGACCTAGCTCGCTGCGCCAAATGCGGCGACTCACATATCACCAAAGACTGCCCCCAGGGCATTGGCGGGGTAACAACCTGCGTACTCTGCAAGGACGGCCTCAAAATGAAGATCGACGGCATTGACTCCATCGACCATACACCTTTCAACGTCGCGTGCTTCTTCAAGAAATCGTGGCTCGAAAAACGGAACATCCCCCTGAAATGATAGATACAACTCACGGAACCCCCAATCCAACCCCACCCCCACCTCCCCTTCCCACTTCCCCCCCTCCCTCCCTCCCCAGCCCCCATTTCGAACCCTCAAGAAACCTTGACCCGCTGTACCAACTGCCACGCCTCCCCACTAGCCCCGCCGCTCCCGCCGAATCACTCAACCTCAAAATTCTTCAACTAAACTGCCATGTGTCGCCGGAAACCACGCTAAGTCTCTTGAATAACTCCCCTCAGATTACCTTCCTGATCCTCCAGGAACCTTGGATTAACTCTCAGACCCTCTCCCCCCCCGAGCATTGGGATTGGAGAGGGTACACTTCTTTTGACCACAGACCCGAAAACTGGAACGACCGCCACCGAACGTGCATTTACGTCCGGAATACCATAAGATCACAGGCAGTAACTCAGCTAAGTGGCGGTGGCAAATTCCTCACCGCATTAGACGTCTCCCTCCCCAACTCCAAAAAAATTCGACTGATTAACGTATATAACACTCCGCGGTCTTTCCCCGCCATAGAAATCCTCCGGTCTTGGCTTGAAGTTCATAACTCAAGACATACCCCTTCCTTCCTCTTCATGGACGCCAATCTCCACCACCCCCACTGGAACCCCCCAGGCATCCGATCAAACCACAAGCAAGCTCGGGCTCTACTGGAAATCTGCGGTAGCCGTGGATTCCGACTGGCCTCCCCGCAGCACGTCCCCACTTTTTATTCGTCTAAGGGCACTGGCTACACCATTGATTTGATCTGGTCAAACTTCCTAGCTTCAAGGATGACCCGGCACGCCACCGTTCTCTTGGAAAATCACGGATCAGACCACCAGGCGATAGAGCTCGAACTCTCACTCCACCGGCCAGCTAGACTATCAAGAAGCACCAGGCCTAACTGGGGAGTTGTTTCCCCGGACTCGGTTTGCAACCGCCTGAATAGACATATTGATCGGCTGCGTTTGAACCCCCCCAGCTCAGTAGACGAAGGCGTGAGAATACTCACCGAGGGTCTGACGGAAACGCAGGACGGACTTGGAAAAACGGTCACGGCGAACCCCCACCGAGCTAAGTCATGGTGGTGCAAGGAAACCCTTGACCCCATCATTTCTATCAGAAATCGAGCCAGACAGTGGTTCATCCTGACCAAAAGCCCCGACGCTGCTGACTGCTACCAACAATGGAACACATATTTCCGCAGTACGGTCAAATCTCTCAAGAGGAACGACTGGCTCCGATTCCTGGAAAACCCCACGGGAAACACGGTATGGAAAGCTTTGAAGGTCACCAAGAAGAGCGTGTCCAGGAATATCCTCCCGCTAAGACTCCAGGACAGGTCCCTGACCTCGGACAAACCTTTGCAAGCTGAGTTGCTGTTCAAGGGAACATCGTGTATTAACGCGCCAATCTCATTGGCCGACATACCTGACAGAACCCCTTCTCGCTTGGTCTGCTACCCCCAGGTCTTGGAGGACGAGGTCGCGGACTGTATCAACAAGATCCCGCCAAAGAAGGCGCCGGGAATAGATGGAATCGCAAACAAGATGCTCAAGATAAGTTCCCCCTCTTTGACCCCCGCTCTCACCACCATAGTCAACCAATCCCTTGCCACCAGTGTGTTCCCCTCCCCCTGGAAGTGCGCCGTCACGGCCATCATCCCCAAGGCAGGAAAGGACGATTATACTGACCCAAATTCCTACCGCCCAATTGCTTTGCTCAGTAGCCTGGGCAAAATCTTTGAGCTATTGATTGCACGACGAATCACCGCCTGGGCAGAGAAGAACAACATCCTTGCTGATGGACACCTTGGCGGCCGCAAAGGAGCGGGTACGGAGGACGCAATGATCCTGCTGGACACGTGGGTCCGGAGAAAATGGCACGAGAAGAAAACGGTCGCTGGTCTATTCCTGGACGTTAAGTCCGCTTACCCTTCAGTACAGCCAAAGCGGCTGATCTACTATCTGTCCAGCTTGAAATGCCCAGCATACCTGGTGGGCATTATTGAATCCTTTCTAGAAAATCGGCAAACGACCATCAGAATGGACGACTACACGTCAAGCCCCTTCAAAATAGACATAGGCCTCCCCCAAGGGTCCCCCCTTTCGGTTATCTTATACGTCATATACAACAACTCGCTACTAACCAAGGAATGCAGCTTAGACAGCGACACCATATCTATAGGATACATCGACGATGTGGTCCATCTGGTTGCGGCCAAGACCGACACAGTGGCGATATCAAATCTAACCTCCGCGGGATCCCATTCCCTGGAGTGGGGCTCCTGCTTTGGAGCCATCTTTGATAAGAAAAAGGCCCAATTTATGTGGCTCACCAGGAGAGTCCACCCCCCCACCCCCTTCAAATTTGGCAACCAGGAGCTAAAGCCATGCGACTCAGTCAAATGGCTTGGCGCAATTATTGACAAAAAGCTGACGTACACGCCAATGTTCGCACACCTCAACCAAAAAGGAACAAAAACGCTCGACCAACTCAAACAGCTCGGAAACTCCCAATGGGGCCTCCGAGAGAAAGATCGGGTCAGACTAATGGAATCAGTCCTCCTACCAAGGGTATCGTATGGGGCCCCGGTCTGGGCAACATATCACAATAAAAGCAAGCTCAAAGCACTGGCTGACAAAGTAGACAACGCAGCGGCAATCTATTCTCTAGGTACCTTCAAATCTACCCCCCTGGTCTGGCACAAGGAGCGATCGGCGGTGAAGGAAGCGGCCGCATACTTCCTCTCAACTAGCCTGAGATTCTTTACCCGAAAGCTGACCAAAAAACGACTCGACACCCGGGTCGAACGGATCCTACTTGACAGAGGCTTCCGCAAACCGGACTGGATAGCCAAGCACCACCCCCTCCCCCAAGACCAGCTGGACCAGCTCCAACAAACAAACCCCGAAATGATCCACATACAGTACGAAAGGGACCCATACCACCCCCGGGTGAATTTTCTCCACCTCCAACTCTCAAAGGAAGAGGCGGTGGAAGCCACAACCAGCTTAGTATCCGCCCCACAGAACTCTAACTCTTGGATTGTCTATACTGACGGCTCGTACGACCCCGAGAAAGGGGGGGCCAGCGCGGCAGTATGTCTAGAACCGAACATGGCCATCTCGGCCGCCCTGGGAGTGAACCCCCACTACTCAAACCATGAGTGCGAGGCAATAGGCCTCTTCCTGGCACTGCAACTTCTCAAACAGGCAACGTGTCAAGAAAGAAGAAGCAGGGCATTCATCTTAACTGATAACATGGGTGTCATTAGACGACTGGAAAACTACAATCAAGCCAAACCCGGGCAGTATATATTCCGAGAAATTGCAGCTCTCTGGAAGGACATTCAAGCTGACATTAATCTAACCTTTGTCTGGTGCCCTGGGCACCGGGGCATCCAGGGAAATGAGGCTGCTGACCGCCTTGCCAAGGACACAACGGAACGAAATGGATCCCCTGACCGCATTATGAAAGCTAACCTCACCAAGATATCCGCCTCACTCAATTCTCAACTCCAATCGGTGGGGAGGAAGACCCTCCAAAAACGCATTTCCAACCAACCCGTGGCGTGCTCCGCCTTAATCAACCAGCTCATAGCGGGTCACTCTCCGCTCCACCACCATCTATACAGGGCTAAAAGGAGGCTAGACCCCACCTGCCCCTTCTGCCCAGGGAAGGAAACAACCCGTCACCTGCTTGACTTTTGCCCGCAGTACAGGAACGCGCGCAGAAACCTCTTAATCCAAACTAAAAAGAAGAGAATCCGGTGCGATTGGAACCAACCACACCAACTCTTGAAGAACCCCAAATCCCACCATTTGATCGCCGAATTCCTGAAAGCGACAGGCCGTTTTGCCTACCTCTGAACGACCCAGCCGCCGTCACCTTTGATCCTTGTTCTTCTCCCCTCTTTTCCTCTCAGTTGTTTCTTTTCAACTTTCAAGTTATCCCTTTTATTCTGAATTTAGAAAGTTGTTGCGAGTACCTGTCTGTTGGATCCTGAGTTGTTTTCAGTTCAAAGTCTTAATCTTGTTTGGAGTAGGATACCTCAGATTCTTAGTGTGCAATGCTACTGGCGAAATTACACTAAAAAAAAAAAAAAAAAAAAAAAAAAAAAAACAAAAGCCAAAGAACTCCGACAAATGGAGCAATCTCACGAGATGAATCTGTCATTAGCTTCAAGGATATCAACACATCACCACAGCAACAGAACGGTGCTCACCCGTATTAGTGGAAACACAAACAAACAAAACAAAGACAACGGTCCGCAACAAGGACAGTTGAACGTTAGGGCTTCAGTCAGTGCTATAAGCAAGTGATCAAAAGAGATTACGCGCTCAATTCATCTAAATATCCCAACTCGAGATCACATATCAAGTCCATTCCTGTAAACTGGGAAGCTCCTCTAGCCCCTAGGTTTTCCATATTCTTTTAGATTTACAGTCTTGCCAGACTCAAGGCAAATCTTCAGAGCGACTCATCAGAAATGGCATCTAGGGGCAGAGGAAGCGGCAGTCGTGGCGGCGTAACTAATAACCTGGGAAGGCCAACTGAAAATGCCCCCAAAAGTTCCAACGTAGCAACATTGACTCTGTCTAGACAGGACAAGAGAGACATCATCAAGATTCCAACGCTCACTGGACACAGATTGCTGTATGTGTGCAAAAACAAACACCATGAAAAAACAATTGTCACTTGATATTAAGTGACATCCCGCCAACTCCAGCCAGCTATCCACAATCTATCCAGAACTTTTCTTTTCCTAAAACTATATAGAATGAATTCTGCTCAGTTTCAATGATAACTGATCTATTTCATGGGGATCCCTGAACTTTGGTACAATGGGAGCTGAGCAATGCCACAGTAAATGCCAAGCTCCTGGCCACCCTGAGCCCTGAACTGCACCAAAGTTGGCTATGAGCTGAACTGCTGAGCAGGCTGAGCTTAACTGCAGTGAGAGCTGAGCTGATGCTAATTTTTTGCTGATTTTTTTCAAAATGGACATCAAGAAGACCAAGATTAAATTAAGAGTAGGAACGGAGTAGCTTTGAAGCTGTAACCAAAGTTGAGTAATGTCACTTGATATCAAGTGACAATTGTTTTTTTCATGGTGAAAGTGCAAGATCCAGACGACATGGTTGCTCATCAAAATAACCTGGAAGCGCTACTAATCTTTAGCACAAAGGTTGCCCCTGACATCTTCAACAGCATCAAGTTAACTTGCGACAAGAGTGCTCACAAGATCTGGATGTGATTGAAATCCAACTACGCCACAGCAACAATCTATGGGATATATTGAGTCTGGATAAACTTCATCAGGGTCTCATAAGAAAATGACCTGCTCCAGTTGGTCACATGACTCATGGCAGCATTAGCGGAGGTCAACATGATTGGGATTGACACCAAACAGAGTGTAGTGAGCGTGACAATCATGGAAAAGATAATGGAGTGAGACCGGATATGATGGAACACTTATTGGCCAACATCACCGCTCTTTCTGACCCCTTGCTTTTGCTTGAAAAACTCTGTGAAATTGCCAACCATGAACAAGTCCAGAGGCTGAAGGAGGAGGCTTCCAGGCAATCAGTTGCGTTATCCACCTTTTCAGCAAACAGCAACAATGCCAGAGGGTTGAATACCTCAAGATTGAATTCCAGAGGAAACCAAAAACGTGTGGAACAATACCCATGTGCCCCAGGAGCGCACAATCCAGAATCAACAACACACTCCAAGCAAAACTGCTGGTTCTTGAACCCAAACTACAGAAAAGGGGGAAAGGATCAAAACAAGACCGCCACCAGTCACCACACGTCAACAGATTCATCCAACAAGTACATCACTGGTCTGAAGGCAAATCAAAACAGCATTGTTTTGGAATCAGGAGCGAGCCAACACATGTTCAACTCAATGGTGTACTTCATCAAAGCAAAACCGGCTCTAGTATACATCATCACTGTATCAGGCAAAGAAACAGAGGAGTTCACCGCAACCCATCAAGGAAACGCTTGTGTTGCAGTCGGCAACACCACAATAACTCTCAGGAACGCATTGTTTGTGCCACGTCTCACAACAAATCTTGTCTCATTTGCGCTGATGGTGCAAGAGTCGGCCTACATGCAATGCACTGGCAACCTTGTGGAAATGAAGTTGAACGGGAATCACTCCCTAATGGTCAACGCTCAACGCAACATATTTGAGCTGGAAGATGCAAAGCCAGCAAATTCAATTGCACTAATGACCACGTCTGCTCAAGAGGTCAGCTCCATGCAGAAGTGGCACAACCGCTTTGGCCACACTAGCTCTTCATGAATCAAGGTTGCACTGGATGGGCAGAAGATTGATGGCCCAATCAACTGCAATGTCTGCCTCCAAGGCAAAATGACGAAGGCGCCATTCAAAGGCCATTTTACCCCAACATCCAATCTGCTTGAAGGAGTACATGGTGATTTGGTCAGCCCCATCCCTCCGGCAACAAATGGTGGTTGCAGGTATTTTCTGATGCTAGTTGACCAGCACACTGGTTTTATCCACATTGCCCTCCTCAAGGAAAAGTCTGATGCAACTGAACAAATTGTCAAATTCAAGACTTTGCACGAGAAACAAACTGGCCTCCCAATCAAGAAACTAGTTACGGATGGTGGTGGGGAGTTTGGCAACAAAGTCCTAAGCGGTATTCTGGAGCGTGATGGCATACAGCACAATGTGGCGCCTCCGTACACTCCACAGCATAACAGATTAGCGGAACAAGCAAATTGCACTGTCATCAAAATGATCCAGTGCATGATGATTCAATGCAACATGGCACCGGAATGGTGGGGGGAGGCAGCCAAAACAGCTGTGGCCACCACTAATGCGCTACCTTTCCTCTTGAAGAGTAAATAATCTCCTTCTCAACTGTTCCTGAAACTCTTGCCGCGTCCGGAATTTTTCAAGCCCTTTGGCTGCAAAGCTTGGGTACTGAAGCCCAAGCAGAAGAGGGATGCAAAATTTGATGCTGTTGCATGGGAAGGAATGCTCGTTGGTTATGAAAATGACTACTTGTGTTACCACATCTACAACCACAAGGATGGAAAGTTTTAATACTCTCGTGAGTTTCAATTCAATGAACAGGCATTCCCCCATTGCCAGGCTATCCACAAAAGTCTGGAAGTTTGTTTATCTGGTAGCATGGACATCCCGGTCTTTGCTAGCAAGCCCATCCTTCCATTTGATGATACACCAGTTGTTGAAGATTCTCCTCCAAATAATTGACCTGATGAGCCCTTTCAGGACTTCCCAGTCAATACCAATGGAGGGCGCAGGTGGATCTATGTTCCGGAGCATGCACCGCCGAAAAGGATTGACGGCAACGTCAGCAAGGAGAACATTGTTGAAGGAAAGCAGGTCTGCCGCCCAGTATGTTACATCTTTTCAACAGATGCTGACCCAAAGTTGCATGCAATGGCCATGAAAGGTCCCAAGAGCGCAGCGTGGGAGGCGGCGGAGCAAAAGGAGGTAAACAACATGCTCAAGCATGAGGTCTGGGTTGAACGGTCACGACAGCCCAACAACTTGCCAATTTTGTCCATGTGGGCCTATTGTCAAAAGTTGGGTCTGGAAAATCAAGTTGTGGAGTATAAGGTGAGGATATGTGCCCAAGGTTTTTGCCAAACTCTTGGCATCAACTTTGAGCAAACGTATGCTCCGACTGGTAAGGCAGCGTTGCTGTGCGTCTTGCTATTGTTTGCGCTCAACAAAGGACTCCTCATCCATCAACTTGATGTGAGAAGCACTTATCTCACTTGCCTGCTGGAGGTAAAGGTGACCCTTCTCCCGCCGCCCGGTTTCCAATGCGCCACAGGGACGGTTCTTGAATTACGCAAAGCTATCTATGGCTTAAAGCAAGCCTTGGAGGCTTGGTACAAGCGCCTTAGGGATTTCTTGAACAGCATAGGGTTTCAAGCAACAGTTGCGGACTTGTGTGTCTTCCATTGACCCGGCTCCACCAATCAGCCAGCCACTTGGATTTACGCGCATGTAGATGATCTCGTTGTTATCAGTGCCAATCCCCTCATGTTCAAGGAACAGATGGAGTCTGAATTTGACATCAAGTACTTAGGGCAAGCCAAGTTTCTGCTTGGCATGAATATTGATTAATTGCCGGACCACATCCACATTCACCAAACTCAATATGTTGAGTGGGAGCTAGTTGAATATGGCTTTGAGGATGGCCCTGTCACCTCATGTCTCTTGGACCCAAAGGTTCACCTGCGCACTGCCACCTCTCATGAAATGGACCAGTTTCAGCGGATTGGCGTCAATTATTGAGGTCTGGTCGGTTTGCTCAATTACCTGGCTGTCCTCACTCGTCCGGACATTGCATACGCAGTTAGCGTGCTTTCTCAACATCTGGAAAAACCCGGCATCCAACACTATTGAGCTGTGAATCAAGTGTTTTGTTACCTAGCCGGCACAAAGCAAGTGCGGCTGCTCTTCAAAAAGGAAGCCTCACTATCTCTCAGTGCGCACGTAGATGCAGACTGGGGCAACTGTCTGGACACAAGAAGGTTGGTAATGGGTTATGTAGTCTTAACCAACTCGCAACTCTTATTGTGGAAGGCAAATTGGCAGCCTAAAGTCTCCTTGTCATTGACTGAAGCCAAGTACAAGGCCCTCTTGGATTTAGGCCAAGAGATAGCATGGTTCTTGAATCTTCTGTCTCAACTAAAATGCAACTACATCCCTGAAAAACTACCGGTTGGAGTCAACAACCAAGGAGCCATCAACCTGGCCAGAAGCGAAATCTCACAGAATAGCTTCAGGACCAAACAAATGGACATTTGGCTCCATTTTGTTTGAGAACTTGTCATCACCAAGGTAATAGTCTTGAAATACATTTGGACCAACATGAACTCAGCAGACTTTCTAGCAAAGCCAACTGGAAGATGCACTATTAGGTGCTCGCTGGCAGCAATTGGTGTTGTTTCCCCACCAGAAGGCTCTGCTCATTGTCTACCAACTCAGAGCACCCCAGGCTGTCGGATTACGTCCGCAGACCAAGAGAATAATGAAAGAAGTGTCAAGAGGAACAGACGTGTGAAACTCAAAGAAACAAACAAAGCAAACTGTGGAAAGACTGACAAAGCCAAAGAACTCCGACAAATGGAGCAATCTCACAAGATGAATCTGTCATTAGCTTCAAGAATATCAACACATCACCACAGCAACAGAACGGTGATCACCCGTATTAGTGGAAACACAAACAAACAAAACAAAGACAAAGGTCCGCAACAAGAACAGTTGAATGTTAGGGCTTCAGTCAGTTCTATGAGCAAGTGATCAAAAGAGATTACACGCTCAATTCATCTAAATATCCCAACTCAAGATCACATATCAAGTCCATTCCTGTAAACTGGGAAGCTCCTCTAGCCCCTAGGTTTTCTATATCCTTTTACAAACAGCATCAGCATCAATCTTCAAGCTGCCAGGACATATGTCCATCAAATCTTTCTGGTTCTGTCACTTGATCATGAAAAAGTGCAATATCATGTGCACGCCGATTTGGTAAGTTCGTCTACAATTCATAAGCTATATTCTCTGTCAGATAACGTGATCTCCCATTTCCCTCGTCAAATCCAAGCAGAAACCGGACAACATCCTGGTCTGTTTGTTTTTTTCCTCACTTGTGGCGCCATTAACAATTACTCCAGTCCATTGACTATTTGTACTGGATGTTGCCTTTCTCTTACGCAACGTTTGGTGAACAAATCTTTTTATTTTAGGTAAGTGAGACAAAATCAGCCCTCAAGGTCTGCAATTCAGCCTCCGAGTCCCAATCAACGTCACCAAGAATGAAATTACGCCATACTTGGTCTCAACATTTTTCCATGCCCCAGAAATCAGTTGAGTGTTTGGATCCCGTGATTTGTGTTTTGGGGGATCCTATGCTGATAGTCACATATGTACATTTTCTAGTTGTTGGGCTGCCTTATGATTGTTCAATTGACATATGGTCGATTGGGTGTACGTTGTACGAATTC
The DNA here is from genome assembly GCA_002873125.1 of Puccinia coronata f. sp. avenae. Classification (NCBI taxonomy): domain Eukaryota; kingdom Fungi; phylum Basidiomycota; class Pucciniomycetes; order Pucciniales; family Pucciniaceae; genus Puccinia; species Puccinia coronata. Next base: position 333,236 of record PGCI01000026.1, read on the forward strand.
CACACGGGTAAAATCCTGTTCCCTGGCAGAAGCAATAATCACTTATTCTTTCTGATCATGGAATTGAAGGGGAGGTTCAATTCAAAACTGCTCAAGAAAGCCAAGTTCTCTAACGCGCACTTTTCTAGTATTGAGGAGAACAACTGGATCACTGGTGCTGTATGTGGACCTTCTGAGCCGGCTGATGCCTAACCAACTCACCAAGAAGATGCAAGATGCAGATGTGAAATTGATGAGAGCGTTGTGTTGTTCCAAATATGACACAAATTTTCAATTTTTTCCTTCTCAGTTTTCTCATCAATTTTCTCTTATATTTCTCTTAATTCTTCTCTATCTCTTTTCCCTTTCTCATTTTTTCTCTTATATCCACTCAGAAATCCTCAGATATTATTGAAGAATCAGAATCTACGGCAAAAAACACTCTAGAACACAACTCACGGATTTATCACCACTCAACCGGATCAGGAAGTATCAACAAATCAACATACTCTGTCACCTAAACCTTAATCCCTACTACAGTCATTAAAATAAAAAACCTTCAAAACCCCATAGATCGTTCCAGGAAAACATTCTTCAGGCCAATTGATCCTAGGGAACAACTCACGGAATCTCTGTTACATGCTTGGATCAATAGTTATGGCCATTATTAGTTCCTAGACCCGAGTTTATTCCAGTTTCCCACAGTTACACGGCACTTTCACAGGGTAGTCACACAAAAACCACAACCACAACTCAACCACTAGGCACTGGTAACCCTTTTTCTAGGATATTCCACCCAACTTAGGCCCATAGTAGCATGGAAAGTTCCATCAGGTTCAGAATCACAAGTCACACACATTTCACTTGTTCCATTGTTCCATTGTTCCATTTGTTTCCATCAACCACATGTCAGCTGTGATTAGTCATCATTTGTTGTTCCACTGTGTTCCATGACCAATTGTTCCAACCACAAGTTGACCACCCCCCATTTGTCAGGATTTCAATATAAAAGAGGCTCTCCTCCAGGTGTTTCCCCCCCCCCCTCCCTTCCTCACCAGATTCTACCATCAGAATATATCATCACTGGAGGACTTCCCGTCGGTTCTGTAGCCCCCTACAGAACCAAATTTGATATTTCAAAAATCAAATTTGATTTACACGAGGTTTTTAACAGACCTACAGAAATCCACCCACAACCACAACCATCGGCATCGGCACAACCATCCGCACCACCATGGCACTCGCCACTCAAAACAAGTCTAAAAATAAAACTCCTGCCGCTACGAATCAAACAGCTTCCAGTACTCAGAGACGACCAGGTCAAGCCAAAGGTTCTCAAGGGTATTCTACCCCGGATAGCGAGGCATTAGTTGCAGCGGTAAAAGAAATTCTGCCTCTAGGCTCTCAGGAATGGTCGAAAGTTCAAGAAATCTACTCCGTGTATGCGTCCGAGAATAACCGAGCAATACGAGAGCCTGAGTCAATCCAAAACAAGTTCCGCGCGCTAGTTAACCAATACAAGCCAACAGGCAATCCCAATTGTGAACGCCACATCCGTGACGCCAAGGATGTTCAGAAGTTGATCGACCATCGCGCAAGTGTTTTAGCGCTGAATGATCCAGGGAGTGGAGATGAAGAGTGAGTTTTTTCTCTCATCTTACTTTGTATTTATCTGACTTTTGTTTTTTTAGCAATGGAGTTGGAGCTGCAGTGCCAATGTCCATAGGCGATAGTGAAGAAGAGCAAGACAGTAATGTGAACGGTTTGCAGCGGTCTGGCCAAACCAATACCCAAAGGGTTGCCAATGATCATGAAAGCACCAGCTCGGATGAAGATGACGACAATGGCGAAGAAGACGGCCTCCGACTTCCAGAACCGATCTCTTTCTCCCCCAATGGCGCATCTCAGGACTTATCCCCTGACTCTTCTGTGCCTCGCCACTTCAGTGCTTTTGCACCAAACTCACGTCGCTCCGAAGTTGGACCCCACCGGAACCCTTCTTCTCGGAGATCTAGCTCAGCTAAGAGCCGGCGGAATGCCCCGAGCCGTGTGGGGAGCCGTTCGGCATCTGGCAGCGGCCTTCAAGATCAGCTTTCAAGGGCTCTCAATCCTGCCAGCCGCGAGGAAAGGGACAACCAAAACAGCTTGGTCAGATTCTATTCAATGCAACTGCGTGATGCCAACAAGACGATTGAAAAGCTACGAGACAAAATAATTCGACTGCAGTCTGGCGACCAAAAGAAGGTTACCGATCTTAAAGAGAAGGTAGAAAAGCTTCAAGAGAAAGTGACAGATCTCAGGATCGAAAACCAGGTGCTGAAGAGCCAATTCGAATTCACGCAGATGCCACCACGTATGTACCCGTTCCAGTCCCAACCTCCGCCATTTCAAACGCGACCAATGGGATCAACCTTTGGCGCTACCTCAACTTCTTCGCACTCACACGTCCCTCATGGAACCTCTGTGGGGGATTTTGATCCCATGTTGAATGATTTATAATCATTCAGCTGTTTTTGTTTGCGCGTTATCTCTTCTCCTTTTTTCTCTATTGGTTTGTAAACAGAACTCGCTTGTTTCTCACTTCACTCGATCTCCTGGTTACACTCATTTTATCACTTGATTGCCTGTCTATGCTTGTTTTTATCACTTGATCTACTCTCTACACTTGTTTTTCTCTCAATCTCCTGTTTACACTTGTCCCTCGTTGAATGAAAGTTGAGTTTCTTACAAATAGTATTTCTTGCATGAAATGAGAGGGAACAAGGTCAAGATGAAGAAAGGGAGCTTAGAGCCAGCCATTGTAATAGCGGCTAATGCGACAGCGTCTCTGGATTTCAGGGAACAACATCTTGTGAAAACTCCTCCCAAGTAGTTGGAATTCGTCTTCGATCTCCTGATAGACTGTTGCTGTTTGATTGATACCAACCGATCTACAACGAAGCTGATGTAAACGGACAGCCAGGTGGATAATATCGGCTCGGGACTTGTGGTCGGAGGCAGGGAGGGGTAACTTCAGGCGGCTGAAGGAGCCCTGCAAAGATCTCATCCCCCATTCAGCTGCTTGGCGGGCTGAAACCACCTGTTCGTTAAGAACCTTCAGCCGAGCAAATTCAGTTGGGTCTGTTGGAAGCCTGTCCCCCTTCTTTTTTGGGGACAGAATCTGATAATCGAGTCGATTAGTGCAGCGCGGAAAAGCAGTGTCGGCCAGGCAGCGGAACCCAGGCGGAGTGTCATTCAAGAGTGTCATGTAGAGTTTTTCGGCCACATGAGAGTCGTGCCAGGAGCTCGGGGCGTTCAAGATAGCATGGATGATAGTCCCATCAGGCGCAAATGTTAGAACATTGCTGCAGTAATGAGAACATGTTCACCCGTTGTAATATGCGTTTTGTAACCTACAGCCAGGGTTTTGTTAGCAACGTACAGAGAAAAAAAGATACCACTTCCACTCACTCTTCATCATCGGCAACATTGACTGGAAGGTTCAAACCATCAATGAAGCCAAAACAATTGGTGAGTAGTGGGTACTTGGCCTCGATCATGTCACTGTAGCGCCTGCACTTTTGTTCGGTCAAAGGCCAAGTAATTTGTGATATATTCAGGTCTTGCAGAACCGAAATTAGGCATTCTTGAGCGTGGACCAGATCACGAGAGCAAACCGCCGCAGTAATTGAGAAGATTTGCTGTAATGTGTACGCGGCCATAGTTGAGCTGATCCAGTGCAGCAACAGAGCGAGACCTCCGGCGGAATCAAGGGATCGGCGATGAGGCTGTGGAGCTCCGCTTGGGTTCACGTCACCCCTGGGGATTGGTGTTCCATTCCATGCGAGATCAAAAGGTACCAGAATAGCTTCAAACGTTCGGACATCAATCCCCATAACAGTCACAAAAGCCCGATCGTTGCCAACGGATTGCATATGAGTCCAGGCGCTGTTTGTACGAGGGTTTCCGGGAAGGTCTGGTCAAGTGAGGTAAGTTCGTAATGATCGGAAAGGTACTGGTGTTCCTAACACAGCTAAGGCAACAATAGAAATGATAATTTCTTCGTCTTCTTTGTCCTGACAATCTTTGTCTTCGTCCACAATCATTGAGGTGAGCATCATGGTTTTTTGAGTCAAATCTGGCGGGTGATGTGGCTGTAAAAATCATCTGGGTAAATCTGGTAGGTTGGAAACAACGGGAACACAGTTCTACAGGGGGCTGTACTTTTAGTCTTTCAAATATTAAATCTAGTTCTGTAGGGGGCTACAGAACCGACGGGAAGTCCTCCACTTCACTCCTCATCCACAGATATTGTTCACTATCCCCCATAGTATAATAACACTGGTCACTCCTCATTATAAACCACCCAATATTGAGGTTTTAAGGAATCAACATCAACAATAACATCAACATCATTTACCCATAATAACTCATCTTGACCCAACTTGGTTGAAGCATTAGCTCCCATCCGTGCCCTTTTGCTCATCACCCTCACCACCCATCCTTGGTAATAGCGTCAGCTCCCAAACCTCATTAGCATAACACACCTTCATCATCCATCAACAACAACATCATCATCCATTCATCATCCATCCTTGGTAGTAGCGTCAGCTCCCAGAACTCATTACCTTCATCATCATCCATCCTTGGTAGTAGCGTCAGCTCCCAACCCTTGTCAGCTTAACACATCTCCATCATATACATACACTCTTGACATCCACCATTGTCATCATCACCTATCATCACCTCTTATCAGCATCACCTACTCACATTTACACTCATAACCCTTAACACTCATCCATTACCCGTATACACCTAGTAACAACATCATCACATACTTACCTCAGATACCTACCTATGTCACATTACAACATCATCAGTCATAGTCAACGTCATCAGTCATAGTCAACATCATCTAGTATCGTCAACAACATCCATCATCAACCATATACATACCCTACATTCCGCAGTCATCTGAACCAGACAAGTCCTATCACTATAAATAACCTGCCAAGCGATCTTGGTGGTCTTGTTGTTCTGATAGTATAGAAGGGCAGAGCTTGCACCTCCATGTTCCCCTTCTCCATTCAGCAAAAGGTATGATCTTACACTTTTGAGTCTTACAGCGTTTGTTGATCTGTTGGACAAGATCCTCCTGACCTTAGGATCTTGGCCACGGAAGCGCAAAATCAGTCAGTCTTTGCTTTTTTTTTTTGAGGCCACTATTCATATCTGCCGGTGTTTTTCTGTAGAATTACAGTTGCGGATGGCATAAATCTGACTGGTTTTTTGCCCCTTTTCAACATGTTTGGTCAAAAAATCAGAAAACTCTGGAAATTTTGGGGGTAAAACAGGGTAAAAACCATCAAAATTGTTCAAATTTGAACTTTCAAAGGTAAATAAAGTGCATCAAACGTCATTACAGAAGCTATGCAAAGGTTATCAGAGGCAAAAGCTGCAATATTAATCCCTCTTATCATGGCTTTATGGGGCTAACTATGCCTTTTGAGAGAGATGTCCAAAAATCTAATGGTCAGCACAAAAAAATAAAAAAACTACAGGTCCAAACACTTAGTTCTTCTATTTTTGAACTCTGGACACTCTTGCAAGTCCAAAAATGTAATAAAATTAATGGTATGAGCATACTGGCCCCGGGGGATAGGCCCCGCACTCAAAAAAATGTTTTGCAGGTGGCACGGGGTGGAACTATGCCATCTGCAACTGTACCTCGTGATCATTTCCCTCTCCCTTTGGGGGGGTCTTGGCAGTCCTTTTATCCACAAGATCTGAGTCCGCCGTATCTTGGCGCTTTGGTTTTCTTGATCCCTTGCACTCACCCACTAGCCCTCTCCATCCCTCTCGGTACACATGCGCATCCCATGGTAGACACAGAAAGCACCCTGTTGGCCTCTATGCACTGACTGCTTGGTTTGTGAGCGCTTGGAAAACTACGGCCGCTATTATAGCTATTCTTCTTTTTGTAGCATCATCTCACAACCCAAAAAAAAAAATGTTATATATCCAGCCAAAAAAAATATCAAAGTGGCCTTTCTGCTTATCTCACTCGTAGCCCTCCCGTTCCTTTTGTCTATCTCACGTGACATATGGCAAAGTTGAGCAAGGATGATGTTGCATGACCGCCATTAGTTGACCAGAACTTGAATTGATTTTAGATAATTCTACGAGACCTGATCTGCATGTGAGCTTGGAGGTATCATGAGGAAATCTTTTTTTTTTAAGTAAAGCTCTTTTCACATTATGAGAAACCAATGAATTATGAATAAATATCTCAAGTAGAAAAATGAAGCTGGTCGAACTTGGAGGCGGTTTTTCTTTTGGTTGGAGTAGGCCTGACACGTGACAGGTGGCTTGGGAGGTGTCATGAATATTAACCCCCTGCTGACTTTTATTCCTTGCAGACTTGCAGCCACAGTTTTTGTCTTGACCGGTATGTTTTGACCCACTACACTGTGCCAAAAGAAATCTACATAATATTTACATTTCCCAAACATCCCTACAATATTTGTAGTCATCCTACTTTCCACGCACACAGGCTGGAGCAGATAATCTTGCATCATCACCATCCAGACTCGCTCTTCAATGGTAATACAGCTGTTTCAATCCGATTAGATGTTTTCAGCGACGCTAATATGTATACATATTTATATCCATCTGGTGATGCATGCGTGAGCCAGTCAAACGGTGCAAGTGTCTGGTTGAATGTGAACAAGCTTTCTTTCTTTGGCTGTAAGAATCGGTTGTATTTTGTATGCACTTAAGCAGCCTATTTACAATGTACATACATTATATAAAAGGTTTCTTGTTGTTCTCGATCGGCGCAGTTTTCCTTTCACTTTCTTCCTGTTGGACCCACATCAAATTTTAAATATTTCTTTTCTTTTTTCCCAGCTGACCACTTCGAACGAACATCCCCTCTTCGCTCTCGCTACCACCGCCAGGCCCACCCGCTTCGCTTCTCCATGGACAGCTTCGCCGGTGGCTCCAAGAGTCTTCCTCAGGACGACCATCCAAGCTTCACGCCAGGCTGCCGACCCAGACCTCTTGAACCGCTTGACAGGCCTGGAAAACGGCGAAGAAGCGTGAGTCCAATGAACGACAAACTGTCACGGGTGAGCATTGTTTTTCCATGGTTGGTCGTGCTGGTGGCCCAAGATGAAGCTAACTTACCTTTTTTTGTTTGTTTGATACTATGTATCTGATTCCCATCTCTAGCATAATAAGAGGCCAAGCTACCTCCAGCCCCATCTCCAGGCAGCGTTGCCAAAAATCAGGAAGGAAGAATATTGGGCGACCCAATCCCCGCAGCCTAGCCCGACCATCACAGCAGCCGTGGACAGCATGAACGAGCGAACCACGCGGTTGGGGTTGGAGAATGCCTATCCAGAGGACGTCGAGGTTTGGAGTAGGATTATTATCGATACGCACATAGTATCCCTGAAGAATGAGCATACGAATACACTGACTGTCCCTTCTTCTTCTTCTTCTTCTTCTTTTTTTTTTTTTTGTTCTGTTTCAGATGGATTGTTGTCCGCATTCCGACGGAGAAGACGTGGAGGAGGATGCCACCAACTACGAGCGGGTACCCATGCATCATCCAACGCCCAACCTTGCCTCGTCAATCCTACCGCTGCATAAACCTCACCCTATCGCATACCAGCAACATTTGGCTCTCATCTCCTCCAGCCGATCTAAAAAATTATTGAACTCCAATAATCGCCAGCCCAACCCCACACACCCCAAGCATTCTCTCGATCAAGATCACCGTGCTAGTAGTAAAAAAGAAAACAATTCGTGAAAGTCGTCATTCAAGAAAAGGGTCAAGCACGCTTGCTGTTCACCTCACTACACGCTAGACATCTCAGTTCCCTCCGTTGGTTTTGAAAACCTTAAGACAGTTCTTTTTTTCATTTCAAGTCGTTTCCATGCTACATTTCCTCGTTATATTATTTTATTCCATTTTCAAAAATGACAAGTCAAAAAAAAAGTTACATCCGCCAAGCCATGATAGTCTTTCTGCACAGTGTATTTCTAGCCGTATTGATTCCCCGCATCTTTTGTGGTCTTCATGTGCCTCATTTGATTCATACCTCCCCTCCCCCCTTTCATCATCCTCATCGCAATCACCTGCCGCGCCAGAAAGAAGCCCACGTTCGTTCATCCATATAAGTTCTAAATTTATGCTGCTATAGTTTGATCAAAATAATGAAATGTGCGATATACGTATAATCCATCATCATAGACAATTTTCATGCACTCACCATCCTTGGTAGGATTGCATAAAAGGCTGTGGATTTCGAACCACGATCTCGAGGTGCTTTAGAATTACACCCGGGTTCTCTTCTTACCCAAAAGTACAAATGTAAAAAAGGATGAAAATACATACATAACAGAGCAGAGGACGGAGGATATATGCTATGCAGGACAAGAGAGACAGCAGATTTCATTCATGAGGTCCAGCAGCTTGAGAAGCAGCGTTATAATATTGAGTAGCAAATATACAACGTTGAGACGCGATTAAAAAGAGGCTGTTCCACTCCACCAGATAAGTTTGAAATTGATTTGGCTCAGAGGGGGAGTCGGAGATGAGAGGGATGATATAGGTGATGATGAGCAGGATATTAGAATCGAAACGACGTATAATTTTCTTGATGACGCCCTCAATTAATTCAGGATTAAGATTTTCTTCATCGTGTCTATATTCGGTACCATATTCTGCTATCGATTTCATGATGTGAAAAAGGTACAGCATGATGAATCCGACGGAATCACCTATGGTTTGAAGTTGATATGAATTCATATCGGTATACGGTTTTGATGGTGTTTGATTCAGGCCGTCCTTCACTAATTTCTTGAAGAAGAGTCTAGATAGTTTCATCAGGGGGGTTAAAGCATGAGCGAGTGGGAGAGCGTGTTCGTTCTTTAGATATTTGGTATATCCGTCGTTGAAATAGTTGGGTTCTAGATGATGAATCGCTCGATAGATGAGTTTGGGTAAGTCAGTAAGGAATTCGTTATAAGGGTCACATGATCCTGAGCCCCAATGCACTTGAATGAGGGCAAATTCGTCAGCGGTGATCCATTGAATGACTCGATCGATGGATGTTGCTGCCACAGATGCCCGGCGTAGGATTGCAAATCTAAGAGAGGACTGCAGATGTTGATGCGACTCAATCGTTGATGTTGATGGTTTGGTTAATTCTTTGATAACATGAGAGGATTGTTCGAAGATGGAATTGACTTGATGAATTAAAAATTTGAGTGCAGATGATAATCCTTGACGTGTGAATTCTTTGAATTCTTGTAAGTCTTGGTCGTCTGCTCGAGTCGGTGATGAAACTGGTTTATCTTTGATACCAGTGGCTATTGTTAAAATCTCATGTAAACTTTGATCTAGTTCCGCTTGAATGTCGATGATAAGGGCGAGTCGTGAACCATCAACATCGTCTTGTAGTTCGGATGGGTGGAGCAATCGGATCAGCGTATCAATTTGGTGTCGTAACGGAGGCAGAAATTGGAGTCGTAGTCGACTGAGGGCTTCGTTCCACTTTTCTCGATCCGTATCCACCGGCACAATGGGGTATATCGGATTGCCGGGAACGTACTGTTGAGACTTGTCTCTTAAATTTTGGAAATTCTGAATAATTGAGCCTGTTGGTAGATAAGCAAAATGGGTCAACGCTTGTTGTTCTTGATCAAGTATGATTTGAGAGACAGAAAGAGAAGCAGCTTCTTACCTCGTCGTTCACGGATTAGCTCGGGAACCACGTCCGTTGGTTCGGTTGATCCAGATAAAGTGGCAGTTGGACTGTTGTTAGCTGACTCGCTCATTCCGAATCCCGATCACTCGTTCTGTAGTGGTACATAAATATGTTGTGGACAGAGAAATAGTTTCGTTCCGCCATGTAATTTGATTGTTGTGGAAGACGGCATTAATTCCCAGTGGCCACTCCAGCGCGGGCCAGCGCGGGCTAGCGCGGGCCAGCGCGGGATGTGACCCCACACTCCAAATGCCAATTAAAAGATAGCAGGGGGGTTCAAATTCATGACAGCCAAGCCACCTTTCACTTGTCAGGCCTTCTCCAACCAAGCAAAACGCACCTTCCAAACATGTTTATTTTCCTCCTTCAAGTGCAGGATTCATGATTTCTTTTCGTGTGAAGACTTCCTGGCTGGTATACATCTGTACATATGGTGTTTGCCACCTATCTTGGACAGCTGTCACATCCTCCCTCCCATATTACAAAGCCAACAGCTTATACTGTCTTGGTTCAAAATTGGGTTTTAAAAAATTTATAGGATAACTTCCTAGTCTCCATAGATCAAAAATGATATTCGTTAGGAAGTGACCCAAATGACTTGAAACAACACACAATTAATGGTGTAGGTATATCCAATATGACACATGATTTGGAGGATGGAGAAATACAATATAATGCAGTCAAACATTCTGTGTTCTGATTCAATTTGTGCACAGCAGCTACTAGGAGCACAGCCTTGGCCACAATTCTCCCAGTGAATAGGTAATTTCATTTTTTGTTGGGGGGGGGCTATTATTTCTATTGGTTTGATGTCAGTTGTTGTTCACAGTTGAGTTATTTACTGTTCTGGTTTTTCTTGCCTTTTATTTAGGGGCTTGGAAATACAACTCCCATGAATTGGGAAAGCAACTCCCAGACGTTGTGTTGACCTCCATTTGACAAGGTGACGACCTTCATGGGAGTCACCGACCAAAATGAATTTATTTTTTGGTAGTTGCTGGCACAATTTGTTTTTTAATCTGCAAGTATTTTTTTTGGCTGTTCCTGGGTGTTGCCATCCGAAATAAGGAAAAAAACTTGGGAGTTGTTAGCCTAATCAAGGATGTAGCATGAAAAGACACTAGAAATGCATTGCTATTAGAAGAGATACAAAAATGAAGTCATAACCAAACTAAAAAAAAAAAAAAAGAGGAATAACATCCCAAATAATCCCAAATACATAGGTAGAAAAAAGAATGAAAAACAAAAGTAAAATCATATGTGGAATGTATAAAATCTGGGATGAATAAAACAAAGGTTAATAAAACAATAAAATAATTGTAATCATCTGAATTTTGATCTTTCATCATTTGAGTAAAGTCTGAAATAAGCAGCAAATTTTTCTTCCTAAGCTTCTGCCTCTGGAATGGCATTTTGATGCCAATCTTCAGAAATATGGGGTGCAGGAAAAAGCAATGGATCCTTGAGTTCAGCAGCAATGAAATGAGATAGACCTGAGAGAAAAGCTAGAACAATGCAGGGCTTGTTGTTTGGCGGGATGAAGTATGAAAATTTGTGAGTAGCATCTTGCTTGAGGAGATTGACTCTCAATAATATGTGACGTGCCTGCTTGAGAATTTGGAGGAATTTAGACTTGGTCAGGACAACTCCCATTTCCACAATCAGGATTGGGTGAGCGACTCCCACAAGGGATATTAAAATATTATAAGATAAATTGGGCCGGCAACTCCCAAACAATAAATAGTTTTGGTTGGCAACTCCCTTTGACGTCGTCACCTTGTAAAATGCAGGTCAAGACAACAGTTGTTTTCCCAATTCATGGGAGTTGTTTTTCCAAGCCCCATTATTTATGTTGTTTGAGAAGCAGTGATTGCTGCATCCACCCCTTCCTGGCTCATTGGCCAATGCAGGTGACCTAATGATTTTGCTGCAATGGAGGTAGATACTCTCACAGGAACAGTCAAGCCATGGATGACTGTGCAGCAATATTGCACATAATTATTTTCAAATTTCATCTGACATCACAGGAGAACTCTAATCATGTCCAGCCAGACTTCATCACTTCATGTCAACTCAATCTACCCATATCCACCTTGTCACCAATAACATTGAAAGGTCTCACGCATAAGTGCATTTTTTTCCACTTTGCAGAAAGGAAAAGAAAAGGTTACAGTAACATTTAGTTTAAAGGTATGAAGGGGAAGATATAATGAATTGTTGAATTGCATATACACAAATCAATACTGATTTACAAAGACAAGTACAAAAAGGTGCAGAGACCAGCAGATGGTCATGGGTTTTTGTTATTATTGCCCTTGGCTTGATGATAGTGATTGTTCCCAGTTAAGTTATTTGATGTTCTGTTTTTTTCTTGTCTATTTTTTAGGGAATTGAATTGCTGACCCATTTTATTTGAAGGAACGACCCCCATTTTTTTTTGGGACGTTGTGAAAACTGGTGTTGGAAGTCCCAGGCTGGTCCAAATTTGGTAAATTGGTCCAACCCCCCAAATGGGGGTCGCTGATACAATTTTGACCCACACCCAGGGGGTTGTTGATTTAATTTGGCTGAAATGCCACCGCCAGGGATTTATTGTTTGAAACATCACTCAACCATTTATACACATCATTACACCACATAAATTATGTGATAAAAAAGGAAAAAGGAGCATTAAAAAATCTTCAACATCAAGATTCAAATAAATTTACCATGCAGCATGCTGTAATGAAAAATGAATCATTTTGACAAGGTCCTGGTTGTTACCCTTCAATGTGACATGTCCCATAGCTGGGAAAAAACGAAATAAAAAGGTAAAAATCCTATTTTTCCTATTTTTCACTTATTTTCCATAGCCCATTATTGATTTATGTTTTATATCACTTCCCATACACAGCAAAAATTCAAAATGAAATTCTGTAGCAGATTTACAGCTTTGAATCTGACACATCCCCTTGATATAACCAACCAATTTTGATGAGCTTGAAAGTCATCTGTTTCTTCTGTTTCAGCTAAAGATGTCACTTTGCACCCAGGTACCCGCCACGGGTGCGGGTACCCCCTCACAAAAACCACACATTGGCAACACCCGCACCCATACCTGCACCTGCAGAGGCCATTTCAGACGGGTACCCGGATACCTGTGGCAGGTACCCGTGGGTGTGCTGATGTAAATTGAGCACCATTGCCGGGTCTCTCCTGGCCAGCTGGTACAGTGCCAGCTTGTTGGGAGCTTGGCCATCCCAACGAGCTGGTACTGCACCAGCTCACCAGGAGAGCGGTACTGCATCAGCTCTCCAGGAGAGCTCCCGGACAGCTCTCCGGGAGCTTGGCTATCCCAACAAGCTGGTATAGTTCCAGCTCGCCGGGAGGCTCTCCCAACGAGCTGGTACTGCACCAGCTTGCCAGGAGAGCTCACGACAATCTGGTACTGCACCAGCTTGCCAGGAGAGCTCCCGACAAGTTGGTACTGCACCAGCTTGTCAGGAGAGCTCCCAACAAGTTGGTACTGCACCAGCTTGCCAGGAGAGCTCCAGGCAAGTTGATACTGCATCAGCTTTCCAGGAGAGCTCTTGGTGAGCTGGCAATGTACCAGATCTCCGGCTCATGGCAAGCTGGTATATTTTTTGCCGGCTTGCCAGGAGGCTACCTCGGTGAGCTGGCATGGTATGTATCAGCTTGCCAGGAGGCTACCTTGGTGAGCTGGCATGGTATGTATCAGCTTGCCAGGAGGCACTCCCAGCAAGCTGGTACATTACCAGCTCTCCAGGAGTTTCTCCCAGCAAGTTGGTAAAGTACCAGCTTGCCAGGAGGCTCTCTCAACAAGCTGGTGCTTATATCAGCTCACTAGGAGAGCCTGGTATACTCTGCCCCAGCTTGCTGGGGCTCTGCTGGCAAGCATTTTTGTAGGGTGGGTACCTGCACCAGGTACCCGCCTGCTTTTTCACCTAAAATCTGGACACCCGTGCCCATACCCGGCACCGGTTGGCGGGTACCTGTTGAGAGCTAACAGGTACCCACAGACGGGTACCGGGTACCTGCAAAAGGGTACCTGATGACATCTTTAGTTTCAGCTATCTTCCATGGCCCATTTTCCCCTTACAATCTAAATCAGATAAATTGTTCCACACATTCCTGAATATGGAACTTTCATGTTACATTTCCCTTGCTGAAAAACCCTCAAATCAAGAAGTCAACCATCTTGTTTACCTTATTTTTCAAACATCTTCCACAGCACATACTTAGTTTACATTTTAGTTTATTTTCATTATATTCATTTTGATTTTCATCAGACACAATGAACATATCTCTTACATTTACTTTGCAATCAGAGTAACTCCCCTCTTTCTCCTGTCAAGGTTTTTTGGCTAGGGGGTTGTTGTGCAACAAGCAATAAGCAAAACAAAGCTGCAACCCCCAGGGGAACTGGGGATTTGTTGAAAACCCAGGCTTGGGAAAAATTGAACGGACAAACCCCAGTACGTGGAACTAAATTGTATCCGCAACCCCTGTTATGTCCAGGACCATAAAGACCACTTCTGGACCAGCCTGGGACGTCCAAAGCAAGTCGTCACCAAGTCCCAAAATAATTGGGGGACATTCCTTCAAATAACAGGGGTCAGCAATTCAAATCCCATTTTTTACATTGATTTAGGAGCAGTTGTTGTTCCATACACCCCTTCCTAGCTCATCAGCCAATGCAAGTAACCAAATGATTTTTCTGAAATGGAGGTAGATGCTCTCACAGGAAGAGTCAATCCATGGTTGACTGTTTATTAATGATCATAATATTTGATTTTTATGTGACATCACAGGGAGACCTAGGCTCCAATCAGGTCCGTCCAGACTTCATCACTTCCAGTACATGTCACCTGAATCTACTCATATACACATTGTCACCAATATCATTGAGAGGCCCCATGCATGAGTGCATTTTTTTACATTCACCTTACAAGAAGAGAAGGAAGAGTTTACAATAACCTGTACCTCTTTTTGAGTGTGATTTGGCCTTTGGCATTGCACACTATGACAACTCTACTCTAAGATAAATGTGTTTACAATGTTTTCTTTTGAACCAAACAACAACTACCACTGTCGCCATGAATGTTGTGAGAGGATCTTAACCTTTACTTTCAAGGTATGAGGGGGATGATATAATTATGGTGTACAAAAAAGGTACAGGTGCCAGCAGATGGTCAGTTCATATGATCCACTCTGCTGTTGGCATCATCCAACATAGAGCCAGCCAAGCCTTTCAAAAGAGTGACAAAGGCAGGACATACCAGTGGGGTATGATAATTCAGTGCCAAAGATACACCTCAGTTCTACGTGGTAAAAATGTGATGATAGGAAAAAGACGCTTGAGAATTGGAGGTTACTCTCCATCTTCAAAGGTACCATCTACCCGTTCAGGGGGCAGTTGTTGCAATGAACAAGGAGCTGAGAGCAAGAGTGTGTGTTGAGCTGAAGGATATATTG
Source organism: Puccinia coronata f. sp. avenae (assembly GCA_002873125.1). Taxonomy (NCBI): domain Eukaryota; kingdom Fungi; phylum Basidiomycota; class Pucciniomycetes; order Pucciniales; family Pucciniaceae; genus Puccinia; species Puccinia coronata. Next base: position 348,448 of record PGCI01000026.1, read on the forward strand.
CATCATCAGGAAAACAATTGAAATGAGGATGAAAGGATAGAGAAAAAGAAAAACAAATCAGAGACTTACCTGAGAGCCAGAGTGTTTGGTGTGTGGAAGGATGAGGAAAGAGTCCTTCCGCTTACTCTGCTCTCAGGTAGGCTAGAAAATATGTGACATGTGATAGACAGGTGTAAAGCACATAACACAGAAAAGAAGAAAAAGGAAGAAACAAAAACAGACAAAATAAACAGGGATCACTATCCCAACAGCAGTTTCTTGGCAGGTTTGGGTTCTTTCAAGTTTTGATTTGGTACTTGTTGGTTTTTGTGCTTTTTTTCCCACTTGAGCCTTGGTGATTAGTGGGTTCCTCATCCTGATCATAGCTGTTGCTCTGATCCTCAATTGTTAAAAGGAGGAGATCTAGGTTGATGGGAGTTGCTAAATTGTGGCATGGATGTGTGCTTGTTCTTTCCTCATGATGCACCTGTTAATCTGTTAATAGGATTGCTTGTGATAAGGTGGCGGATGTTGAAAAATGAGCTCAAAGCTGTGTAGAATTACAGGCGGGTTCTCTTCTTACGCAAAAGTACAACTGGAAAAAAAGGAGGGAAAATACATCATACTTGACAGAGCGGAGGAGGGTAGATGTATGCTTGTGCAGGATAAGGGAGAGAGACAGAAGATCATCTCATTCATGAGGTTCAGCAGCTAGAGAAACAGCGTTATAAAATCAAGCAGCATGAATACAACATTGAGCAGCAATTAAGAAGAGCTTGTTCCACTCAACAAGATAAGTTTGCAAAAGATTGGGCTCAGAGCTAGATTTGGGGATAAGAGGGATAACGTATGTGACAAGGAGTTGGAGAATAGAATTGAAACGGTGTATAATTTTCTTATCAATGATGCCCTTGATGAATGCAGGATTATGATTGTCTTCATTGTGTCTCAAGTCTAAATCATAGTCTGCTATTGTTTCCATGATCTGAAAAAGGTAATGCGCAATGAATCCGGCAGAACTGCTTAGTGTTTTAAGTTGAAAAGAATTCATGTTGGTATACAGTTTGGATGGTGTTTGATTAAGTACATCCTTCATAAATATTTTGAACAAGACTCTTGATAGCTTGATGAGAGGGATTTAAGCTTGAGCGAGTGAGAAAGCGTGTTTGTTTTTGAGACATGTTGCAAGGCTGGGGTAGGGATCATTGGGTTCTAGATGATGGATTGCTTGATGGATGATTTTGGACAAGTCAGAGAGGAATTCATCATGAACATAGTATAATCGTGGGCCCCAATGCTCTTGAACAAGGATAAATTTGTGAGCAGTGATCCATTCATGGACTCAATCAATGGATCTTGTTGCTGAGGTGGCGTGGTGTAGCATTACATCTCTACGAGAGGACTGAAAATCTTGATGGGACTGGATGGTGACTGTGGGTGGTTTGGTTAATTCCCTGATGGTACAAAAGGATTGGTCAAAGATGGAACAGAATGAATGATGGATAAATTCTAGGGCAAATGATAACCCTTGAGGTGTGAATTCTTTGAATTCTTGCAAGTCTTGATCATCTGCTCGAGCCGGTGATGAAACGGGCTTTTGTTTGATACCCGCAGCAATGGAAAAAATTTCATGTAAACTTTGATCCAGCTAGGATTGAATGTCTATGATAAGTGCGAGTCTTGAACCATCGATATCATTTTCTAATTTGGATGGGTGGAGCAATTGAATCAGCTTCTTGATTTGGTGTCGTAATGGTGGGAGAAACTGGAGTTGTAGTCGACTGAGCGCTTCGTTCTACGTTTTCCGATTTGTATCCACCGGCAGGATAGGGTGGTGTATGGGATTGCTGGAAACATACATACTGTTCAAACTTGTTGATTAAGTTTTGAAAATTTTGATTGATCCAAGCTGTTCATGATATGTCAAGACGCGGAATGGGTCAACTCTTGTTGTTCTTGATCAAGTATGATTTGAGAGACAGCTCATTGCCTCGTTGGTCACGGATTGGCTCGGGAACCAGGTCAGTTGGTTCATCTGGAGTGGCAGTTGGGGGCTGTTGTTGGCTGACTCGCTCATTTTGATCACTGGTTCTGAACTGATGTTGAACAGAGAAGAGTAAGCGTGAAGCTGTTCCTACAAGACTTAAGAAACGTATGAGGAGACAAATTTAATGAGAAGATAACCAAAGAGAGATCAGGAATGGTTCACTGAGTAAGGTGGGGTCAAGGAAAAAAGTAATTCTACCCAAGACGATCCCGGCTAGAGTGGCAATTGGGAAGGAGGACAGACAACGACAGTGATTTAGTACTGTTTAACAAAAGCCTTGATGGGCAAGATTACAAGGCTGGATGATTTATCTGTCATCCAAAGATGAAAACTTTATGGGTGACCGGCACCAATCACCCAGCTGTATGTTTTTATCAGCGCTTAATTCAGAGAGGAAAACTATGTACATAATATCCAACTGATCAACACCGATCACATCCACAAATGGAAAACTGTTTGAGTGAGTGATTCATGCTGAGAGTTTTCCCTTCATTACATAAATATCAACAGTACATAATATTAGTCCGGTTCACGACCCGCTGTTTATGCTACATTTTAGCAGCTTTTTATCGCTGCATCAGCAACATGCAGTTCATAAGTTTAAATTGGACCTTGCATGATGCTTCAAGGTTTGGGTGAGTGATCCCAGCCATTATGCAAGTTTTGATGCACAGCACGCTGAACAACCATGCATAAACTATACAAAAACAAGCAGGAGGGTCCAAGCTGAAACCAGCGGGTCGTGAACCGGACTATTATATTGATTTACATACATAGTTGACCGGTGTCGTTCATCTCGAGAAAGCAGCCAGGTCATCCAGACAACTACATAGACGGCTGGCTGGGAGATGACCATCACCGTCCATCCAAAGGAGTCTTACTCTCTGGATGACTAGATTCAGAAGGTACCAGAGAGGAAACCTCTCCGGGTCATCTACAGGATTGCGCTATCTGGATAACAGATGCTGGCCATCCAGAGAGTTCAAGAGTAGCAATATCTAGGACCGTGGATTTTTGAATGTTCCGGTAAGGGTGAATTGAAAATACATCCACCGAAAAAAAGGTTCAATCAAGCAACTTGGTGAGATGTGTAGTAGGTATGAACAAAGTAGATGACAAGAGAGAACATTTCATTCATCGGTTTCAGCAGATTGAGCAGCATTGTAAGAATCAGCAGCACGGATACAGTTTTGAGTAGCAAGTAAGAAGAGATTGGTCCACTGAGTAAGATAATTCTGTAGGAGATTGGGCGAAGAGATAGAGTCGGGGATCAATGGGATGACATGTGTGATGACGAGTAGTACGCTAGAATCAAGACTGCGAACCACATCGCAGAGTATGTCCTCAATTGACTCAGGCGGATTGCGCTCATGGATTGCATTATTCATATCATACTCTGCTATAAATCTCATCATGTCATAATACCCACTGTCCATGGATCTACCTGAGTGACTTAATGTTGTTAGTTGACATGAACTCATATTGGTATATGGTTTGGATGGGATCTTATTCAGTGCTTCCTTAGCTAATTTTTTTAGGAATATTCGAGATAGTTTGGTGAGAGGGATGAAGGATTGAGCGAGCGGAGTAGCATGTTTCTTCAAATTTCTTGTACCCGGGCCGCGAGAGGATTTACCGACATCTTCTGGTTTAGGAGGACGAAGTGCGCGATTGATGAGTTGGGTTAATTCGATGAGTTGTTGGTCACAGGAATAGACTGATGTATGCCAATGCTCTTGAACCAAAATAAATTCGTGACTGATCATCCATCGCATGGCGTGTCCGATCGAGTCCACCACGTGACCTGTACGTCCTACGATCCCACATGGATCGGGATCATCGTTGAAATTGTAATCCTGTGGATGCAAAGGAGCTGCAACCACTGTTGGATTTTCTGTTTCTCTCGTGGTACTGCTACTGGAGGCAAGTTGGAATCCCTTCGTGGTTTGGGAGCACAGGTTGAAGATCAAAAATAACTGATGTTTCATCAGTCGTAGTTTATTTGACAATCCTTGACGTCGCCAGTATTTAGATTCTTTGGAATCTTGGTCATCTGCGCGAGTCGCTAGTGAGTCTGTTTCGCGTCTAAGACCAGGAGCTAATGATGAAACTTGATCCGTAGTTCGGTCCAGTTCAGACTGAATCTCGATTATACGTTGAAGTTGTGAAGCATTCATATCCTCTAGTACTTCAGATGGATCGAGCAATTTGGGTAGAGTGTTCAGTTGTTGCCGTAGTAAAGGTAGAACTTTGATTCGTAATTCATTCAGGGCTTCAAGATTACACGTCACATCGACAGAGAGGAAGGGGTTCGATCGATTCCAGATAGTATACTGCTCAAACTTTTCCGCCAAGCTTCGGAAATTTTCGTAGATCAAACCTGTTGAATCAAAAAAAAAAAGTAAGAATTGCAAAAGGGTTCTTCAACTCCTCTCCGTATCTGTGTTTTGTGAAACAGAAAGATGGTTTTGTTTATTCTACCTCGTTGTTGACGGATTGACTCGGGAACCACCTTCGTTGATTCGGTTGATTCGGAGGGAGTGATTATTGAGATGTTGGCTGATTCGCTCATTTTTATGTATCGATGTCCGGTCCCCACCTTTTGCGTGGTTCATATTTATTTATTTATTTAAATATTTCCCGCCATCGCAGCAGGGAGAGTCAGCAGGGGGGGGGGGGGGAATGAAATGCATGACACCCAACTTCAAGCCATCATGACATCTCACTTCTCAGGCCTGCTCCGACCAGAAGAAAAACATCCTCCAACCAGTGTCATTTTTCTACATGCTTAAAATGCAGGATTCATGATTCATTGGTTTCTCCTAATGCGAAAGAAGTACAAGAGTAGTAGAAACCAGAGGTTTCCTCATGATGCCTGCAGACCAGGCCTCTTATTGCTATTGAAATACATATCAAGTTCTGGTAAAATAACGGCGGTCACGCGGACATAATACTTGCTCAACCTTGCCATATGTCACATATGTAATAAACAAAATGCGAGGGGAGGGCCCAAGGAGACGGGAGAGATAAGCAGATCATTTTTCATAAAAAAAAAAATCTAGATGGATAACGCTTTCTGTTGGTGATATGATGCTACAAAAAGAGAAGAATAACAATAAAAGCAGCCATAGTTTTTCAAGCGCGCACCAACCACGAAGAGACAGTGTAGAGAAGCCGACTAGGTGCTAGCTCTGTTTACCAAGGGGATGTGCGCGTGCGCGGAGATGGATGGAGACGGGTGGATGGGTCAGCGCGAGGGATACAAAAAAACCCAATGCGCCAAGGTACGGCGGACTCAGATCCCGCGGATGAAAGGACTGCCAAGAGGACGGGGAAGGGAGGAAAAAATGAGCTCGGGGGAAGTCTGCAGAAAAAGAAGCACGGCCGGACAAGAATAATAGCCTAAAAAAGCAAAGACTGACTGGTTGAGCGCTTCCTTGGCCGAGATCCTTCGGCTGGGCTCCAAGGTCAGGATCTTCTCCAATAAATCAACAAATGCTCCCAGCAGTTTCACATCTGCATCTTGCATCTTCTTGGTGACGTGGTTAGGCATCAGCCGGCTCTGAAGTCCTTGAGTGGGCTTGTTGGGAATATTGATACTCTTAACAACATCCTACAAACATGATGAAGAAACAGCGAATTAGCAGATGTATCGACGCAATACAGGGGTGGGGTGGGGTGGGGGGTGGGCCCGAAACAGAAAGCAAGGGCAAAGTGGTCCACGTACAGCACCGGTGATCCGGTTCTTCTCGATACTGAGGAAGTTTCCATTCTCTTCATCAAAGTGCACGTTAGAGAACTTGGCCTTCTTCAGCAGTTTCGAATTGAACCTCCCCTTTAATTCCATGATCAGCAACAATAAGTGATTATTGCTTCGGCCAGGGAACAAGATTTTACCCGTGTAGAGTTCGTACAATGTACACCCAATCGACCATATATCAATCGAACAATCATAAGGCAGCCCGAGAACTAGAAAATGTGTATGTCTCTTCTATCAGCATAGGATCCCCCTCAAAAAAAGAATCACACAATCCGAAACACTCAACTGATCTCGGGGGCACGGTAAAATCTCGAGACCAAGTACGGCGTGATTTCATTTTCGGTCACGTCGGAGGCTGAACCAAGATCGCAGACCTTGAGGACAGATTTCGTCTCACTTACCTAAAATGAAAGAAACGTTCACCGTCGTGTAAGAGAAAGGTAAGATCCAGTAAAGCTAGTCAATGGACTGGAGTAATTTTTAATGGCGCCACAGTAAGAAATAAAACAAACCAGAATGTTGTCCGGTTTCTGTTAAGATTTGACGAGGGAAATCGACAATCACGTTAGCTGACCAAGATAGCTTGTTGATTGCAGTTACAACAAACTTACCAAATCAGCGTGCATAATATTGCACTTTTTCATGAGTGAGAGAGCCAGGAACATTTGATGGGCATATGCCCTGACAGCCCGAAGGTTAATGCCGACGTCCTTTCCAAACCTCTTGACGACCTCTCGCAGGTTCATACTTGAATCAAACACGGAAATAAGCACATCAATCACGAATGATATATTACGACCATGTAATAAATGCAGGGACCAACCTCATCGCTTCGAATACCAAGCATAGATGGCCTCGGTGCTCAAACGTTCGCTCAAGCCGGATAATGTGGTATTTGCCACTCGGGTCAGCCTCTTGGAGCTTCTTGAGAATGCTGGCTTCCTTCTGACTGGACTTGAACCTAGGAGTGCAAATTATACATCAGTTTAACTGTACGCTATCCGCGATCTGAAGATGACAGCTGGTGTGTGAGGAAGGTGAGGGCACCAGACTTACATACTCTCTTGGCTCCTGACGACCTTGATGGCGACATCGCTGCCAGCACCTTTGATCCCATCCTTAGCAGCAGACATATCCTTGGCGCGAACGACGGATGCAAACATTCCTTTACCAAGATTTGCGTGTACATGATATCGGCCATTGTCTAATAGCTCACCCAGTATGACACGATAGTAACCATCAGCATCGTCAAAGTTATCGACCACTTCAGCATCCGTGCCAGCTCGATTGATCACCTGCGAGAAGTTGATTGGTTGTTAGCTTCACAGCGATCTGGAGTGTGTACAGGGGTTTTTTTTTTCGATGAACGTGGTGCTGAGGTACATACAGGCAAAAACGGAGCAGATGGGTTCGAAGGGTCTTTGGTATTGACCCCCTTTGCAGCTTTCTTCTTCTTGGCTTTCTTCTCAGTAGAATCAATGGCAAACATATCATCATCGTCATCATCATCACCATCATCGCCGTCATCATCACTCTCGTCTCCGTCCCTACCGGCTGCTTCCTCCCGGTCTGTAAGGATTGCTCTAGGTTTGGTGTCTGAAGGGGGTGGGTCTCGAAGACCATTGATCTGTTTCTCGTTTTGCCGTTCGTTGTCGATCCGGCGATCGTCATCTGGATTGTAATCAGCAGCTGAGATGCTCTGATGACCTACACCAGTAATCGTTTGGCGATCCAGTGGATGGTTTGCCACCACAGATTCTTCGTCGCCAACAGCGGTCGTCGACATTTGGTTGGTGGGATCTTGAGTCAAATCAAAATTGGTTTCTGCAACTGGTTCAGGGGAACCTGCAACTGAATCTACCGAATAGTTTTCATACAATAAGCCAAAAATGCTTGCGCCATGTGGCCCCACTAGATCATAAAGGGAGGTCAATTACGCTACAGTGGTCAGAGGACTTACCAGAGCCTTGTTCAGATCCAATCCGGGTCGGTTGAGGAGCTTCTGAGTCAAGTCGCGTTCTAGAAGCAGGACTGTTGAGATCGGCAGCCTCAGAAGTAGGCTCATGTGAGAGGGGGAGATGATTAGCTTTGGCGGGGAAAGGATTGGATGTGACTGAAAGGGTTGATGACTTCGTGGGATCTGTAGGGGGATTATGAGCAACGGAGAGGCTGGGATCTGTGGTCATAGTAAAAACATCGGATGGGTTAACAGTCTGGCTCAGCTGTTTATGCTTAGCTAGGATTTCAGCTCTTTTACGACGTGCTTGTTCTAGGATTTCGTCTTCAGTCAGCTGTGGCGTGGGCTGAGCTGCACTGGCCACCTCGTCATCATTGTCATCTTGTTGAGGACTGCGATTATGCGAGGTAGATGATCTTGCAGAGTGGCCATCAGGTACCCGGGTATTATCTAAGGACCTACGTTCCGAGTCACGTCGACGATGATCCTGACGATATCTACTGGAACGGTCTTCCTGATCGAACCGACGACGGGTATGATCTCGATCCCGATCAGGAGAGCGTTTGTGGTCTGCATAGGAGGGTGGAGTGGGATGGGCGAATCGGGCATGATCGCGGTGATCCCTTCGGCGTTCTCGTTCACGATGCGAATCTCGGGCGTGTTCTCGTTCACGACTGTTCACACGACGCTCCCGAGGCCTGTCCCTAACACGATCCCGATCCGCGTCCCGCTGACGATGCCGGATTGAAGAGCGGTCAGAATCTCGGTGCCTTTCGCGATCGGATTCACGTGCTCGATCACGGTGTCGGAAATCGCGATCAGATTTCACCGATTGGGACCGTCGTGAAGGAGATCGAGAGTGATTTGAGGATGGCGCTTCTTCAGCAATTCTGTGAAAAAGATTCCCCCCGAAGATACGCCTCAGTTCTACTGAGTCAAAATGGGATGATAGGAAAAAGACGCTTAAGACTTGAGACTTACTCTCCATCTTCAAAGGTATCATCTACACGTTCAGAGGTGGGTTTCTTGTGAGGTTCGGGCTCTTTCAAGTTTCGATTTGACAATTGCTGATTTTCATTCTTTTTGGTTGAGCCATGGTGATTAGGAAGTTCCTTAACCTGACCATGGCTATTGCTCTGATCCCCAGTGTTAGAAGGGGGCGATCTGAGCCGATGGGAGTCGCGGGATCGAGGCGAGGATATGTGTTCGCTCTTCGGAATCTTGTGATCTTTCTCTTCTTTCTCTTGTTGGCTTGGATCCCTGAACCAGGGGTTTTCTTGCCCTCGCTGGACAGTTGATGAGTTGGGGCTGGATGAGGAATGGATGGATGCGAAGGTGCGTTTACGAGGAGTTTCGAGCATGATACGGACTGGCTTGGGATGAAAGTGAACCGATGGACTTGATGTGGTGGAAGTGGGTGTGCTGGATCTGTTTCGCGTTCAGTTTCTCGGTCGAAACTGGAGACGGAGTGAGAGTGGTTCTCTGGTGTGTGTTGGTTCGGATTGAAATATTTATATTTATTTAGTTCGCCAGTGGAGTCTTCTCATTCTCCTCTTGACCAGGCGGGGGAGCGGGGACATCCGGGGGATGAGCACCCGGAGAGCATCCATCCCCCGCTTGCAAGCCGGCCCGCCGGGGCTTGTTTTTGGTGGAACCCGCTTTCTAACTTGACCAGATGGCTCATGAAGGGGCCAACCAGTACAGGGAGGGGCCTATGAAAAGCCCCCCTGCGCCCGTGAGGCAATCTCGGGAGAAAACATGTTTTCTCTGATGTACTGATCAATCTTTTGTTGCTGATCTTGATGTAGAGAAACCGCACATCTATTAATGGTCATAATCCATGATTGCTCATAGAATAAACAAAAAAAAAAAATCAATTCAATCTCATAAGCTGAAAAAAATGAAAAAGATAAGCAAAATTTCTAATTATTGTTGGCAGGTATGAAAACTACCTTGACAGAAATGGTGAAAATGTCAAAAAATGAATTTCCACACATTTTGAAGGGATAGTTTATAAATTGCAGAAAACAAGTGGAATCATTCCTCCTCGGCCAGTGTTCCACCTGAAAATTTGTTTAATTCTATCTAATAATTTCTATCCTCACCTCAAACTTACCCTTTCTACTTGATCAATTTTGGGACTTGTTTTTCAATAACGGTTGATGATATCCTGTAGCATTGTCCTTAACATACATCTATACACTAGAAATAGAATGTCCTGGGGAAAATTAATACAACAGAGAGATTTCTCTTGCTTTTTGATCTACGAAGTAGGACAACGACGTTGTGTGCGGACTCCTATTGTTTGGTATATTTACTGGTATATGTTGGAAAGCAGTTTCAAAAAATTGTTGAATTTTCCCCCCAACTCCTCAAACATAATAAATTACTCCCAAGTCTTGGGGAACTTGTCCGTAGACAAACCAGCTGGAGCGAGAAATTGCATAAGATAAACCAAAAACCTCAAAAGAAATATTCCTAGTCAATAACTATAAGTTACATTAAACTCCATCAATTCATACAGACTATAAAGTGATATGGATCAATCCATTTGAGTTTCAACAAAGAAAAAAAAAAAAAAGGACGAGTATGTTTTACAACCAGGGCAAAAACCATTTCAAATCAAAGCAATCAATCCATACTTTCCTTTTACTATGGTAACCTGGATTTTTTTATTTTTTCAAGTTGGTGTTCCCCTTGAGATAATTCATAAGTGGATCCTCCTTTGAGTTTCTGGTCAGTTTGGAGTTGGTAGAGCGAATTCTGGGAGTATATTCCGCTGGTACATCGCCAGGAAAATCGAACCTCAACGCCGCCAACTCCTTTTCTGGTGAGTATTCGTTCTGCATCTCAGAAGGCGTGTGCGATGCTACAAGTGTCAGGGCTGACGTAACCCTTCTACCTTGCTCCAAAAAGATCATCTCATTTCGCGGCAAATCAGGTACTTCTTCCCTACTAGCGGACAAAAAGAACACGATTTCGTAAAGTCAGTATGGCAAGCAGGTAACCAAATAAAAAAATACTTGTGACAAGGCAGAGATTGTCTTACTCATACGTATAATTTTCAAGGAAAGATGTCATTCCTGAATCCCTCGAATCCCTTCTTTCGCTGTTTTTGTGAGATTGACGAGAAGAGGCCCGAGTGTAAGGGAGTGCTTCTATTACCGACTTAGTCGAGCCAGCGTAATATCCCATGACACCGCTAATTCCAGTTGCAAAAGATGTTTGTGACTCGAAGGCTTCACGCAATCTGGCAACTTTGTTGTGCCCACGAGGTGATCCGTCGTAACTCGTAGTTGTTTCAGATCTTAGGGAGTTGGCATACGATTTCGTGGAGTTGTTCCTATTATGTCCCTGTTTGGGCGAGCTGTAAGGTGAATTTAAGAATTTAAATTTTTTCCCTTGATGTATGGGTGGGCCGAAGGATGATTTCCGGGAATTCAATTTTGTTTCTTCCTGGAGTGATGAGATGGAAATCGATTTCGGAGAAGGAGTGAAGGGGTTAAATTTATTGCCGAAGGAGCTGGTGGACGATCTCAGGGAAGGGTAGCTCGTCTCTTCCCGTTTGGGCGAGGTAATCAGAGATGGTTTTTGAAGGTTGAGATGGTTCACTTTTTGGATGGATGAAACAGAAGGTGAGATCGGGGATTTAAGGGCTTCTTCTTCCTGCATTGATGATTTGGGTGTCAAGTTATTTTTCTCTTCTTCACTGCGTGAGATGGAAGGTGATCTCGGATAGTCAAGATCGTTCAATTCTTCGATGGATGAGTTAGAAGATGGTATCAGAGGGTGTGACATGTTTTCTTCTTGGATTGATAGGGCGGATGTCGGAGAAAACTTCGGGGAGGTATGGTTTCTCTCTTTTTCCCTAGGGGAGATGGAAGATGATGCTAGGATGTCCAACTTGTCCCCTTCTTGAATGGGCGAGATGGAAGATGATTTGAGGGAGTTGAAGTCACTTTGTCTCTGGCTTGTACAGGTGGATATCGAATTTGAAGAGTTGAAGGGATGTCGTGTGTTCCTGCATGGGGTGGGGAACGATCTCAAGGAGTCAAAGGGATTCTGTTCTCGGTTGGATGGGGTGGGGAACGATTTCAAGGAGTCAAAGGGATTCTGTTCTTGGTTGGATGGATTATTATAAGAGTATGCGGCGGGTGGGGTTCTCAGAGTTTGGAAGTTCGTAGATGTAGACTGCCCCCTTGCGTACTTGTAGCGCATGAAAGGATCGAGCATTGTGCAGGATGAAGCACACGTTCTGGCACTATTTTTACCGACTGATGGGGAGTGACTAACAGTCACTGCTTCGTCGCGAGTAGTTAGACTACGCTGCTTTCCCCTAGTGTGTGTGGCAAGCAATTCCTTAATGGACATTGAGGAGTGGTTTGGAATAAAGGGTGCGGCTATCATAAGACTACCGAATTGAGTATTGCAAAACGATTCTTCATCGGAATCCCTATTGGATAAGTGGGTCTGGCCTGATGCCTTCACGAGCTTTCTGGTGGTACTCGTCTCGTCGTTTGTCTCCTCGGACTGTTTTCTCCGCAAGGCGCATACGAAAGCCAGAGCGGAAGTAAGTATGATAAAATATACGACTGAGAAAGAAGAAGGCCAGGCGGCGCATTTTAGTAAGACTGGGTTCTGCAACTTGCAGTTTAGAAAGCAGAAACTCACTGCACATTGCACCTATCACAAAATTGCTCTTCCCAGCTTCCCGCCCTGGAATATCCACCGGGACAGCCGGAGTAGTTGGGAGTGATGCACTGGTGATTGGCTGACCGGATTGATCAAAGGATGTGTTGGGAAGGTTTTGCAAAACTCCCTCGATGTTCATTGCCGGGTCTGGACTGTTTGTTGGTGAGGTCAAAACGTCCAAAATGCCTGACTCTGAGGTAGTGGGAGTAGGAGTAGCACTACTTGGCTCTTGCGAGAAAGTTGGAGTCGCAGTGGGTGCGGCAGTGTAACTTCCGTATTGTGACTGTCCGGACGGCCATGCTGTGGACTGGCTCGGGGATGACCCGACATTGGAGGACTGGGGACTCCACTTCCCGGAATTGTCGCTTGAGGCGGTGCCGGTTGACTGAGAACCTGCAGATTGCCGCCAAGTCGATGCCGACGAGGAAGAGCCACTTGTGGTGCCGTTGCCACTCTTCTGCTGTGACCATCCAGACTGTGGGCCACGGCGAAAAAGCATTCTTAATCTGAGTTCGATTGGAATCTACCTCCGGCGCCTTGGTTCTATGATGTGAAGCTAACTTTCAGGAGTCCTTCTGTTAATTTCTCGTGTTCGGTGGTTATAAACAAATCCTGATATTCTCGTGAGATGGTGCAACCAGGATGATGATAGTATATTTTGTTGGAATGAGTGGGAGGTAATGTTACAATGAGCCCAAGATGCAAGTGTTTCTCCAGAGAAACCAGGGCAGATAATCGAGAGATCATCCTTGAGGCTTCGCGATGATTGTCGATGGATCGTTTCGCTACGCAGTAACTACCGGTGCAGTGCGATTGAAGCCTGGGCTCATCACGCGACGGCGACAACTGACGGCAAGATTGTTCGATATGTGCGTCACTCTCACAATTCGGAAGGTAAAGCTGAAGGATGGTCGGTTCTTAAGGTCACAATCGATCTGCGCAACAGGAGGACTTGCTTAACATGAGAGTTCCTCTGCTATCGCGACTCACATGGGCATCATTCTGCATCAACCGATCAAGGAATGCAAAAGAATGCACCACGAGCGCCCTTAATGGAAATGCAACGCGTGGGCATCGCGATTTACAACGGGGAAGAAAGGCCTTGACAATTCCCATGGCCATGAGTGTGATGGATTTGCTTATTGAGTTCCAGTCGAATTCAGCACTGGTTGGAAGAACAGGTTTCAGTAACCTGGTATGTACCTTATTAGCGGGGTTGCTGTTTTTCCCGACCCAAGAAAGCTGCTTACATATGAACAAATTGCAAGATCTCTTCTCAGGAGTCAAGCTTCTTTGGGAAAAGTGAGCTGGGACTTACCCAACCTAATAATAGGTTGACTGGAATCTCGGAATTATTCTGAGAACTTGCACGAATGGGACTGCAACAGGAGCTATCTAATATCCGTAATTTCGGGTTTTGGGTCACACATCCAGCGTTCCGGGTGTATTCCCTCAAATATTTATAGAAATACGCATAAAAGCTTTGATTTCGTCATCCACCTGTTTGATGTACTACATGTAGGATTGCGCATGGTAGTTCGTGAGGCATATGCTAGATCAGGCTTATGCTTCTGATCAATTTGCCTATGAAACTTGATTTTCTTGAAAGATTGATGGAGATTTGTGATGGAGATTGGGAAGGTCGGATTCAAAAGTTATTAAAATCCCTGTTGGTGTACATGCAATCTTGAAAGGTGTTATGTTTTCCTGTACGCGTACAGTTATCTTGCATCCTTGTGATATCCCTCCCTGAATCCTGATGGCTTCACTTGAGACACCGGAAACATCTGGCACCAAACTTTTTTGATACAAGGCCGTCGGGTCTGCAAAACAGATCTCAGGAAGGATATCATCAACCCCGCGTCCAGGATTATTCAGCCGGGCGCTCTCAGGCCGTTTTTCAGAGGAACACTTCAGTCAACCTGCAATCAAGAAAGTTTGTTCACTTGTTCCTCTTGTTCGTTACTTGAAGAGTAATGCCCAGTGCTGTTGACTTGACAATTGATTATATTGGAACAGGAATGCCACAAATCTTAGATCTTCCTCAAGAAATCCATGAGCGCATCTTCTCGCACCTCATCATCCCTCCTATGATTTCGTGGCACCATATAGGGCCAGCCTATCGCTCACCATTTCTAGTGTGTGCAATAGCTCGCTTGAGATTGGTTTGTCGACCATGGGCGGACTGGTTATACGAGCATCATCTATATCGCACATCGAGTTTCCACGATGCTTCTAAATCGATGGCTTTTATCGACTACCAGAACAGACGTTCGAAGGTGCTTACTCGTGCAAAGTGTCAGTACTTGGAGGTGGATTTCCTCTGGAATCGTGAAGATCCTCCTTAAGCGCCCCACCAGATCAGCTCGGAGATTCTGGAGAAGTTGCTACAAATATTCTCCGTTTCAATCGTCACTCTAGATCTCAAATTCGTCGATTTCTTTACTCTACCATGTCAAACCATCAAAGCGATAGGACGGATCAAAAACTTGCGTGATCTTCGGCTTGATATCGCACGATGGCCCTCTAGAGACTTGAATTTTGTGGATGCAAATCATGGATGTTTCCACTCCTTGATGATGGAAGCTCATGGCTTGAAGTCACTTAAACTGTGGTCACCCGTTTCGTTACCGTGCAAACCTGATCTGATGACTGAAGCTCGATATCCAGCGATAACCCATCTGAAGGTCCACATTGATCGCCTGGATCCTGACGTACTTTTAGGCATTTCAATTGCAATCAAGGCTAGTCTTAAGTTGCTTTCGCTTGAGAATCATGAAGGAACAGATGTTGGACCACTTTGACCCTAACTTAACATAAGCCTCGCGAACGGAGGGTCCCGGGGACCCCGCGCGGAGCGCTCTCCCCCCTGCGGGAGGGCGGCGCGGTCGGGACTTGTGTTAAGTTAGATTTTGACCGGTTTTTGAAATGCTCAGAGAAACTTTACAGGGACTTTCTGTGACTGCAACTAGCTATTTAACGTCGATTCTCACTCTTGGTTTCCCAAAGCTGCGCTTTCTCGCAGTACATGGGCTCCATTCAGGCTTACGGCTGAAGAAGGCCACGTTTTTTAAATCCCCAATAGAAATCTTGGCTATCTCTTCCATCTCAGTGAATCAAAACCCGGAAATTTTCAAGCCTCATAGATTTTCACCTGGATTGAAAGAGTTGGTCTTAATGGGATGACTATCAGGCTTCTCTGACTCACCACCACGGATTTGCCTCAAAGCCTGCAAAGCTCATCACATCAAATGTACAAGCATTGAACATGAAGAAATTTCTCTAATAATGGTAAGTCAAGTACACTGAGTACTAAAACTTTCCGTTTTTTTCTATCTATAAGAATTGCACAAAAGGAATAAGAGTCATTAAGCTGACATAGCATGACCTTTGCAAATGCAGAAATTATAATCGCAGTATGGTGTTTTCTTCTTCTTTTTTTTGGGGGGGGGGACACCTATTCATTCCCCAGTTCTGTTGTCTTCTAAATTTCCTATTCAAAAGACGTCTTTTGGCTAACCCAAAACAGCTTCTGCAGATCAGTCACAAATTTTATATGCCAATTTTATCCACGATTAAGCAACAAGAACAAGAAAACAAAAAAACAAAAAAAAATCCAAGATTTATCATATTTAGACTCCTTTCATTCAAACTTCTTTTTTACCAGGGTTTTGTGTGAAGGTTACAGCATACATACCAAAAAAAGCAAAAAGGGTTCCGTGAAGCTCAACAGGATGTTATTTTTTGCAACAATGTAAATCAAGCATCTGCTAAAGGTTCTTGTTGACAGGAATCAAAATGAAGGGCCAGTGCGTTCTATGATCAAAGTATGTAGCCCAAGCTCTCTTGTTTTCATGTCCACAATTCAACCTTTGACAGTATAGGTGATAAGCCAATGGAGAAGTTAAAATAAAAAATAGGAATCAAACATACACAGAACTAAGCAGAATTCTTTTTTCTACACTGATCCCTTGCCCTCCTTGCAAAGAAATTTGTCAACTATTTGCAGGTTTTTTCTTTCAAGTGAGGGAAAAGTGGCAAATGAGTGGTCACCTAATCATCTTCATCTTTTTTGGAGGCATGGAGATCCTTGTCCTGTTTGTTGGAGCTTCCATTAAGAAATGGAAAACTCATTTGAAGCTTCCTAATTTACAATTAGGGTGTTCAACTATACACAAACATAAATGTGAAAGTTTGGCTGGGAGCTGTCACAAAATATTTATGCATGTTGACAGTAACCTGCCAAATTTGACGTTTAACTTTTTAGGTTTTTATGTTTTTATGTATACCTCATTTTATGTATATTTGAACACCCTTAATGTGTTATAAATATGGATAGTCATATTTAGTATGGGAATATTGTGGTACATTTAATTATGCTGTTAGTCCTTCTCTTCAGAATGGATGGTTTCTTTCCTCACTTTCATTCCATGACATTCAGACCATCCTTTTTCTCTCTTGTTTGGGTTTTGAATTGCTTTGAGTCCGTTTTCTTTGTTTGTGTTGTTGCCCTTTTTCTCATTCTTAAGCATATTCATCTTGACTTTTTTTGAAATCTTTCTCCTCTTTTCCCTCACTGTCATTGGAATGCTTTTCAGTCAGAAATGGTATTTTGTTGGGGTTGGGATTTAAATTTCCCAATGACTAAAAAAACGTAGCAGAAAAGTTAAGACAAATATTAAAATATCAACCCAAGCAGTATACATACGTGGTTGTGCGATTTAGTTGGAATTCATTCTACAATTGAAAATGGAAAAGAAATAAAACGGCCACCAAACCAATAGAAAAGAAATAGCGGATCCCCCGAAAGAAGTATATATATGTATGTGTGTATCAAAAAATAGATGTCAAGAAAAACCTTGACATAGAAAATCAAAAAAGTTTTGTTGTCATACAGGTTTCGTGTGCTTGTAAATTACTATTCAGATTTTTCAACATGGTGAAAGTTTGAGTTGGGAAAAGGATAAGGAGCAAAATGCGAAAAGTTAATATTATATAAAAAAAAGTGGGTGGGTTTAGCAAGCAACCATGAAAAACGACGAAGCATCATTAAAAGTTTATGAGAATTCCTTGTGGATTAAAAATCAATAACAAAAGACAAAATAGCTGGTTGAGGGCTCGCTTAATTGACTACGACATAGGGATCGGGTATGTCGATAGAACTGACGGATGCTACGTTCTTTCTTTCAGTGCGTCGAGCAGTGCTAAATCGCGCAGTGCTGAGACGGGCAGCGCTGAGACGGGCAGTGCTTAATCGGACAGCACTCAATCGGGCATTGCTGAGTCGGCCTGCGCTGAGTCGGACCGCGCTGAGTCGAAGCATCGACTGGCGCTTGGGTAGCATGGACTTGGCGGATGACTTGCGAAGACTGCTTTTATGCAAGGCACTCAGTACATTCGCGTTGGTTTTCCTTTTCCTCCCCTTAGTAGGTATGTACCGGTTATTGGCAAACCCGGGCGTCGCAGTGGATCCCGGTCGGGTGGTGGCTTCTTCGGCCGGTTGGCTGACTGGACTGGGTGCTTGCTCAGCAGCCTTAGCCCGACGAGCATTTTGGCCGTACTTGTAGCGTGGACGATTCAAAATGGGACCAGGGACGGGTGGAGGGGAAGGTACCACTCGGGGCATGGGATACGAGAAGTTGGTGATCCGACTGACCAAACTTTGAGTGGGCAATTCCACTCGGTCAACACTGATTTTTTTGGGGTCGCCCGCCCGAGGAAGATAGAATGAAGGAAAGTCTGGATCAACGTTTTGTGAGTCCCGATTGTCCATGTCACTTTCTTGATCATACTCTGGCCCCTCGTACTCGAAAATGTTGCCAGCCATTTGTGATTTCACTCGATTGGCTTGGAGGTTTTGAATGGGAATCCCACTGACCATATTAAATTTCAAAAAATGATAATAATAATTAGTCTTCATCGTTCATTCGGCAACAAGCTGAAAGCTCATGATGCTTACGCTTCGTTTTTAGGCACACTTCTAAATTTGGCCACTTCTGGAAATATGAGAGAGCCTGCTGAAACTTCAGACCTAAAAGTTGAGCGACGAGTACGAAAACTTCTGTTGTCATCCGTAGCCTCACTTGCAGCGTCTTGCGGGAGATACTGGGTAGTAGTATTGGTATAAGTGTTGGATACGCGGGCCCCATGATTGCTGTGTCTGGGCGGCATAAATCCAACCACATTCTGCTTCATTGGACGTAAGCTGTCCATTCGAGGAGGGTCGCCCGTGACTTCAAAGTAATTGACTTCATTCAAGCGAGATTGTTCGACCACATCAGCTGTTTGTTCGCGAGATTGGCGGAAGGCAGGGCCAAAGCTTGAAAAAGTGTTGCGAGCTATGGAAGGTGGACCACCATAGTACATGTCGCCTTCCTCCCCTGGATAAGGTGTCCCTCGAAAGGATGACGCGTACTGATTCGGTACCATAAGACTACTGAGGATAGGGTTGTTGAGAAATGACTCTCTTTGCGTCTTTCTCTTGGCGAGGGTTGCCCGGCGCCGAAGCAAGAGGTACCAACACCCCAGAAGTATCATGAGTACGAGTAACACGATGCCCACTGCTATCCCAGCGATGACTCCTCCAGGTAACGTAGTCCTGTCTGTACCATCCGTCAAATTCATGCTGGATTCGCTAGGCGAAGAGTATCCAGTGGAGCTTATCGTAGAGGGTAAGCCATAAGAGGTTGCAGAGTTAGGGGTTGTCAGTGGGAACACTGCAGGAGAGCTTGTTGTTTTGGGAACTTGAGTGCTGGATGTGCCCAGGGAAGTTGGTGACCGCGAGGAAGATTGAACGGAGGAGCTGACAGTAGTTGCTGATGGATGTAATAAGGCATGGTCACACTGGTTAACTTGCTGCAAAACATAACATGGGAGGACCAAAGGCACTGCTACTCACGGCGAGCCCCAGAAGTTGACCGAGAGCTGGTCGGATCAGCACTTAGAGTGGTGACAGACGATATAGCGGTTGGAGTGGCGTAAAACCCGCCAACTAATGATACTCCACCGACTACCTCCCCCCCGAGGTTCGAAGCAGTCAAGGGGTTGGCAATTGCTAGTAATTGGTTGAATCTTCCTTGAACAGTTGTGATTTCATCCATGTGTGATGATGAGACTGGTATATCTTCATTTTGAACATTCCTTCTGATTGGGCTTGCAGGTGATCGTGGTTCGGAGTCCAAGTCTTGTCTTCCTTTTAATAGTACCTGTCGTGTTCTTTGGCGAAGTGAGCTTTTCTCGCCGACGTCCATCTTCTTCCGCTACGATACTTCTTGATTAGTGATGAAAGGAATGTGTGAAGCGTCGAAACAGAAATTGGAAGGGCTTAAGCTCACCAGACATTGGTTGCACTTTCTGGGGTATAGTGATATTTTTTTAGTTGAGGTACGGATGTACAGCCAAGCGATACCAGCGGCAACCAAAACAGTTTTGCTGGCCTGGATATATTGCAGTATGACTGCCCAGATGTCAACACCGATAAATCAAGTTTGAGCTGGAACGGTTTATTGCTGTTGTCGAAATTGACCAAGCCGGTCAAAGTAGGCCTGGCTGAATCGAGTGGGTTAGTTAGTAGCTTGAGAAAAATATATAGAAATCAAATTGGTGCTTTATGAAAGAGCAGGTCTTCGCGTTGGGACGAAGCCAGGAGATTTGAGTTGAGCCCAGATTTTACAGAGTTGGCGATTGCACAGAGGGAGTGTTACGAATAATGTTATGGCACAGATGATATTACAGAATACAATTGAACAACCTAGAGTAGGACCTTTTGGATGATGAGAATCCGAGCAGCTAATAGGTACAGATAGGAGACGCGATTCAGGGGTGCGACGAGCAAGTGAGCCAGAAGTTTGGCTGAGCCGCTTCTCAAGCTTATCTGGAACTCGGCCTCGGTCGCTTGGATGGACGCTGCTTCGTGCCGAACGCCCAAGCAACAGAGGACACAAGAAGCACGTCAGATCGCTCCCGTCGAAGTTTTCTCGAGAAATGAAACTGAGAATCAAACGATTTGAACCGAAGGCCCAAAGATGACGAGAGAAATAAAGTGTTCGCACCAATGGACAACCCATACAATGAGCCATAAATGCTCTACGTCACTGGATCGCCTTAACCTTGGTGCAATGGTCGCGAGGTGGCAATCATGTGAGCCTTTGGCTGAGGTGGGCACCTCGGCGAGGCGAGCCTCTAAAGGGGCTTTGTCCTCCTGTGAAACGAAGATATTGGTTGAACTAGTAGGCAGTTCATATACCCGGCCCTGCGCTATAGCAGTGCAGTTCTTGCGGTGAGCCGAGCCTGGAAGTTGAGACTGAACAACACACGCTCGTTCTACATAAATATGCTACTCAACCCAGCCAATGCCAATAGGCCATGATGGTGGATAGCTTGCTTTTGGCGAAACAAAATGGCTACAGTCACCGTTTCTCATTTTTGTGTCTTCACTCACTACCCAGCAACTAGTACACCCAAAGCAGTATGCCATCACCTCATTCGCATTCAATTACGCGTTGAGTGGATTGAAAAGATTGCGAGAGATGTTAACAGTAAATCTAGCCTTAAGCGCAATAAAACAATCTGAGTTAAATTTGATTGATTGCCTTTGATATCTTTAAGCAAACGGCCAGGATTTGTAGACCTTCATCAGCACCATCGTTCAAGCATTTGTCAGCTTCACCCAAGGCAATTGAGATCAGGGCTTTCGGTTTGGAGGGAATGAGAGGATCGAGAAGAATCAAGTCATGTAGCTTAACAATGGAAGAAGGTGCCGAAGGTGAAGCAGAGACAACGCGTGGAGGTAAGGACAATAGAAGATAAATTGGTGTCAGCGCCAAGAAAAATTGCCATAATTCAGATCTGGGGCAGAGTTCAACAAGTACCTGATTAATGATTTGAACTGCACTGTACCCTTCTCGTAGTACGCTCTCAACAACTTCTTGAACTTTCTCAAATTGAGTTTTTTGGCGGCCCTTCTTCTGATCGACGCCTGACATTTCAATATCCTCATCACCACCACCAACTGCCGTCTCTCGAACTTCGATCCCAGTGGATTCGAGCAGCTGTTTCATCAGTTGTTGAGGCACCATCCCGCCAATCTCTTGGATATCCTGTTCCAGTATCTCATTCGAATTCGATAGTTTCGACGCAGATTGCAGGAATGTAATCGATCTTCGCAGATCACCCGCTGAGATTGCAATCAATGAGTCTAGTACTTCGTCTGAGATCTTGATGGACTCAAGCGTCGAGATCTCTGTTAATTTTGATCGAGTTCCAGAAATGGACAACGGTTTGAAGCGAAACTTGCTGCAACGTGATACGATCGGCTCTATAATTCTAACAAATGACAATGAATCAAAAGAGTATGATCAGTGAGCTCAAATGGATATCTGGACAGGGCTGGGACATTAGTTTGAGGATTTTTTACCGAGTAACGTAATTGCAAATCAAACAGAACCGGGTAATCTTGGAATAATTTTCCATGATTCTTCGGAGGGCAGATTGTGCATCTTGGGTCATGGAGTCCGCCTCATCCAAGATAATGATTTTGTAAGCCGGACATGGATAACCACTACCGAGTTTTAAAATCGCAAAAAAAAAAAACAATCAAAAGTGAATCGCGTCAGGTCAAGGCGAACATTCACACCAATCGAAGGTCGACTTGCAAGAAGAGGTAAGCAGTCGCGGTTGATCGAATTTGGGAATCTTACGAAGTGGCTGGACTGATGGAAATCTTGGCAAAGTTTTTGATCTTCTCTCTGACCACTGAGATTCCTCGTTCGTCCGATGCATTCAGTTCCAGGATACGCGACTTCATCAGCTCGGGTCTGTATGGATGTTTTTTTTTTTGGGGGGGGGGGGGGGGGGGGAAAGATGATGGAAATATCAGATGGTGGAATACTCTCGTTTCTTGTCTTTTATTGACAACCGAACAAAAGAAAAAAAAAAACACCCACCCAAATAAATCTCTTGCCAAAGCCAAGATGGTCGAAGTTTTTCCTGTACCAGGTGGGCCATAAAACAGCATGTGTGGGAGCTAGATTTCCAGCCATGAGAAAGCAGATCAGGGTCAGTACAAGCTTGTGGGTTTCCATTCCAGACGCATCGCGATGGATATGAGAAAAGAAATCCGACTCACATCGGCCCGATTGAGGGCTTTAGCCAAAATCTTGGTGGTACCTTCTTGCCCCTGGACGCTCTCTATTGATTTGGGTCTGTACTTTTCGATCCAGGGGAGCGCTGCAGGTGGTTGACTAGAACTGGGGTCGGCTGCCGGTATATTCTTCTTGGCAGCGGCACCGGCGCGCATGAACTCGAATGCGTTCATGGTATCGATAAGCGGTGGATGCTGATGGTCAGAGTAGGTTAATGCTCGGATGTTGGTTGAGGACAGTTTTTCAACCTTTTGTGCGGAGTGGGACGCGCTGAGTTCGAGTCTGAGAGCGGAAACGACGCGACAGAGAAACTCAGCCAGAAAATTAACCACCACCACCGAACTTAAAAAAAAAAAACACAAAAAAAAAAAAAAAAAATCTGCATGATAAAAGCAACACGCTGGGATTCTCTCAACTACATATCTACCGAGTACACAGTCTAATTTCTTCTCCGCCTAACACCAGTTCAGAACCAGAGTACATCGGAATGAGCAACTCAGCCGACAACAGCCAAGCTGACACTCCATCTACTCACTCGGTTCCCAGGGCAATCCGTCAGCAACGAGGTACATAAATAACAAGTTTCTAATTTCTGTTTCAAAACCACTCATACATCCATACATCATTACAAAGGCGTTGAACAAGTTCAAACAAAAAACAAATCTTGATCATTTCCAACAGGTTTAATTTCTCAAAATTTTCGAAACTTGGGAACCAAATATGAGGAGTACTATGCCCCCAGCAATCAGTCATACACTATCGTGCCTGTTGATACGAATCGAGAAAAGTGGAATGAAGCCCTTCATTGACTAGAATTCAAGATCTTACCTCTATTACGACACCAGATCCAAACACTCCCCAAATTGCTAGACTCATCCGAACTACGCGAGGATCTGGATGGCTCGAAACTTCAACTTATCACAGAGATTCAGTCAGAAATAGATCAAAGTTTAGATCAACTCTTCTCAATCGCTACTGGTATTCAACGCAGACCAGCTTCAACACCGCCTCGAGCAGATGACAATGATTCAAGAGAATTCAAAGAATACAGACGTGAAAGATTATCAATTCAACTGAGTTGTTTAAATCAAGAATTACATTGGATGTTTCACCTGGCCTCTAGTCTTATCGGAGATCTCAAAAACCCACCTCAAAGTCATTGCTATCTCCTTGATCTTTGTCATCCAGGTGGAATCGTACAACGTACGACTAGGGCAACTGAAACAATCAATGGAGCCCTGAGAGGGTTAGCTAGTCACGAATTCATCTTAATCCAAGAGGATTGGGCTCTAGTATTCACCTCTCATGACGAACATATCGCTATATTAACTCAGCTCATCCACCGAGCGACCAATCATCCAGAACCAGAAAATGAGAGCGATTTCTCCGAGTCTGACTCTGAGGACGACGAGCTCACAAGAAGGCTAAGGAAACACGCTATTCCACTCGCTCAATCTTTCATACCTGTTCTCAAATTATCTAGACTCTTCTTCAGAAAATTGGCTCAAAACGAACTAAATAAAACACCATCCAGGTCTTTCACCGATATGAATTCTTATCAACTAGACAAATTAAGCGAATCGGCTGAAGACACCAGGAGTGATTTATTTGGTATTCATACCCTGATAGTAGGATCTCATGAAATCAATACTGCTTACTCAATCACCAGTTTAATCAATAGAATTATCAACCGTTTCGATTCGATCTTACTGCTTGTCATTATATACATCATCCCCTTACTAGCTAATCCCATCTCTTCTCAACCAAATGACTTGCAAAACTCTCTTGTGGCGTGGAACCGTCTCTTTATGATTGCTGCTCATAATTGTACGCGTGCTGCTCAAGCTTGCCAAATTGAAACTCCACCTTCTGAACCTGATGAGGAATGAAAAAAAAAAAAACTTCTCCTACCATTTCCTTTTTTTTTTCTTACCTCGAAACTGCATTCATCTCTGTGAAGTTGTACATTCCTCCCTTTTTTTTGGACTTGGACTGGTGAGAAGAATTCAAAATTGGGGTCTAGATTTAATCAAAGAAGTCGATATCCATTTGGTAAGGGACTTGCCAAAACGATCACAAACGAAGCCTCGATCCTTAGAGCAACATCGCCGCGCAAGGATCAATCAAGGCTTGGTAATTCCTCAAACATGATGTCGGTTGCATTTGTATGTATCCTCCACCCCCCCCCCCCCACTCGCACCGCCATTTCCCACGTCCAAGTCCATCGACCGACCCCAGGCGCATATTAGTTTGAGATGCATTTGCCAATCGGCTTTGTTGAGCTCATAAGCTTTCCAACCTACATGGGGAAAGCTTCTGGATCACCCACAGGGGCGCTGCAGGGAGGGGGTATAAATCAGACTAACTCTTTGGATGAGTGATCTCGGACATCCAAAGAGTCTGGATGACCAGTCCTTCCAGAGATGAAACTCTCTGGATGACCAGTCCTTCCAGAGATGGAACTCTCTGGATCCGGTGTCAGTCTGACTCGGTCATCCAGAGAGTTTTCCTCCCCGGGTGACGAATTAATCCAAGGGATTTTCTTCCCTGGATGGCCAGTCTGGCAGTACCTCACTTGTATTCTGAAACTCAAAAACCACAATTTGGAAGTGATCTTGAACTGCCTATAGATTCCTTAACAGATCCATTGCCTTTCCATTTGAATAGCAGGTATCAGTCAAAATCTGATTAATTTTCCATACTCAACAACATCCCCTGGTCATTCCTATCCTGCAGTGAGAGTTCCTAGGTTCTAACTGTTCAATAAAATTCCCTGAACATAATGTAACTTCAGGAAAGGATCTAGTTTAAGCAATATCAGTGATCACCAATGCTCCTGGCTGCTCCTGGTCAATTGCTTCCTATTCTACCCTGCAGAAATTTTCCCCTATTTTCCCCCATCCCCACCAGAAAAGTATCCTAAAAGGATCAGTATACAAAGATCATCTGTTTGAATCTATCTTTTTTTCCTGTTTTTTTCAAGTGCAGATTTGTTTTGACATTTTGCACTATGCGCATGCAGATTGATGGACAATGATGTGTTGGGATAAGGCCCAAAACAAGAAAAATTTTACATAATGAGTGATAACTGATTTCAACCCTTTGTACCCTACCAAAATCTGTACTTGGTACTTCAACATGATACACCAATACAAACAGCTGAGAAACCATTAGATTCTTGATGGTTTGGTTTCTTCTAAGCCATGGCATTTTCCTTTTCCCCCCTTATTTTTCTGTTTGGATGAACTTCTGATGCTGCTGCATGTGTGTTTTTCTTGATATAATATAGCTTTTGCAACTCTGAAATTGACGTTGATAAGTATTGTTTGCAAAGACAATGCTAGAGATGAGTCCGTTGCGCCTGACTGATTGGCCTGATTGTACCCACAATTGGAAATTCTGGGTGCCCTGATAGCGCCCTAACTTAATCAAGCCCCTCTGCCTTTGCCCCACAGGGCCTCCAAAGGAGGCGGAGGCCCTGCGGGGCCCACCTGGCCCCCAAATCCAGGAGGGGCTGCATTAAGAGCATCTCCACCGCTGATGTTAAAGTGCGCTGCTAAATGGCAACTGCAGCGTGTAGTATAGAACCTCATGCAAGGATCCTTTCCATCAGTAGGTTTGCATTCTAGAACCTTGGCATGTGAAAGAGTGATTTGGAGGCGGGGTGTGCTGTGGAAGTAGGAGTAGTGTCACAAATTTCACCTGTGATCCTTGTGTTGTGAGCTGCTATTGCAATCCTACATTTGAGATCCGTATAGAAGCAAAGAGGTAAGATCTCAAGTTTCTTGGAGCTTTAGAGCATCTCCAACAGAGCTGCCATCACACAACCTGGAGCAGACATTGGCGGGCTGCAAGGTGTATTTGGCCTCCAGCAGAGCCGCAACACAAGCTGCCAAAAATGGTGGGGGTGGAGCCATCCCGCCTTTGGCTGCTACCTTTGGCAGCTTTGCCTGCCAGAGATCCACCCCTGCCATCAATTGACAGTCCATAATTTGGACATATCTGACACATCAATGACAGCTTGGGACATCTGCTTGCAGCCTGCTACAGCCAGGCCAATCCACCCCCAGACCATTGGGGATGCTCTAATTAGCAGCCCTGGTGGAGCTGCTAAGTTGTGTTTGGGGTGCTATGTTCCGTATAGCAGCGTGGTTTAACACCCGCAATGGAGATGCTCTAAGTTAGGCTGGCGCTACGGATCCAGAAACAGCTCCTGTGTTGCGCCAGGTTGAATGTGAGCTTAAACATGTTCAAGCTGCTGATTGCCGCCAACTGTCTGGTCAATGGCTACATCTCCATCACCCTCATCTTTGGCGTG
This sequence comes from Puccinia coronata f. sp. avenae, assembly GCA_002873125.1. Taxonomy (NCBI): domain Eukaryota; kingdom Fungi; phylum Basidiomycota; class Pucciniomycetes; order Pucciniales; family Pucciniaceae; genus Puccinia; species Puccinia coronata. Next base: position 375,343 of record PGCI01000026.1, read on the forward strand.
CCCGGAGCCCTTGCCAGGGAAAATACCAGAGCTCAGGTCCATCCCACTGCCAGAAAAGCTGGCTCAGATGGTCACATCCAAGTTTATATTGGATGTGGCCATCCAATTCAAACTCTGGCACAGGGCCACCAAGTGAATTGTTGACCGATTCAAACTCTGTGGCCCAGGCATTTGGCCACTGGGTTTGAATTGGTTCTTGATACACTTGGTGGCGCAGCACCCAATTTTGAATTGGATGGCCGCATCTGAGCCAGAATGGTTGGCAGTGTCCACAGGTTCCCCTCCAACATCATTCATTCCTCTGCTTGCTTGACTTTGCATGTGCCACCTCTGCGCAACTGCAGTCTGCCATGATATCTCAATTGACTCTATTCCTGATGACTCTGCGCAACTGCCACAGTCATTGTGCCTCCTGGCAGTAATAAAGAAAAGGAGAGGAAAAAGGAATGGAGAGCCAAAAAGAAGGGAAACAAATGATGTTTAGAAGGACTGCATCAGAGGTTGTTACTTTCTAAGAGCCAGAGGGGATGTTGGGGGATCCTGTTGTGACCTAGGCCACATAGCCTACTCGGCTGTGTCTCAGTCCAGAGGTGAAGGTACTTCCCCTCCGGCTAGCCACGGAGGCAACACTATCACCAATCCACTGCACACACACTCCAACAGGTTATGAGCCCTTAAAGTTGTTTTGCCCCTGAATACCAGTCATATCTGAAGAATCCCAATGCAACATACCGGACCAATCTCAACTTACCAACACAGAAGACCGGTTTTCTCCTGATTTATCTTGGTTCAACCTGAAGAAATATTCCAGGACCCTTTTTTCTTTTTCTTCTATTTTAATTCCCATCTCTATTCTACCTCACCCAATCCCGACTTGAAACTTCAACACCACAAAAAAAGGTGCGTTGCTTGCTGACAAGCAACGTCAAGGACACTGTGTGTAGCTCTGTTCATGCTTCACACCCAGCACAGCTCAACTTACAGCTGGGAGTACATAAATACCTGTGTTTAACCAGTCATCAAGGGGACTCATTTACATGTACTCCCCTTGATGTGTGATTGTTACATCCTTGTAATTCCCAGCTCAATGGTAACAGCCATAAAGCTGTATGGCTTGATGATGGCAGCCATCAAGCTCTGGAACTCAATGGCTTGGAACATCCATTGAGCTCCATAATTCAATGGTTGTGTCGGACATCAAGCTCTGTAACTTTATGGCCATGTTGACCATCAAGCTTTACAACTTGGCTGGCATGGACATTGAGCTCTATAATTCAATGGCCGTGCCCAACCATCCACATCCACAATTAACACAATGGCCGGGCACGGCCATTGAGCTCCTTGACTCAATAGCCCGGCCTGGTCATGGAGATTTCAAAACCTTCATGACCGGTGATGAAGGCATTGACATTATGGAGGTCACACCTTGATGGCCGGTCATTGAGGTCTTGGCACCTCCATGACCAGTCATCAAGGTGTCTGACACCACTTGATGACTGGTCATTGAGGTGTTGAAACCTCCATGACTGGTCATGAAGGTGTACACACCTTGAGGGCCAGTCATCTAGGTGTTGACATCTCCCTGAGTGGTCAATGACCTGTCATGTAGATGCCAATGCTTCAATGACCGGTCATTGTGGGGTGTTACACACCTTGAAGAGCGGTCATTGAGGTGTCAACACCTCAAAGACTGGTCATTGATGTGTCAACACCTCAAAGACTGGTCATTGATGTGTCAACCCCTCAATGACCAACCATCAAGGTGTGTAAACCTCCATGCCTGGTCATGGAGATGTCAACACCTCAATGACTGGTCATTGTGAGGTGTTATATACCTCAATGACCGGTCCTAGAGTCACCACACCTCCAATCACCATGAAAAAAATCGTCACTTGATATCAAGTGACATTACTAAACTTTGGTTACAGCTGCAAAGCTACTCCATTCCTACTCTTAATTTAATTTTGGTCTTCTTGATGTTCATTTTGAAAAATTCAGCAAAAAATGAGCATCAGCTCAGTGCTCACTGCAGTAAAACTCAGCCTGCTCAGCAGTTCAGCTCATAGCCAACTTTGGTGCAGTTCAGGGCTGAGGGTGGCCAGGAGCTTGGCATTTACTGTGGCATTGCCTAGCTCCCATTGGACCAAAGTTCAGGGATCCCCATGAAATAGATAAGTTCTCATTGAAACTGAGCCGAATTCATTCTACATAGTTTTAGGAAAATAGCTGGCTGGAGTTGGCCGGATGTCACTTGATATCAAGTGACAAATGTTTTTTCATGGTAAATGACTGGGTAACGGTAACCACTCAGCAAGTAGGCCAACCTGCTCGCCAAGCTGGTACCTTTGCCAGTCCAGCAAGTAGGCTGGCCTACTCCCTGGGCTGTTACAGGTACCAGCCCACCAAGCTGGCTGACCTGCTTGCCGAGCTGGTCCCAGTACCAGTCTGGCAAGGAGATTGACCTCCTCACCAAGCTGGTATCAACCTCCTCACCGGCTGGTACAGGCACACGGCAGGTGCAATTTGACGACATAAGTACACCGCTGTGGTTGTCCCTGGGACTCTTGTGGACCCTGCCATTGATGACAACCTGTTTTCAGGGCGGGCAGGGGCAGCCAATGTGCCAGCCATCATACAGGTGGTGGGGCGGGCTGTTTCGCACCGAAAGGTCGTAAGTGGACCACCACACCGACGACATCAACTAGGAAATGACATCATTTACCAGCATCCATTGGGTGAAAAAGAGGGTTTGATGTAGGGCTCAAACCAATAGCAACCTCCATGCGGTACCGCCCATGACGGGCGCTCATGATGGCACCTACCGCTAGTCCATATCCATCCTTGAAGAAGGCGGCTCTTGTGGATTAAATCACATATTTTGCAGTACCTGATCAATTTTTTTCACTAAGTTTTTTTTTTTTCAAAAAAGAAAAAAAGTCACTCTTTTTTTTGTGTAGCCTGAGCAACAGGTCAAAAATGACCTGGTGCAACAATTTTCTTGATTGAATTTTCTGGCAAAATGGAGCTTCCCAGGGACGCATCAAGCCTTAATCACAAGCTTGAGAAGGCAGACCTGGAGGTCATGTAGATATTTCATCTTGGAGGATGATTGGAAAAGTTTGATGAATAATCAGCCTTCTGGTCAACCCTTTGTCCTCTTGACTGAAAACTCTGAAAAATCCCTTGTTGACCAATAGACACACCTTGTGGTGAACGATTCGGTAATGGGGATGTACTGATTAGACCTCATTTGCAGTCCACTTGGCTTGGAAGAGTGCCATCACGCCTTTCCATCGTTGGGGTGACCTTGCTGGTCCCCCGGCCGGCTAAACCGGACAATTTGACGTCCTACCTACACGGACAACAAATCGACGCGGGGGATCTTCTAGGTATGCGTGCGCTGTGTACCAGCTTGGTGCGGAGGTCAACATCCTTGCCGGGCTTGTACATGTACCAGCCCGGTGAGGAGGTCAACCTCCTTGCCGGGCTGGTACAGGTATTAGCTTGGTGGTGAGGTGAACATCCTTGCCAGGCTGGTACACATACCAGCTTGGTGAGGAGGTCAACCTCCTCGCCGGGCTGGTACACATGCCAGTTTGTCGAGCAGGTGAACCTGCTCACTAGCTTAGAGCATCTCCAACGGAGCTGCCATTGCGCGACCTGGAGCAAACTTTGGCGGCCCGCAAGGTGTAGTTGTCCTCCAGCGGAGCCGCGACAGAAGCTGCCAACAATGGCGGGGGTGGACCAATCCCGCCTTCGGCTGCTACCTTTGGCAGCTTTGCCCGCCAGGGATCCACCCCCGCCATCAATTGACAGTCCATAAATTGGACAAGTGTGACACATTGGTGACACTTTGGGACATCTGCTTGCAGCCCACCAAAGCCAGGCCGATCCACCCCCCAACCGTTGGAGATGCTCTTAGCTAAGTCCCTCTGTAATGTGGAGGGGGGACGCTGTCCCGCAGTGGTCAGCAAGCACATGCTTCACCACTCAGCCGCAGACGGAGGGTGGGACTTAGTTAAGAGGCCTGCTCACCGGGCTGATACCTGTACCAGCCCAGGAAGCAGGTCATCCTGCTTTCTGGACTGGCACATGTACCAGCTTCGTGAGCAGGTCGGCCTACTCGCCAAGCTGGTACAAGCCCAGCGAGCAGGTAGACGTGCCCACTGGGCTGGTACCAGCTTGGCAAGCAGGTAGACCTGCCCACTGGGCTAGTACCAGCTCGGCAAGCGGGTAGACCTGCCCACTGGGCTGGTACCAGCTCGGCGAGTGGGTAGACCTGCCCGCTGGGCTAGTACCAGCTCGGCAAGCAGGTAGACCTGCCCGCTGGACTGGTATCACTACCAGCTCGGCGAGCAGGTAGACCTGCCCGCTGGACTGGTACCGGCTCGGCAAGCAGGTAGATCTGCCTGCTGCCGGTTACTGGCTATGTGTAATGAATTTATGTAAGCTGTGCATCTATGTATTTATGTACCACTTCACAAAGGAAGCATTGGGCAAAGCTACAGACAAGCTACACCCAGAGCTCCCTTGATGTTGCGTGTTGACAAGCAACGCACCAGCAACCATGGTGCGATGGATCCCTACTCTGGCGCAGCTTACGGTCAAATTCGGCTTTTCTTGGCGAATTTGAATCTTGTACTGGGACCGTTGTTATTTGCATCCCCCTACGTCGGCCTTCTTGGCGCCCCTCAGCCTTCTTTCAATCACGTTGGACTTCCCCCACAATCCAACCGCAGTGTTTTCCAGCAATCATCTCTCAACCGCGGTGTTTTTCAGCAATCACTACCTTGGAATCAATCAACCCACCCCTCTCGTGTTTGGAAGATGCATGCCAAAGAATCTCAATCAGCCCGCCACCCGCCATACATTGCTTCAAGAAAAGAATATGTGCTGCACCGCCCCAAAAGTTGTGTACCCCATCAATCTACAAGTCAACCAAACAATCTTAGGCTAGATCATCAGTGTTCAGACCACATTTACAGCGCTACCCAACCATGATAACTGCTTGTGCAACTGTCAACAGAACAATGGCCCCAATCAAAGTTCATCAAAGGCCCCTGAGAAAAAAGATGTTGCCGGTGAGAACAAGAACAAAATGGACGTCCGTCCTGAACAACTCAACCGAGTGCCCTGCTAGCTCTGCCAATACTGTAGAAGATCCCAACAAAATTGTTGAAAGTATTTTGGATGCTATTGATTTTGATGATTGATCCCATCTCATTATTGATCTTGGTCCAAAGGCTGGAGATCCAATTATTTCCCACCCAGTCACCGTGTCAGCCATGTCCCCTGCAGTTTCTTGCTCTTGAGGCAGTCACACCGCCATTGGCATGAGTCCCCCTGCCCAAAACCCAGGTCAAAATCACCATGACCAACCCTCTCTGCTTGACAATGCCGGCACCAATCTCTTGGAACCAACTTCCAGTCAACTTATCTCAACATCAACTCACACAATGAATCCTGAACTCGCCGTTTTGGATCATAGCCTGGAAAGTGAAAAATTGGCCCAAGCCCCTCCCCAGCAACTACCATCCAGTGCCAACCCCCTATCATTTTGTTCAATCTCCTGTTTCCCATGTTCTTGTTCCATATCAGCATGTTGCCAATTTCTACTCTCAAAATACCTCTCGGCCTCCTTGTCCACCTGGCACTTGATCCCATCAAAATATCAGTGAACAACCTCCAGCTACATGTCACAGTTATTTCCCACAGTCCCCTTCCGAGTTTCAGAACCCATGCAACATTCCCCTTCCGCCACATGTTCCACTGCCCCATTTCCCATATTTTCCTGCTCCACCAACTCATTTTCATTATCAGTATCCACAGCCAGAAACTCCCCATTATCAACATCCCCTTCCTTGTCCACCACCCCAGATGTAGTCAATGACAACTTTAATCATGATCAACAAAGCATCTCCTTCAATCACAACAATGATATCAACAACTTATTGCAAGACTAACCTGAACTCCGCTTTGAAGACCTCAACTTGGAACCAAACATCCATTATCCCAATCATCAAGAATACAACACAGAGCAATAGCAACAGCAGCACTTTGAGTCCAAAGATCATCAAGATGCCCCACGTGAACAATTTGACTATCAACAGGATGACCCAGGTGATTATGATAATGGCAGAGATGATTTCCATTACAATGATGGAGGTTACAACCATGACAACTATGATAATGATGGCTACTATGATGATTATGATTAGTTTCACATTTTTTCAAGTTTATCATTTTTTTCTCCATCATTTTTTTTCTTTCTCTTCCTTCCAAATATTGTCTTTCATTTTGTATGTAGTTGGAGCCCCAGCTAGGTTTCTTAGAGCCTTTCCACGGGGGTGGGTGTTGTGACCTAGGTCACATAGCCTACTTGTCAGCCTCTGTGATGCCAAGGACTAGAACCTTTTAGCTACACAAGGGGATAAGAGTGCAAATGATGGGTAGAGTGGATTATTTTCACGTAGAAAAGTAGTGAAAAAGAAGATATAAAAGAATATAATTCTTTTACAGAGGGGCCAGCTGGTTCAGGGGTGTTTGTAGGTGCCCTCTAAATCAGAGATCTGCAAAGAAGGGTGGTATCTGATTAAGCAAACAATGGGTTTCTGCGTAACAGAAGGTGGTACCAAAGTGCTTTCCAATTAAGGAACCAGAATGGGGACAGAAGGATAAAAGAAGTACTCACTGTTGCTTCTTTTACGCCAAAAAGCCACGTAGGGGTGTGAAGTAGAGATGCTGGGTAGATTGGTTGGTTTCTGCGCAGGAGCTGGAAACTTTGAAGGGTTGATTCAAGGAGGAACACCACGGATAAAACAGGCAAACAGAGCAGAGTAACTGAAAAAAGGACAGGACATGGTGTAACTGATTGACTGTAATATAAATTGATGATGGGGAACAACTTTTGGCGTGGAAAGAGGGCTCTATATATAATAATTTCACTCATAGTAGAGGACCTTTCTGCCTGTGTGCGTGTACTGTTGATCAGAGAAAGCTTGGCCCTGCCCTCGTGCACATTCAATAAATATTCTGACCAATATTTGCCCTTCTGGCCTGTATGCAAACCGGCGGAGCCAACGGCAAGACCTGTAATGCATCACATAACCCATATGTATACATGTACATTTTATATGCATACATATGCACTTAAGCTGCACATGAGCCGTTGGTGAAAATCTCTGATGCCCACCTGCTCAACCGGCCCGTCCCAACCAACCGGCTCCCATCTATTTGTCAGGTAGGTATTTCCCTTCCCCCATACTGCTCACACCCCATCCGTCTTCTGCTCCTCCCACCTCCTTCCCCCCACCCCATGTCACCGGTTGCTTAACCTACCCTTTGCAACAGAGGGCGTGCAAAGCGCATCTGAGCTTGGGCGTGCGAAGCGCCCACTGCTACCGCAAGGGGATTAGGTTAAGAACGGATCAATCCCTTGGCTTCCTGATTGCGATTGCGCTGACATCTCCACGCCACTCCTAAATGACAATGCTAACTAACTCACCTTCCCCATTCCCTTCCCCTCGTGCTCTAAATGAAAATGCTAACGCCTGATTCCAGCATGGTATTTGTGAAATACAGCCCGGACATCAAGGCAGTGGCTGTGAAGCTACTGATCCAAGGCAAATCACCGCAGACTGTCAACAAGCTTCTCAAGGCAAAAATCTCCAACAAATCCCTATGCCAATGGAAGGATTTTTGGACCCGAACCAACTGTGTCCTACGCAATGCTTTGCTATACCTCCTGTGTGGTTTTCCCCTGGAAATAACAGTCAAGGAACGAGAAGTTGTCTTGGATCTGATTGACCAAGACCCAACAATCTACCTTGACAAGATTCAAAAGGCAATAATGGAAGCCTCTGGTGACGTCTTCCCCCTCTCAACCATCAGTGACGACATCAAGAATTGGCTTGGACTTACCAGAAAGGTGGCCTGGCATGTCAACCCCGCCCAATGCCCAGTCAAGCAGGCCCTGTGGTTGCAAGAAGTTGCGGATATGCCGGCCAACTACCTAGTGTTTGTTGGTAAGCTACACCCGCAGGGTTTCCCAATGATCAACAATCAACCCTCTGCTAACATAATCCTTATGCCATAGACGAGTCGGCTGTGTGTCTTGAGACATAGCACCGTTGAATGGGTTGTTCCGCTCGTGGCGCCCCAACTAACCGCGTTCAGCGGCAATCCAGTACAATCCGGTTTAGTATGCTCCCAGGGGTCTCAACCGATGGGCTGGTTGCGGTGACGGTTCAGCAAGGCTTGATTCAACGATTGGATTTTGAGTACTTTTTGGAATACGTCTTGGTGAGCTGGCTGACCTTGGTTTCAAAGACAAAATTGTATTTGAACTGTTTCAGTTGATGCAATATGATCTTTTTTCAACAGATACTGTTCATGAATTCCCTCCCAGGGCCGCGGAGTGTAATTGTCATGGACAATTGCAGGATACATCACGGAGGACGCATAGGCCAGATATGCAAGCAAAATAATGTCGTCCACATGTACCTGCCTCCATACAGTCCCGACTTCAACCCCATCAAGAAGGGCTTTGCGGTGATCAAGAGCGATCTTAAGAGGACCCAACCTCTATCCAATTCACCCGAGGACAGCAAGGTTATTTGGGAGAAGGTCTCCGACATCTTCATCCCGGATCTGATGGAGGCTTTGTTCCGTGACTGTGGTTATTAGCAACTGACGGCGGGGACAAGCAACTGATGGCTGGGACAAGAAATGCTGGCACGGTATTGTTGCAGATCTGCTATGTTGTGTTGTGGTTGCACACATCTGCTTCTTTTTCTTCCTTCTCTTATTTTCTTTCTGCTGCTTGCTTCCTTACATTTCTCTCACATATGTTTGCGATACGGCTTGTGTATCTGAATGCCTCTCCATTTCTCTCATGCATGTGGTTGGCCTCTCTATCTCTCTCATACATGCGGTTTCTATAAAACAACCTGGGTTGTTTTCTTGCGGCGACTCAATAGCAATGCCCATCGGCTCTTGCTTGAATGAACAATTAAAAAAAAGTGGTCTTCTCTTGCCACTGGCTCAATAGCAAAGGCCATTGGTGCTCACTTGCCTCAACAATGAAATGCCCATCAAACACTGGTTTGGACTGGCGGGTGGCCCCAATGAATGGAGAGAAGAAAGCAAACCGTGGCTCTTGGGTGTGCCGTGTGCCTCACCCTTTTGAGACACAAACCCCAGCAGTGCATTCATTTCTGCACACAAACAATACTTTCGCTCACTATGATTCTCTCTTCTCTCCTCACTATGATTCTCTCTCACACATAATCTGCATATTGCAGATGGGCATGGAATGATGCAATGGATCAGACAGTCATATTGCTTGAGGGGGGAAAGGAAAGGGTGGGCATAGAAAACCTATGCTGGCAAGAAACAAAGACATCGCACATGTAAATATGGGCATAAGGGGGGGAGAAACTACATCAAAGGGTGCTAGATGGGATTATGGGGGGATACACTACATCACTGGGGAGCTGATGTTGGGGAAGTAAAGAGAGAACAACAGAGGCAAAGCAGGCATGGAAAGTTACACCTCAGGGGATTCTGCGCGGACCTCGTTGTCAGGAGAAAAACCCTTGATCTTGCGAACACCTCAATAGATGAGGCGCTCCGGGCCAGCCTTGATCCCGTGGCCAATGATGTCACATTCGTCCAAATCACAGAAATGAGTCCAGTTTGTGATGTTGTGGTCACGAAGTTTTCACATTGTGTGGAAATTGTCAGCCTCTATCCCGCAGAAGTCCAGTAAATCCGCAATGCTGATTAGGTTGCTAGTTTTATCAGCTTTGGCCGCTGGCTCGCCTATGCAAAGGTGATTCAATGCCTCCAGGTTGACAGGCCTGACTACTGGGCTGACACGCGGGACCGCTGAAGGCCCAGCCTGGCGGCGTCGATTGTATTGGGTGAACCCGCAAAGGACCTCAATTGATGAGCTTGCCAAAGCCCCGCGCAAGACCTTGAATGATGTGGAGAGTGACGCAGACACTGACAAGGTGTCAGTGTCCTCGGTTTGCTTGTCAATGCGGCGTTTAGGCGGGTCACCAATCACACTGACATCAGCTGATTCAGTGTGATTGGTAGAAAGGTTGGTGGACGTGGTTGGAGTGTCCTGGGGGGTGGGTAGAAAGATCCGGCTAGCTGGGGATCCGGTGACGTCAGAGGCAGGGGCAAACTTGAGCTTGGAGGGCGGTTTGAAAGAACTCGCGCTTTGCCACTCAAAGAGTGGACTTTCCGGGGGGACATTGAGGGTGACATTTGCGTCCTGGCAGGACATCTTGTAAGCCCAAGCCCAGAGGGCCTTGTGACCGAGCCAAATCCAGAGCCCGTCCCCGGATGGGTGCATTGCAAATTCTCCCTTGGAAGAAGGAGCCCCGCAATCCAAGCGCTTCATCAGATGATGTTTGCGCAGGTTGACGGCGTGGGGGGTTGCGGGGTTCTCCACCTTGGCGTTGGGCTGTGCAGAGGGAGGGACTAATCAGACGCTTTCAAACGGTCACACCATTCAGACAGCCCGACTTACATTAGCAGTCAGACAAGCTTGGGTCTGTTCCAACGGGGCGCGTTCCTCCTGCGTGCCATTGAGCATAATGAGCATTGCATTGGCCTTGGCATCCTTTATATGGGGTAGTCATGGTTAGTGTCACATCATGCGGAACCAGAAAAGAGGATTGAATGAAACACTGACCATGGTTTGATTGCAGGCAATGATGCAGGGATCTTGTTGGTGAATGCGGATGCTGATGGCTCAAGCCGGGTAAGCAAGCTCGGCAGCTTGGGCAAAGGTGGTCCAATCAGCTTTGGTCTTGATGTAAGCCTTCTTGCTTGACCCATTGTTGAACTGAGGAATTTTCGAGATTTGGAGAGAGAGAAAAGAAAAGGGGCAGCGAGATTTCAAGGCTCACTGGAAAGGCTTGGTGCGCGGAAAAGGAAGGAAGAGCCAATGATCTTTTTATTCACCGGGCGTGCGCACGCCTAAAGAAAGCGGCGTGCAGCCGCTGCACGCCCCTTTGGAAAGGCGTGCAGGGGCTGCACGCCAATCCCCACACGCTGCACGCCATGTGCACACCTACAATAGGCGTGCATACGGCGTGCAGGCGTGCCAAACAGGTGTGCAGAGCCTGCACGCCTGTCTGGAGGGCGTGCAAAGCCTGCACGCCCTTTGGACAGGTGTGCAGGCTTTGCACGCCTGTGGGCTCACGTAAGCCTCTCGATTCAAGAGGCTTACGTGAGCCGCGGTACCCTTATGAGGGTACCGCGGTACCCTTATAAGGATACCAAAGTACCCTTATAAGGGTACTTCGGTACCCTTATAAGGGTACAGGTACCCTTATAAGGGTACAGGTACCCTTATAAGGGTACTTTGGTACCCTTATAAGGGTACTTTGGTACCCTTATAAGGGTACAGGTACCCTTATAAGGGTACCGAAGTACCCTTATAAGGGTACTTCGCATACCCTTATAAGGGTACTGTACCCTTATAAGGGTACTTCGCGTACCCTTATAAGGGTACAGGTACCCTTATAAGGGTACAGGTACCCTTATAAGGGTACCTGTACCCTTATAAGGGTACTGTACCCTTATAAGGGTACAGGTACCCTTATAAGGGTACCTGTACCCTTATGAGGGTACCAAAGTACCCTTATAGGGGTACTTTGTACCCTTATCGCCGGGCTCACGTCAGCCTCTTGATTCGAGAGGCTTACGTGAGCCTACAGGCGTGCAAGGCCTGCACGCCTGTCCAAAGGGCGTGCAGGCTTTGCACGCCCTCCAGACAGGCGTGCAGGCTCTGCACGCCTGCTCGCCTGCTCGCCATGTGCACGCCTATTGTAGGCATGCACATGGCGTGCAGCGTGCTGGGAATGGCGTGCAGCCCCTGCACGCCTTTCCAAAGGGGCGTGCGGCGGCTGCACGCCGTGTTTATTAGGCGTGCAGATGGGCGTGCGCACGCCCTTCGGGCGTGCCGCTATCAAGCCCCAACTGGTTGACATGTGGTTGCAATAATGAATAAAAAAGAGTAATAATGAATAAAAACAATGTAATGAATAAACAAGAGAATTCTATCTCTTTCACAACTCCAGAAGACTGGCATGACTAGATTTATACTACTACTCAAGGTACTTCAGAATACATGGTGTGCATAAAAATGTTCTAGCTAGCTCACTAGTGCTGAAAAGGAATAATTCTTAATTGAGAAATAAAAGGGGATTTTGGAATGAGTAGAAGGAAAAAAAAGATTTCAACACCCATACGTCCGATCGCTGGTTATCACAGCCTGCCAAGTGACCAAGCCATTGTTGTTGTTCTTGGTAATAGCTTCAGTCAGGTAAGGACAAGAAGCACCCACCAGCAGGGTGAGTTTGCGTTTGGCAAGTCCCAGTTGGTCGGAACAAGTTGCCAGTTGGGCAGGGGGAGCTTTGACACAACCTTGGTCCACTTGGGGGGCGCTTTTCCTTGGACGGACCCAGCGGACTTCTTGACAGTGGCTGGAAGGCTTGCGGACAGCCAGATGACGTACTCAATGCTCAAGCGGACAGAGCGCGCGGTGGACGGTGGAGCTTGCCTGCGTGGCGCGGCTGGGGCAGGGGAAGGGATGGCAGCTGCCGAGGAGACCACATTGATTGCTGGCGTGGCTAAGGCCACAGTAACTACAGGGGCGGCTTTGGTGGTGGTTGCGGATTGGTTGCCGGCGCCGAGAGGGGAATTGGCATCTGAATTCCTGTCGAGGTTGTCAACCTGAGTCATCCGGAACTGGGTGGGGATTTCCCATTGTTTGGCTTGATTGGCTTCCAGGCGGGCAAACTGGAAAGGACTGACAATCTGGGTTTCGGGTACAAGGACGTGGTTACGGGTGGTGGGATTTATGGTGTTGAAAACCTTGTTGATGAACTGCTGGAGAACCGGATGGGGAGATATTGGGCCGCTTTTGAAGGCCAACTGGAGGGCGGCCAAGTTGTGGGTGGTCAGATGTGGCTTGGAAGCCATGTTGAGTCCCGGCGGGGTGGATTAGCAGAGATGGAGTTGAAGCCCGGCAGAGGTGGTGGTACAGAGTATGGGTGTTCATGTATAGCGGGTATCATGGGTGGGCGGAATGGCATACAGGGTTCAAGGCAAACATTTGATGCAAATATTTGCTTTGAATATTTGCCCATTATTTGGACCTTGGGACAAGCTTTCCTGCAACAACTGTAGTTACTGGATTTCAGCGCAATGTGGCCAATTTGGGAGATTGGCACTAACAAGGCTCATCTCAATGAAAATGCTGGTCATTATTTCAGCGTCACAAGTGCTCTTCATGAACTTTATAACCTATTTGGTCATTGTAACTAAGGTACATAGCAACACTGACGTGTAATTGTATCTGAAATGGGCCACAAATGGCTATGGCTAATCTTTAAAGGCCACTCTGGCTATGTTACTCTTATGTATTCAAGTTTTTTATTAATGAAACCTTGTAAATAAACCACGTAGAATCTACTTTTACCCTAGTTACACCTATACATATGTGGTAACTAGGGGATTAGCTATTTCCACACATTTGGCCAATTTCCAATTGGATTGTATAATCCACGCACGGGGTTGGAGGTTTAAACCCCAATTGGGCCTAACTCTCAAACTATAAACAACACCTCAATTATAAGTCCATAATTGGTCCTTTCACATACAGTATACATACATAACAATTACATACGTGTGTAATGTGCATCTGTGACACGTGGATGTGGCCAATTCTTATGGGTACTTGGTTCAAGGTGAAGGAGTAGGAATTTAGGGGTACTTCCAGTGAGGGACCCTACAATAATTTGCATGAGCATTCAGAATATGACATAATACTACAAGTTATCCTCAAGGTTTAGAAGTTATTAGTATTTTTTTGTAAAAAGTGTTTGTTATTTTAATATAGTACTTATTTTTATGGTGCCAGGACTTTGCTAAGTTTCTTGGATAAAAATAAGCAGACTAAGTTTTGATGCATTATTAATCATATTAATGGGTCTTAGTAATAATGTATCTTTTTATTTGTTTGTATGTTACTTTTGTTGGGTTGGCTCTGACATAGTAGCAAGCTGACACTACTTGGCTGCGGCTCAGTCCGGAGGTGAAGGTACCTCCCCTCCAGCTAGCCACAGAGGCATCACTATCACTCATCCACTGCGCACACACTCCAACAGATCCGTCCAACCGGAATCGGCACTCATTGACAAAGACTGTTCAATCAAAAAATGGAGGAATGAGCAGAATCCAAGGTTTGGCTCCCGACTCATGGATAGCCTCAACTCATTGTGTACATAATCTGTATGGACATGACGCTTCCATAGATGAGCATATTTTAGATGCCTTGTGCATACATACTGGACCAGGATATTTATATGTTGGTGTGCGCCCTGGAGACGCAGCGCAGGTGTGTGGTACCGAGTTGTTTTTTTCCCTCTGTTGCAAGTCGCAAGTCACAAGTTTGCTACACTTTAAATTATTAACAACCTTCACAATCTTTCTACATAATCTTTCCACCAACATTGCTTCAGAATTAGTTATCAAAATGAGCAAGCCAGTCAACAACCCAACTGCCACTCCAGATGAATCAACTCACTTGACTCCCAAGGCAATCCGTCAGCAACAAAGGAAAAAAGTTTCTTTCTGTTAAAAAATCACACATACCAAGGTGTTGAACAATTTCAAAAATCTTGCTTATTTCCAACAGGTTTAGTTGATCAGAATTTTCAAAACTTGGAAAGAAAATGTGAGCAGGATGCTCCCAACAATCCGTCATATGCTATTGTGCCTGTTGATACAAATTGAGAAACGTGGAATGAAGCCCTTGATTGACTTACATTTAAGATTCTACCTCTATCACCGTGAAAAATCAATTGTCTCTTGTGTACAAGTGACATCAAAAAGTACAAAGGCCCCTTTTTACTCTGCTATGTCACTTGTATACAATAGACAATTGATTTTTCATGGTGTATGAAGACAGCAAATCCAAACACTCCCCAGATTGCTACACCACAGCCCAAGTCAACGTCCCCTTACCGTTTGGTGGAAGCGTTTCTTGAACGTTGTCTGTGCCTGCAAGCAGAAACATCCTGAACTGGTCCGCATATTCATAACCCCAATTGGTTTCTGGGGTTTGGTTTTTGCAGGCAATTCAGGGACGTTTGCCCACACAATTGACCGACAACAAGGGAGTTTCCCAAAGGACCAACCCATTGGTCAACCCGTTGTGGAACATTTATGTGTCCACTTTGCAACCTTGGACAAACGCGTGTTGGGACGTATTGATAGAGCACCTGCCTCCTCAGCCATGAAAAAAAATCGATCTCACAGCTCCTCGAACCCTTGACCTTTGCTGATCTTACTGGCAGACAAGTTGTTCTACCAGTATACCATCAATCATTATTGCAATTGTAAGTTTTGTTCAAATTGGGAGACCTGCTTCAAAGCTTGCCTGTTTTTTCACTATTCACTACAAGAAAATCTGCTTCAACTGCCACCAGTTGACATGCAGTTACTTTGATTTTACTTCTGCTGTTACTTGAATCTTACTCAAATAACACTACAAAACAACTTCAATGCACAGTCACTGTGCATTGTGCACAGTGACTGTGCAAGAAAAGTTTTTTTGAATTAACTTGGAAGTAAAAGAGTAGTAAGATGGGATTAGCCTGCATGTCAACTGGTGGCAGTTGAAGCAGATTTTCTGGTAGTGATTGCTTCTTTTTTATTGGTAAAAGTTGTTTTTATATATATTTTTGGTTTTTTTTCTGTCTTGAGTTTTTCTGGAGCGTTCAAGCCAACATGACTTGAATACACTTGATGTGTAAGTACATCAATTGTAACCCAGGATGTTGGCACAACTCATAGCCAACGTCTTACAGCCCACATTGTTTGTGGAACTGGATGTGAGAGCAACAACTTTCCCCTGGACAATTTCCAAGCCCCGTTCAGGGGACCTGAGGGCTGGAGGTCAATGTTCTGTTCACTTTCAGGACACCACTGTCCACTCAACGCTTTGTAACACGTTGAGCAGAAATTGGTGTCCTGACAACGCTTGCTCATGACTCCCCTGTCCCCTCAACGACTTTTGTGTTGAGGAAACCCAGGGGACCCGCCTGTCCCAAGACAGGCAAGTCTGGAACCATCTGGGTTCCCTGGGACGTTGGGGCACAAAATAACGTTGAGAGAGGGTCCATATAACATTATGGGACCCTGAACGCCACCTGGACACTCTCCTGGTTTCCAGGACAGTATTTATACTTGTCCATTTAGAAAGCATCCCACAGCAAGCTCATCGCTCCTGTGGTGTAGACTCATCCAAACTACGCAAGTATCTGAATGGCTCAAAACTTCAACTTATCACAGAGATTCAATCAGAACTAGATCAAATTTTGGATCAACTTTTCTCATCAGCTGTTGGTATTCAACGCAGACCAGCTTCATTGCCGCCTTGAGCTGATGACCATGATTCAGGTAAATTCAAAGAATACAGACGTCCAGGATTATCACTTCAACTGAGTTCTTTAAAACAACCATTACTCTTGATGTTTCACCTTGCCTCTAGTATTATTGGAGATCTCAAAAACTCACCCCAAAGTCCTTGCTATCTCCTTGAATTTTGTCATCCAGGTGGAATTGTACAGAGTACGACTTGAGCAACTGAATCAATCAATCAAATACTGAGAGGGGTAGCTAGTCACAAATTTATCTTAATCCAACAGGATTGGGGTCAAGTATTAACCTCTCATGACCAACATACCGTTATGTTAACTTACACCATCCACCAAGCAATCCATCATCCAGAACCAGAAAATGAGAGTGAATTCTCCGATTTTGAGTACTCTGAGGACGACAATCTCACAAGACGGATACAGGAATACGCTATTCCACTTGCTCAATCTTTCATACCTGTCATCAAATTATCTAGACTATTCTTCAGAAAACTGGCTCTAGAAGGATTAAAGAAAACACCAACCAAATCATTCACTGATATGAATTCTCATTAACTGGAAAAATTGAGCAAATTGGCTGAAAATATCAAGTCTGATTTGTGTGATATTCATGCACATATAGTAGGATCACATGCAATCACTACTGCTCATTTCATCACTGGTTTGATTGATAAACTCATACACAGTTTCAATTCAATCTTACTGCTTGTCATTGTATACATTATCCCATTATTACCCAATTCCATCTCTTCACCAAATGAATTGCAAAACTCTCTTGTGGTGTGCAACAATCTCTTTGTGATTGCTGCTCAAAACTGTAAACGTGCTGCTCAAGCTTGCCACGCTGCAACTTTACTTTCTGAATCTGATGAGTGTTCAACTGAATGAGTTCAAATTTCAAAGAACAAGACCAGAACTGAGAGACAAAAAGATCAGAATGAGACACACAAAAAAGAACAGAAATACAATAAAAATCTAATCATAACCTGAGTGATACATATAGTTCTAAGCGGACAACTGAGGATGGAAGAGAGGACAAGTGAGAAAAAGCAGGACACGGACTGAGGAGTGACAATGCATTAGTTGAGGATCAAAGAATAGGAAGGAAAATGATGAGAACAAAAGAGATAATGAAAAAATAATGAAAAAAGAAGGTGGTTTTCAATTCTCACCAAGTTGAGAATGGACGAGACTCTCTTGATGTTGGGTGATAATTGAGCGAGAGGCCGTGAGTAGCCGATGGATTGAGCAGTTGTAGTGACCCTGGTCAAGGAAGCCAAAGTGGAGCAAGCGACGACGAGAGACTCCCATGTGGCGGGATGGAGCGGTTGAAGAGGGGCGAGATTTGATTGGGTTAGGTTTCAGATGATGATGATCAAAGTTTGCGTAAATGTTGCGCAGCAGACTGATACAAACTGAGATGTTACAGGAGAGTCATGTCGAGTTTCAACAATGAGGAATGAAATAAATGCTTTCTCTTGTCATTTTCTTTTTTCACTTGGAAACTGTTTTCATCTCTGTAATGTTTACATTCTCCCCTTTTTTTTGGACTTGGACTGTTGGGTGAGAAGAACATAAAATTGGAGTCTAGATTCAATCAAATAAGTTGATATCCATTGGGTAAGAGACTTGAAAAAACAGTTGCAAATGAAGCCTCGATCTTTTGAAGTTTGAGCAATATCGCCGAGCAAGGCTCAGGGAGTCGACTGTCAAGGCGTGGTAATTTCTGGTAATTCCTATGAACATGATGTTGGTTGCATTTACATGTATTCCATTTCCCTCGTGTAAATCCATTGACCCATCCCAGGCGCACATCAGTTTGATGTGTTTGCCAATTGGCTTTGTTCAGCTCAAAAGCTTTCCAACCTGTGGAATGTCCCTGGATCACCCACATCGGCGCTGCAGAGAGAGGGTGTAATTCAGGCTAACTCTTTGGATGAGTGATCTCGGCCATCCAAAGAGTTTTCCACTCTGGATGACCAGTCCATCCAGAGATGAAACTCAGATCTGGGTGACTAGTTCACGCCGAGATTTTCCTCTCTGAGTCTGGATCCGGCGTCGGTCATCCAGAGAGTTTTCCTCCCCGAGTGAACGAGTTGACCTCTTTTCTGTTTAGATCGCAGGTGTCAGTAAAAACCTGATTAATTTTCCATATTCAACAACTTCCCCTGGTCACCCTGAATCCTATCCTGACTTGAGATCTCCCTCTAACTGTTGAATGACCTTCCGAGAGGATGGCCCGTAAGAGCCTCTTAAGCATTGTGATTGTGAGTTCAGGAAAGGGCCTAGTGTAAACAAAATGATCAGTGATCACCAATGCTCCTGATCAATTGCTTCCTTTTTTCTACACTACAGAAATTTCCCCCCATTTCCATAGTTCCAGAAAATTATCCTGAAAGGCTCAGTATACAAAGATCATCCATTTGAATACGTCTTGACCCTCATTGATGAAGACTGTTTAATCGAAAAATGGAGGAATCATCAGAATTTAAGTTTGTAGTTCATCTCCGGCGCTGTCGATACGGGGCAAATTTTTTGACATAAATCCATATTTACAGCCGTTCTCATAAAGATTGTCGTGTCGGCTGGATCCACAGGCCAAAAAAAGGTTGGATTTTCTAAAAAAACTGAGCCAAACTTAACCCTGCAGCTGAATTACACACAGTTTGGCAGGGAAAGGGTTTTTTGGCAAATCCAGCCTTTTTTTGAGCTGGTAAATCCGAATAAGCTGGACAACCTTTGTGAGAACGGCTGTATTTATCGCAAAGTGGCTCCCGACTCATGGATAGCCTCAACTCATTGTGTACATATGTATTCTGTATGGCCATGACCTTAGCTTCCATCATAGATGAGCATAAGATGCCTTTGTGGAGTACATATTTCGTCATAACATACACCGGGATATGTCGGCGTCGGCCCGGAGACGCGGCGCAGCGTTGATGTTTTTCCCTCAGTCGCGGCCCACTTTGCCGCCCTTAACCTTCACGCTGAGTCTACTCTTCTGTCCACCAACATCGCTTCTCAGAACCAGCCATCGAAATGAGCGAACCAGCCGACAACCCAAATGCCACTCCAGATGAATCAACTCACTCGGTTCCCAAAGCCATCCGTAAGCAAAGAGGTAAAAATCATCTTTCGGTCTGAAAATATATGTACAACAAGAGTGTTGAACCATTTGAACTTGTTGTTTTCTCAAAAATCAACAGATTTAATCCATCGAGAGTTTCAGAACTTAGCAAACAAGTCTGAAGATTACGCGCCCTGGAATCCATCATGCCCTAGCGTGCCCGTTGATACGAATCACGAAATGTGGAATGGCACGCTCAATCGACTACAATTCAAGATTATACCTCCATTACGCCAACAGATTAACAGTCTACCCAAATTGCTCAACCCAGCCGAACTGCGAGAGGATACGAATGGCTCGAAACTGCAACCTATAGCAGAGCTTCAGTCAGATCTAGATCAAAGTTTAGATCAAGTCTTCTCAATCGCTGGTGGCATCAAAAACATACCAGTTTCATCACCGGCTCAAGCAGATGACAATGATTCAAAAGAATTTAAAGAATACAGGCGTCACGGATTAGCATTTCAGATTACTTGTTTGGTTCACCGAATGCGTTTAACGTTTTACCTTTGCTCTCGTACTATCGGAGACCTCAAAAAACCAACCAAAGTGACAAGTCGATCGGATCAAATTCGTCAATTAACTTTCCCCTGTAAACTGATGAATCGTACAACTAGGGCAACAGATGTCATCGATTGTATCATAAAATGGATAACGAGCAACGAATTCATCTTAATCCAAGAGCATTGGGATCCAGAATTATCTGCTCTTGACGACCACATTGCTGATTTAACTCAACTCATCAAGCAAGCACTCGATCGTCCAGAACCCGAAGAAAATGGCGATGTCTCTGACCCGCTTGCGAGGAGGATCAACAGACACGCTATTCCGCTCGCTCAATCTTTGATCCCTGTGATCAAATTATCTAGATTGTTCTTCAGGAAATTAGCTAAAGAGGCACTGAATAAGCGCCCATCAAAACCATTTACCGATATGAGTTCTTTTCAATTGAACACATTAAGCGAATCGGCTGGAGACGCCAACTTCGATTTCTCTGATATTCTTAAACTTCTACTTGGAACTGATGAGACGGTTGATACTGCTGAATCCATTACTCAAATAATCCATAAACTTATACGCCATTTCGATTCCAATTTACTGCTCGTTATCATGTTCATCATCCCTTTACTACCCAACCCCATCGCTTCACCAAATGACTTGCAAAACTCTCTTGTGGTGTGGAACAGTCTCTTTTTGATTGCTGCTCATAATTGTATTCGTGCTGCTAAAGCTTATAAAGCTGCTACTCGACCTGCTGAACCTCCTGCTGAACCTCAGGAATGAAATCAATGTTTTCTCTCTTTTGTCACCTTTTTTTTACCTCTCAATCACAAACTTGAAACTGTATTCATTGTCACTCACATCGTCCAGTCCATCTACCCCTGGCGCACATTTGTTTGATGCGTTTGCCAATTGCCTTGTGTCAGTTCAAAGGTTTTCCTTCATTCACATGAAACGTCTCTGAAGTCACCCCAGGCTCACATTTGTTTGATGCGTTTGCCACCTCTGGTCTGTTCAAAGGTTTTCCTTCATTCATATGAAAAGTCTCTAAAATCACCTACATCGGCACTGCAGAGAGGATGCGAACCAGAGCAACTCCTTGGATCCGCGGTCTTGGGCACTTAATTCGGAGTTTTCCACTCTGGATGACTGGCGTCGGGCATCCAGAGTGCTTTCCTGCAGGGAGGTTTCTTCCTCTTTGGTTGGCCAGTGCTGGTCATCCAGAGGGCTGCCTTCCCCGATGACATCTGGCCATCCAGAGAGGTTTTCCCTCTGCGCGGACTGAATCTAGTCATCCAGGAAAACTCCCACTGAGCTGACGAGAAGGGCAGGAGTTATTTACGGCAAGTTAAACATCATTTGTTGGATACTTTCTTAGTTACACTCTCAAGACATGTGGGCTTACCATATCGGCAGGTCAAAAAAAGCATAGTTTTCAAGTTTTGATTACACAAACTAGCCAAGATTGGGGGGCAAAGAAAGAAAAAAAAAAGCGCACAAAATGTTCAACCTCTACTATCAATCACCGATCATCATCCAGCACATACGAGAGACCAATACGGGCGATAGCGAAAAAGAGGTGGATGAAATCAAAAGAAAATCGTCAATCTATGCCTATAGAGTGACACTGAGAGCCAGGTAAGAATGGGTGAGAGTGGTGTGATTGGTGTCGGAAACATCAATCAACCATCTGACTGCCATAGCTGTGTCAAAGAAAAGTAGGCAGGGTGGGATGAGGATTAAAGCCGGGTGATGAAATAGTGACATCGACTGAAGAAATGGTCCGGTTAAAACTGTGATTGGATTGCTGCATCTATTCTGTCAAAAGGCTCATCGTCAAGGAGAAGAAAAGGAGGAAAAGGTGTGAAGAAATGTTGCGATCGTGGGTAGATGCGAAGTAACCGTGGAGGAAACAAAGTTCTCCGCGACCTTATCGATGGCATGCATGATTTATCTTGGCTTTAAAAATAATCATTTTGACCCCTTCCAAGGTGGATGAACGCCTCAATCCCGGTAAGGAGAGGCGAAGGATGAGTCACGGAAGGGGCTTCGAATGAGCCGATGGGTGGAGGTGGGAAGCGTTGATGGACCTCAGTCGTCATCATCCTGGCCATGAGAGTAGGAGCTCATCTTTGGGAAATGGTTTGGGGGAGGTCATCAGACTAGGAAGAATCTCAAGAGGCTGGTCAAGTTGGCTGAGAACTGACAAGCTCAAGATACGCAGAAGATATGACGCAGGTAGAGTCGAGTGACTGTGCTCTTTCGAAGTAAGCCTTGGCTTTACCAAACATGAGGTGTTCCGAAATAGCATCCAAATACTCTAACGAGACGCGGCTGAGGGATCAATCTAGGGGGGGGGAAGTGATAAATGCGAGGCCAATTTAGAGATGCGTACCATTGATTGTGAGAAGCTTGGGTTCGCTCTCATCATCAGGGTCATCAGAAGGTTCTGGAGGAGGGATGATGGAGAGGGTGACCAGGCCGGCATATTCATGCAATCCAGCATGCTGAGAACACGGAGGAGTGGACAGGCAGAGCTGGAGCTCATCAAACGCCTCTTTGAGTCTGCCGACGGACACCAAGACGGAAATGTACTCCATCAAGACCTTGGCGGTCTACTCGAGAGAAGCGAGTAGGAAGGAGAGGATTTCAAAACCGAGCTGAAGAGGGGAGTAGAGATAGATAGAGAGTGGTATTCGTGGTACAACAGACATAAAAACATACCTCCTGGTCGGAGAGATTTCGACAGGTCTTCAGGTAGCTCAGATGGTTATCGACTTCCGATGGATCCGAGAGGGATGTTGGAAGGGGGAGATGCATAACACGGAGACCAAGGTCCCACAGCATGGCGAAGTCAACCTCTCGACATCTGATGAGGATAGACCAAGTCTGTCTAGCCTGGTCGTGCTGCTTGCGCAACAGACACAGTTGAAGAAGATCAAAGAGACGACGGATATGGAACTTGCGGGCTCCACCGGTGGTTGGGTTGAGTGAGAAGCGGTCTTGGGATCTTCTGTTGGGAAGGAGTTCGAATATACAGCCGCTGCTAGAAGAAGAGGAAGTCATTAGGTGGAGTGGAATGGGCAATATTTCATTGCGTGGTTTCTTTATGGTGGTGGTGGTGTGGATTTTTTTTTTGTTCATTGGCTCGCCGGCTGAAGGGGCCTTTTTGTAGTGAGCCAGCCCACCCACAACTCAGCCGCATATTCCAGACTGAGTGCAAATTGAATATGCATTATGGAGTGTTTTCCGCATATTGAATATCGCACTCATATTCACAAGAGAAGTACATACATACACAACCAGTGAGACTACATACTGAACCCAACCCACTACTTCACTATGACTTCGAATAAAACTACCCAGCAGCAGCATCACCACCGATCAACACTATCCCAGAATAATAAACGATTCAAAGCACGACACGCAACTAAAGGATCCCTCAAACAAGTCGCAAAAGGTAGATAACACATTCTTTACACCACGAAAAGAGATTAGTCGATCAACTGATGATCTATCTATCTCGTATACTTCTCTTCTCATCCAGGTAGACTAGAGAAGCAATCAAGCAACATAAAATCATCAAAACATGCAAGCCAGATCGGACAGAAAGCGAACCGAAAGAATCATGCAAAACAACTCCAAGCACACAAAGCCGCCCTCCAAGCAAGTTCTCAACGAGTATTCTCGGGGCCCAACCCAGCTCCAAGAGTCATCGCCATCCTAGCACTCTCTCATGATATCGACCCGTTATCTGACGTATTGAATCCGATTCGATCCGCTTTCAGTTTAACTGATCCTATCGATCCAGATTCTCCCACTATCACTTTCACTCTGCCCAACTCATCACGCTCCTCCCCAAGCTTACTCCAGTTCATTCTCATCCCACATCGTACACCACTGGGACAGGTTCTCTCTACCGTCTCTGCTTCCGACTTCTTGATTACCTCCCTCTCAGCAGTGGAAGAGGTCACAGCTTGGGGTGAATCTACCCTCAGGGCTATTCAAGCCATTGGGGGTCCAACTCTGGGCGTACTTGGACTCGTATCCCATCTCGAATCATTGAGCGGTACAAGAGAAACACACAAAACGCGCGAGAGTCTCACCAGTTTCTTGAGATACTTCTTCCCGGAGTCTATCCTACTCAACCGGATCGTTTCAGTTGACAAACACGAAGAATTGTTAGTGGCTGTCAGGAGCATACTCGCGAAACTACCCAATCGAGCTTTAAACGGTCTTCCCATCGGTTGGAGGGAGGGGAGAGGTCGAATGGTGACCGAAAAGATTGACTGGGAAGATGGAACTTTGAAATTGACTGGTCACGTACGAGGCGGAAGGTTCAGTGCGAACAGATTAGTCCATTTACCCTTCTTCGGAGACTATCGTGTCAGTACGATCACTATGGCCGAAAACGGGAAGGTCGTATCAACTCGTACCGATGAAGAAGCGGACGACCTCGTATCAGAGAATTGCCCTTCCGCTGGCGACGAGCTAATGGCCGAACAAACGTGGCCCACCGAAGAAGAAATAGCTAGTGCACCAGCAAACCAGCAGGGGATCGCTGGTCCTAAAAAAGCGAGACGGGTCCCCGTGGGTACCAGTGAATATCAGGCTGCATGGATCGTTGAAGAAGATGGTGAAGGTTTCGACGATGAGGACGAGGAAGACGCAGAAATTGAAGGCGATGTCGAGCTGGAAGATCCACGTAATAATCTACCTGAAGAGGATGAGGATGATGATGACGAGGATGAGATGGAGGACTTGGAAGTGAACAATCAAGCCGGCTCGTCCAAGGATCTGCACTTTATGGATCTATCAGACGAAGCTGAGCAGGCCGATCTGGCCCAGTATCGAGCCGAACGGCAACGAGAACGAGACCGTGCGGCGAAGGAAGACGAGGAGTTTCCAGATGAAATCGATACGCCTTTAGACGTCGCAGCTCGTCAACGGTTCGCAAGATATAGAGGAATGAAAAGTCTGCGAACCAGCGACTGGGACCCCTACGAAAATCTACCCGTCGAATACGGAAAGATCTTCGCATTCCAGGGTTGGAAAGCCATGGGCCGGAAACTGGCTCAGAAAGCCAACGAACGGGAAGCAGGAGCCGTAAGAGCATTTTTGAACTTGTTCTACGCTAAATTTAGTTCCCACTATCCATGAATGAGTTGGATCGCTAATTCCAGCATTTTCTACATCCTATCTTTGCTAACAAAAAAAAAACAGGGGCCTGGTATGTACATCACCCTCCACATTGAGCAATTCCCACAATCAGGGTTTGAAGCATTGGCCGCATCTCACCAAACACTGGTCGCCTTTTCGCTTCTCAAACACGAGCACAAATACTCGGTGATGCACTTCACTACGCAACGGAACACGGAATTCGAGGGAGAGATCAAGTCCAAGGACCCTCTGATCATGTGTGCGGGATTCCGGTTCTACGAGGTGCGGCCCATCTGGTCGCAGCCGTCGGTACGCGCAAGCAACAATGTGCACAAGTTTGAACGCTACCTCCGTCCGGGAAAGATGAACATCGGGAGCGTGTACATGCCCGTCACCTTCGGCTCCACCACCCCCGTGCTCGTCTTCAAGCAGGAAGAGGACCCCGACTTGCCCATCAGCTTCGTCGGTAACGGCACCCTGGTCGGCAGCGACCCGCAGAGGATCGTAGCCAAACGCATCATCCTGACCGGCCACCCATACAAAGTCCACAAGAAAACAGCCACCATTAGATATATGGTGAGCAGACGCCCTCGATCAATTTCTTGTTTCCAAGTATCCATCACCACAACCCCCATTGATTTGTTTGTCTGTACCTTTTGTTGTTAGTTTTTCAATCGTGATGATATCGAGTACTTTAAGCCAATTGAGCTCAAGACGAAGAAGGGGAAAGTGGGGCACATTAAAGAGCCGCTCGGAACCCATGGATACTTCAAAGCCAAGTTTGACGGGATGATTGACCAGATGGACACGGTCTGCTTGGCCCTCTACAAGCGGTGTTTCCCCAAATGGTCCGCCACTAAGCTCATCACCTTGGACCACCACCTCTCTACCGCTTTCTTTAGCCTGCCTCCTTCCGGATCTGCTCGTCCTCCACTCACCGCTCAGGTCATGGAAATCGACGGTTGACATTTATCATACACTTCTGATCTATCTTCTCTCTCGCTGCCTTCCTTTCCGTTACGTGGTTGTGTCCGTGTGTTGTGTTCTCATTTATCTAATTGGACGTGCTCGAGGAGAGCCGAGAATGAAAATTTTAACTATGACTTTTCTTTCTTTTTGATGCTTTATGTTTTGTCTGTCATCGGGTTGAATGCAAAGATGAAAAAAAAAAAAAAACATGTTGTTAAGAACATGAGAGAATGAATCGTCCATGAAACTGTTCACAAACAAAACTCTCACTATATTGGAATATTGCTACGCTAACTGAGAGTTGTGGTAGCTTCTCTATTTAATTCTGCAGGATTCATCGGAGGAACAGGTTGGATTCTTTCCTCTGAAGGTGCGTTGCTCAGAGAAGATAAATAGACAGTCAGACGGAGACCTGACTTGTTTCATAAAAACAATGACGAATGACAAGTTGTTCAATATAAAAATCTGAACAGATTTGGACTGACACCTACAATCTAAACGGAAAGGCAATGTTCCATGTAAGGAGCCTACGCACAGGTAAAAATCACTTTACAAGTGTGGGCTTCTATTTTTGGGACTGCAAGTAGATTGTGGCGGTAGGTAGGATTTTTTTGAGGCTATCGGAAATGATGATACATTACGGAACACAGTGATGAGACTGGTCACAAGAGAGAAGTTACATACATGAGAATATAGAGAAAGTGATAAAAAAAAACATTTCATTCATCGGTATCAACAGGTTGAGAGTCAGCTTTGTAAGATTGAGCAGCACGAATACAACGATGAGTCGCAATTAAAAAGAGATTGTTCCACATGACAAGATAATTTTGCAAGCAACTTGGTGAATTGATAGAGTTGGGTATCAAGGGGATGATGTACATGATGGCAAGCAGTAGATTTGAATCAAAACGGTGTATAAGTTTGCGTATTATCTCCGTGATGAAATCAGCAGTTTCAGTTTCATCATTTTCATTAGATCCTTTCAGAAATCTGATAATATCCGAGAAATCACAAGCAATAAATCCTGCCGATTCGCTCAACGTCTCTAGTTGATAAGAATTCATATTGGTGAACGATTTTAATGGAATTTGGTGTAATCCGTCTCGAGCTAATTTTCTAAAGAATAGTCTAGATAGTTTGATGACAGGTATTAAAGATTCGGCCAAAGGAATAGCGCGTTTGTCTAGATCTGGTATTATAAGCTCGTCAGCGGATTCTTCACCGTCGTCCGTGGATTCTACATCTACTTGATGGATTGCTTCATTGATGAGTTTGGTTACTTGAGTGATGTTTCCTTCATGACTGGATAATTCTGGACCCCATTGCTCTTGAATGTTGATAAATTCGTGACTCGCTAGCCATTTGATTAAATCATCAATCGAGTTTGCTACTATAGTTTTAAACATGATCATTTGATCTCCAAGATTTAGTTTATGAATTGGTTGCGAATTACTTGTTGTCGTCACTCTGGTTAGTTTTGTTAATTGTCTTATCGTACCAGAGCTCAAATCAAAGATAAATCGTAAGGCATGATTCAGGCTATGGAGTTTGAAAAACACTCCACGACGTGTGAATTCTTTCATTTCTTTGAGATCCTTGTCATCTACGTCAGCTGGTGAAGGAATTGGTCTTAGTCTAATACCGGCAGATATCGATAACATTTGATCTAAACTGTGGTCTAGTTCTGATTGAATCTCGGTGATCAGCTTGAGTTTTGAACCGTTCAATATATCGTCTTGTAGGTCAGGTGGGTTGAGTAATTTGGGTAGAGTATTAATTTGCTGTCGTAATGAAGGTAGAACCTTGAATTGTAATCGATGGCAGGCTTCATTCCAGGTATCTTGATCCGTATCGACATGAACGATAGGGTACGATGAATTCCAGGGAGCGTAATGATCGGACTTGTTTCTTAAGTTCCGAAACTTGAGATAGACTAAACCTGTTGAATTACATTTGGAATGGAGCTGTCAGCTACTTTTTTATGTTTGTGATGTTTCAACGGAAAGACGCTTCTTACCTCTTTGCTTACGGATTGCCTTAGAAGCCGAGTGAGTTGATTCTGGTGGAGTAGCAGTTAGGCTGTCGGTTGAGTCGCTCATTTCTATCACTGGTTCTGAACTGATGTTGGACAGAGAAAGAGATTGAAGTTAAGTGAGATGAAGCTGAATGGCGACTCGCGACTTGAAGAAAAGGGAAAAAAGTCAGCACAGTGGGACGCAGGCCCGCGTACATAAATATACTGTAAATACTCTGTCCAACGACATGCAACAAAATCCTGCAAACAGAGAGCTAAAGTCAAACAGGCAATTGATTCTAAACATTTCACGTTGACCAACGTCACAAGTCCATTTGGAACTGATGACAGCTATAAGGGACTTTTTCCCAATTAAATACAAGGCCAAATCCCCAACAAGGAATGTTGTTGTCCAGGGAGCTGGAGAATCCCTCAAGATCAATAACCTATGATGAAGCTGAGATTATCATGTCCATACCTAGTACACAAATATTTGGGTCTAACTATGGAGCTGGCAGCACCTTTACAACCAGACATGTCATGGAATTTTTCCTGCAATAGCCTGCTGAATTGTCATTCAACAGTTTAGAAGGAGATCTCCTGGACAGTAGAATGAATTCTGGAATATACAGAACATAAAATACCCAAGTTCAACTCAACCTGTGTTGCTTCCTTAAAATGTATATGTCATTTTCTTTCTATTCATTTCAGCTTCTCCTATAGATCTATTCTCCTACCCACCATTTTTTTTTTTACAGAATTGGAAGAGCTAATTGATTAGTTTGAGGCAAAAATATTTGTGTGAGTCTGAAAGAGGAAGAAAGGTGAAATTCCAGGCAAGGTTGTTTGGGTTTCAGGTACCAAAGCTAAGATTTTCTAATCCTTGACTGGTTGCAATCCAAGTTTTGACCCTCAAGATACTTCTTTCCTGTACCCACCCTTAAAGCAGAATTTTGGACTTCCATGCTTGCAGAAGTAGCAGCATTAATAGGCATTCCCTTATGAATCAAGATCTGATTTGCATATGTAGTGTTGAGAACTCACATAATGTGATGGGATGTGATCAACTAAATGTACTTTCAATTGAAGGAGTGTAGTGATTGAAGTATATAATAATTTTCTTCTGGAAGAATAAGACTAATTTTGACCAGTGACAAGTTCTTCAATGAAACATTGAAAAGAGGGAAGGTCTTCTTGCTGTCTCATTAAAAAAAAAAGGGGCACTTGAAGCTGTGGCGCAGGGGCTACCTGTTTGAAAGTAGGTTTGTTTCTGCTGAAAGTGATGTTATATTGTTAGCACATTTTTATTGCCAAGTAGACACTCATCTACTCACAGATCCACAAGGATTCAATTGAGAGAGGGAATATAACGGGATGGTGACTCACTTGTAAATCAATCTATCAGACCAATTCTTTTGGAGAACAAAATGGATAGATGAGGTCACTGGGGAAGCTCAGAAAAAGATGGGATGTTTTTTTATTGAAGAAAAGGTCAATGGAAAGTACAAAGAGTTTGGACATTGGTTGGTAAAGATGGGCAATATTGAATATAAATGGTCATTGTAAGAAGAGCTTGGGGAAACATATCTGGGGGATAAAAGATGTGGATAAAATGTTGTATCTGTAGTTTTGAAGAAGAGATAGACACCCTTGAACTTTCTAGAGAAAGCTGACAACCTTGAACTTTCTAGAGGAAGGGTATACCTTGTTCAGATTCACTGGAGTAGATCAGCTTTTGATTTGGTTTATTGCAGAAGGTTGCAATGTGTGGTTATTTTTATATACTGCTGCATTGAATAGATCACTGGATGATAAGTGTATCTTCTTGATATTTTTTTCCCCTAAAGATATTAAAGTTACTAATATCTGGTCATTAAATTATGTATTTCAATTCTAGTCTTTTACTTTCTTGTTTCTTGTACATTGTAAGCCATAATACCAAACCCTGGGGAGGGGAGCACTTGACACTGCAGGCTGGCCCTTGGGTGTTTTTCTATTTAGATTCTATTTCTTCATTGATGTTCAATGATTTGTTTATGTGGTTCCTGTGTTTTATCACTTCAAATTAAACATAGTTTAGATTTTACCAGATTGTCTTTGCATAGCACAAATTCCTGTATGTTAAATACCTGTATGTTGTATTTGAGGTGTACAAAGAAACAACAAGCAAATTCAAAAAAGGGGCAGAAATTGAGAGGTTCAGGATCTAGAGGATGGATGATTTTCAAATAAGTGAACAGCGTGGAGAAAATTCTGAGTGGACAAGAGAAGGAGGTGATGCCAATGAGTGGACCAAGTTTGAAAATCATTGTAAGGTGAAGGAACATTAAGATGGGGGATCAGAGGGATGATGTAGAGAAAGATCAGGACAAGATTGGAATCGAAAAGATCCCTCATCTTCTGGATTGTTTCAGCAAGGTTTGAAGCGGTCCAGGCGTCATCATGATTATCAGCATCTTTCACGACCCGAATGATAAAATCAAGGTGACAATGAATCATTTCGGCCGCCGTGTTCAATGTGTCAAATTCAAGGGAATTCATTGCTGTGAATGATTTCGATGGAGTTTGGTTTAAGACATGTCTGCTTAATTTTCTACAGAAAAGTCGGGATACTTTGATGATGGGTATTACTGATTTTGCGAGTTGAAGAGATTCTTTGCTGAGATAGATGGGTTTGTGCTCGCTGTCGGTATCTTGATTGTCGTCATCTTCTTCCTCTGAGTTGGACATGGGATTGATGACTTGGTACACGAATCGGCAGAGTAAACTGTCGATATCATACAATGTAGCGTTCCAATTCTGTAGGATATTACTCAATTCATGGCTTGTTAGCCATTGAATGATACAGTCTATGCTTTGGCAAGCAATACCTGTAAGTTGGATGAAGCGTAATTTCCTAATGGGCTGATTGCGGCGAGCAGTTTGAAGATCTGACTGATTTTGCTTAACTTGGCCCAAGAAAAAGATGTGGAAGACTATACAAAGCTCTTCGGATAGTGCTTCGATTTTGGATCTGAGTTCCTGACGTCGGAAATTTTTGAATTCTTCCAAGGAACTGTCATCGGTTTGGTGGAGTGATGCGATGGGTCGCGGGCGAATACCAGCAACAAACGGTACGAGTTGATCTAAACATCGGTCGAATCCCGACTGAATCTCTGCGATCGCCTGATGCTTTAGACCTTGATCGTCTCGTAATATGCAGTCAAATGAGTCTGGAAGATTCTTGATCAGTTGGTGTATTGCCGGTAGAGTCTCCAATTGCAATCGACTGAGAGCTTCATTCCAGTGCTCTTTATCGGTATCGATAGGGTCGATCTGTCTCGAGGGACGCCTGGAAGGATGGCTTGAATACTTATCCGCCAGACTTTGAAATGCCTGAACGATCGATTCTAAAGAGGAAGATTGCAAAGGTATTTCAAGATGAGATGCTACCTCTTCCCGACAAGTCAAGCGCAAGCTAGCAAGTTATGATAGGAATTATGCTGACCCCTTTGTTGATCGGCCATTGATTTCGAGACAGAGATCTGATTGGTTTGGATTGACTCAGGCTCGGTGTAGCGCCGCCTGCAGTGAACTTGGGTGAACTGGTTCTGATGATGCAACTTGAGGCAGAAGTTCAGAAAGAAAGACTTTTGCGCCGGAGTTTTAACAAAAGTCCCTTGATCAAGCCTCGTATATGGTGCGCTGCATGGTACAACTTCACGTATAAGTAATTAAATAAATAACTTGTGGTTGAACTCAACGCTGAGAGGTCAACAGGGAAAACGCTCGCGGAGAAACAGCCACTGCAACTGATCATACTCAACTCAGCAGAATGCTCCAGCCAGCGCTCACCCAGTACTCTCGCTCTTCACTCCGGCTCCTCTGTACAAATGAATGTGCTCAACGATCTGCGTGTGAGGGATGTCAGACCAATGATTGATCCCTTCTCCGGCACATTTTCTCTTTTTTTTCTTTATTGCTGTCAAGAAGCATCAATTCTCATCGAGGACTATCTCATGAGCCAAACATCCGTTGAAACCATCACATCCGGCAGAATCGGCAACAATGCATAAAATCATCATCATATATACCATC
This sequence comes from Puccinia coronata f. sp. avenae, assembly GCA_002873125.1. Taxonomy (NCBI): domain Eukaryota; kingdom Fungi; phylum Basidiomycota; class Pucciniomycetes; order Pucciniales; family Pucciniaceae; genus Puccinia; species Puccinia coronata. The sequence continues at coordinate 407,654 of PGCI01000026.1, forward strand.
ATTGGTCCTTGTACTTCCATTCATGTGAACAACTTCAAGGCCACCTGAGAGTATGATACGCGATTCTCCACTCCTTAAGTTGAGTATTTAACTCTACATCTTATGTCTGGTAAGTGTATCTAACAAGCAATATTTGTGTTAGTGCAATGAAACAAACTTGAGCTCCACAGTACAGCTCATACATATCCCCTCCCTAACTGGCCACAAGAGGAGCCCCTGGTAAAAGTGACCAATATCCTTTGCCAGGATACAGGTTAGACTATTTGAGGCATATTAGAGCATCTCCACCGCGGAGTGCAAATTGCGAGTGTAAAACCCGCAAGGTGCATTCCACAATTTGAATTTTACAAGTTTTCAACCAAGGCTTCTGCACCGCACGCAGGTAAAACAGGATTCAAAAACCTGTGAAAAAAAGTTTCCAAATCTTCATCACCCCTCCCCGCCATTTTTTCAATTGATCAATACTTTCATCTTCAATTCATCATGACCAACAAACTCCAAATGATCCAAAGTACTGTCAGCTCTCAGGCCATTGCGCTATCCACCTCAAGACGCACAATACAGACAATGATTGATGTGGCACAAGCTATGATAGAAGAAGAGAGTGAATCAGAAAGTTCAAAGCATGGAGGATCGCAAAAAGGACGCTTGGCCAACTTACCGCGAAATTTTGAAGCCGGATACCAACAGCTTTTGCGTGATTACTTCTGCGAATCGCCGGTTTATGGAGATAATCTGTTTCAACGTCGCTTCCGGATGAGAAGGTCCCTCTTTCTTCGAATCTCTCAAGACATTGAAGAACACGATGTTTACTTTGTTCAAAAGAAGAATGCACTTGGACAACCCGGATTACACCCGCTGCAAAAGATTACCTCTGCAATTTGGATGTTGGCCTATGGAGGAGCAGCCGATTCAAATGTCGAATACTTGCGAATTGGCGAAAGTACCTCACTCAAGAGTCTCTCCCGCTTTTGTGATGCTATCTCTGAAATTTACGGCAAGGAGTATTTACGACAGCCAACAGAAGACGATCTCAAGCGAATCCTGAAAATTAATGAACAACGGGGTTTCCCTGGTATGCTTGGATCGATAGACTGCATGCATTGGGTTTGGAAGAACTGTCCCGCAGCCTGGAAAGGACAGTACCAGGGAAAGGAAAAAGTAAGTCAACATTGATGTTTTTCAACTCAAGTATATGGCTAATGATGTGTTGAACTATTGTCCAGCAAGCAACAATAGTCCTGGAGGCGGTTGTTTCGTATGATCTATGGTTCTGGCACTCATTCTTTGGACTCCCTGGATCCCATAACGGCATCAATGTCCTCGATGTATCCCCTTTGTTTACTAATCTTCTCAATGGAATCAGCCCAAAATGTGAATTCACTTTAAACGGAAACAAGTACGACCAGGGTTACTATCTTGCCGATGGCATCTACCCCGACTATTCCACTCTAGTTAAGACAATCTCGCAGCCACAAGGACTTGAAAGAAAGGCAAGTTGGACACTTATTTGATTGGATAAATCTATCTAACTCATTGTTGTTTGTGTCTAGCACTTTGCAAAAATGCAAGAAGCACTTCGAAAGGATGTTGAAAGAGCATTTGGTGTACTCCAAGCTCGGTTTGCGATTGTCTCCCAACCTGCAAGGTCGTGGCGAAAGCTTGAGTTACACAAGATAATGAAGGCGTGTATCATCCTGCACAATATGATTGTGGAGGATGAAAGAGCCTCCCCCGAAGATTTTGATTATGATCAGCCAACAGCTCTTGTACAACCAGGGCGAAGTGAATCAGCTGACTTTTCTTTATTTGTCCAAAATGTCCTACACCTCCAAAGTGACACAGCTCATTATCGATTAAGAGATGATCTGATCAAGCACCTTTGGCAGTTGAAAGGTCACTCAAATGAATGAATTAGCTTTGCAATGTTTCTACATTTATTGGTTTCTGCAATCTGTTGCTTTTTTTAATAATCAATGAGAAACTCGAAAAAAAAATTGATTTCTGTTGCAATCTGATTGTGAAAAGAGCTTCATTTGGAAAAATTCCCAGAGAAAAAAGCTGAGAAAGAAATCAAGACAATCTTGATGAGCGAGCAGAAAATAAGGACGGAAGCAAGAAAGAAAAAAAGACAAGTTCTGGATGGTTGAATAAAAAAATAAAGGAAAAGATGATGATCCTTCATTGATCTTCATCTTCATCATCTTCATCCTCTCCCTCCTCCGAATCGTTGTCAACATTAATCGTGATGTTGTTGTTGTTTTTTCCCCTTGATGGTTGTCCTGTCTCGTTCTCATTTTCGCCTTTCGCTTTTGTTTGTTCCTTGGCTTGTTTCATTTTATCTTGCTCCTGCTCTTGAGCAACTCTGGCCATGATTTGCTTCTGCTTCCACTCGTAATAAGGTCGTCGGGATTCGCTGATGGTTGAAATATCAACGTTCATAATTGACTCCTTGGCCAACGTCTGCATCGCATCCTTCTGCTCGGCAAGAATTTGATTCTGTATGTTGTTTTGAGCTGCTAGTTTTTGTTGTACAGTCAACATATCCTCCTTCCATTTTGCAGATTTTCCATCTTCTTGTTTGATCTGTTTAGCTTTTCGGTTTCCAATAGGTCGGCCAGGCTCGCTAGATGCGGGTACCACGGTTACTTCGCTAGTGGCATCGGATGGGGTTACTTCCGACGAGAGGTCCATTACCAAAGCTGGAGAATCTGCGTTGCTGGCTAATTTCTTTGTGGCGGTGTTCTTCAGCTCAAGATCAGCACAATAGGCATTCCATTTTTCAGCATTCACAAGGATATTGAAGCATTGTAAACGCGTGAACGGCTTTCCCTCTGTTTTGCAGTAGAGCTTGAGGGCTGCACTCAATTGGTCGTTGTGAGAAGCTCCGCTCTGATTGGCGTTGACAATCTTTCGGTAGCACCCGTTAAATTTGTTGACAGTTTGTTGAATGATTGACCAGCGGCTTTTCAGGCTAAAAAATGAGCGGGGGGTAGAGGGTATTTTTGACATGTAGTGGTGAGCAACTCGAGTCCAAAAAGTATCACCGGATTGATTTGTTGAGTTGAGGGGGTCTTGAGTAACTGCGAGCCAAGATTCACATATCTGAACGTCCTCGTCATCTTTGTAGTTTGGAGCGCGCGAGGTTTTTGCTTTCTGATCTTCTTGATCGGTAGATAATTTATCTTCCTCTTCTTTTGTGGAAGGAGCAGACGGAGAAATCTTTCTTTTCTTGTTGTTCTTTTTGGGTTTCGCTGTCTTTCTTGCATATAATTCCTTTTTTTTGTTTTTTTTTGTTTGGGACGGGTGTTTCTTCTTCACAAGGGTGAGTTCCTGAAAAAAGAAAATGATCAGTGGCTTTTCCAGGTGGGAAGAAAAGAAGGGAAACATACCAGGTTTGTTTATTTCAAGAAGTAAAGGATCCACCAGCGGGGTTGACATCTTATTGGGAAGTCGAAATATATCAATCAGAAGTGTGAAGAGAGGAGTGATAGAGAGGTTGTGTGGATTTTCAAGGCTGAGTGTCACGTTGAATGGTGAATGTCACTGAAGCTAGAGGGATGTAGGAGGTGTTTACATCTACACTCGCCCTGATGTTTTTTGGATCAGAAATAGGAATACACTCTCATTTGCATCCCGCGGTGGGGCACCTATTTTGAGGTTGGGGGTGTAAAATTGGTTTACACTTGCAATTTGCACTCCGCAGTGGAGATGCTCTTAGCAATCAGCTCAAATGTTGGGGCTGGAAAAGACAACACCCTTGCAGTTAGAATGTTGGAAATTATTGGCCTACATGGTGGATTCCACAGCTTATGGTGCTGATGAAAAGGAATACCTTCACAATACCAAGCAAATGGAAAAGAACTTAAAAATTGGCTTCAATACACAGGCATCACTTATTTGAATTTGTCATTTTAGAAAGATTGCAATCTAAGAGATTAATTGATAAGAAGTAGCTGGAGGAAACAGTTGGAAATGGTTCTAGAACATATCACAAATTATCTCTATCTGTCTATAGGGGAGATGCCAAGGTATAAAACCTTCAACTATCAGCTTGTTTCAGTCCAAAAAACTAATTATAAGTTTAATGGAAAGTACAAAAAAATAACTTTTTACTTCTTTTCAGGGTTTACTTTTTTTTTTTTGGTTGTGATGGAAATTGAAACATTACATTGGTGGGCCTAACACAGAAGGTGCATTTAAAATTCTCCAAAAACTATGAAAAGCTCATTTCTGATGAGTTAGGACTTTTTGAACACATAGGTTCTTCAAGGTTCTAAGACTCAAGAGGATGGAATTTTGAAAGGGAGTTTAACCACATGGTTAATCCTGATAAAGAATTCATCCTCAGAACAAACTCAACAGCCAAGGTTGCTGAGTTGGCTTAGATAAAAGATGGTGTGACTTTTTTTTTGGTAGTGGAAAAATTTAATGCAAGATAGTGCAAGGTTTGATAGATAGTGGGAAACACTGTATAGCCATGATTCTGTTAAGTTACGCTGAGGGAAACATCTCTTAGACTTAAGGTGAATGGAAGATGTGGATAAAATGTTGCTTCTGAAGCCTGCAGGGAAAATATAAAGGCCTTAAAATCTGCTCAAGGAAGCTTTTCTCTGCTCATAATCACTGGGTTAGGCCTGATGGCCATCTTGGTTATTTCAGAGGATCTTTCAAGCCTGGGCATTTTTACACACTGTGGCAAAGATGGTATCACTGAATTTGATAAATTTTTTTTCTACATATCTTTGTTGTTTGTTCTCAAGAGACCATTAAAAAGTGTTCAATTTTTGTTTATTAGATGTAACAGGTTCTTTGTTTCAACTTTCTCCTGTGTCTTTTTCTTTTTCTTTTCTTTCTTTCTTTTTTTTCTTGCACTTTGTAGGCTGTAATGTAAGGAATCCTCCTCAGGGGGGCCTACATTTTTATTTAGTGGGATTCTATCTCTACAATGATAGTCAATATTTTGTTTCACTGCCAGAAAACCTGGCTCAGATGGCTGCATCCGAGTTTATATTGGATGCGGGCATCCGATTCAAACTCGGGTGCGCGCCACCGAGTGAATCATTGACGGATTCAAACTCAGCGGCCCGGACATTTGGCCATTGAGTTTGAATCGGTCAGTGATTCACTCAGTGGCGCGCGGCCGAGTTTGAATTGGATGGCCGCATCCGATATAAACTTGGATGCAGCCATTCGAGCCAGGTTTTCTGGCAGTGTTTGACTTGATGGTTCCTCTGGTTATCTTATCAGTTTACACATCTTTTATACTCTGTCAGCTTGTCTCCACATATTAGAAGTTGAGGCTATCTCATATCTGAGGATTAAGAGAAGAAAGGAAAAGCAAATACAAAAAAGAGCAAAAAATTTCTATTTTCTCATTGAGAGGTTCAGAATCCAGAGGATTGAGGATTTTCAAATTTGTCCGCAGCAGAGAGAAAATTATGAGTAGCAGTGAGAAAGAGGTGTTGCCAACTGGCGGACCAAGTTTGGAAATGATGGTGGGATGAAGGATCATTCAGATGGGGGACCACATGAATGATGTAGAGAAAGATGAGGAGAAGAGTAGAATCCAAATAATTATTAATTTTCTTGATTGATTCATCCAAGAGTTCCACTGTCCTATAATATTGATGATTATCTGCTTCTTCCAGGATCCAGAAGATAAAAAAAAGATTGCCATGAATGGATTTGGCTGCGTCATTCAATGTGTCCAGTTGAATGGAATTCATTTCAGTGAAAGTTTTTGATGGTTTTTGGTTCAAGAGAGTTTGGAATAGTTTTCTGAAGGAAAGTTGTAATACTTTGATGACAGGCACCACCAATTTAACAAGTGGAAGGCGCCCTTTGCTTCTGATCCATCAAGCTTTGTCTTCTTCTCTAAGTTCATCATTGTAATTGTTATCTCCATATTCTAACTCCAAGCCGGACATGTCATTGATGTCATAATAGATTTCAGTCACTAATTGGCCAATTGACTTGTCTAACTTGGCAAAATCATCCAACTGAGTGGCCCAACGCTGTAGGACAATACCAAATTCATGGCTTGTTGGGCATTGAATGATACAGTCTATGGTTGAACGAGTACTATCTGTTGATTGGATTGAGCAATATCTTGTACAGGTGTCACCAGTGTTGAGACCATCTGGTAGATTCTGCTTGTAAGATTGGTTCATGGAAAATAGGTGAAAGACTTGACGCAGCTCTACACAGAGCCTTTCAATTTTGTGCTTCAGTTGCCGACGTCGGAATGTTTTTAATTCTTCCAAAGAACCATCATTGGCTTTGGGGAGTGATTGGATTGGTTGAAGGTGAATATCAGCAGCAAACACTACAAACATTTGCAATTCTACCCAGGAAGAAAATGTGAACTTGGGATGGGAAAAACATATAACCAATTTTACAGAAAATGGTCAGAAGTGAAAAATAAGTTATACTGAGCATGCTCAGCATTTTTTTTTCAAACTGAGCAGAAATCATTTTTATTCATTCTGGCAACTTTAGGTTATTTTGCTGAGCATGCTCAGTTTTGCTCAATTTTTATTACTGAGCCATTTTGTTGAGAAAAGTTAACATTTTGCTTAACCCAAACAGTTGTTTTTTCTTTGGGTAAAATTACAAATGTTTGTAGTGAAACAATACTAGCTTATTTAAACACTGGTCAAATCCCAACCAAATTCTTGCAATCAGCTTGTGTTTTAAACCTTGATTGTCTTGTAATCTGCAATCGATTAGCTTTGTAACACTTTTGACCTGCTGGCTTGCTAGAGGTAGAATCTTGGATTGTAATTGATTGAGGGCTACATTCCAGCTCTCCTTGTCGGTATAGAAAGGGGAAGCTTGTTGGGAGGGACGCCGGACAGGACGGCTTGGATAACTTTGCGCCAAATCTTCAAATGCACAACGGATTGAACCTAAGAGGAAGATTGGATAGGTGTGGTTCAAGATTAAATGCTGATTCTCTTAGGGGAGTTGAGCGTTGTGATGGAGAGAAAGGTGCTAACCTCTTCGTTGATCCGTTGGTTTCGAGACAGATCTTGGTCGTATGTACATAGCACAGCCTGCAAATAGATACAAACTTGCGCTTGCTGATGGGGAAGAAACGCAGACTAGGCCTAAATAAGTTTAACACAGAAATCAATTTCTTCTCGAACTCTCACGTGGTCTCCTCTTGGAGGGGCCCGGGGCCTGGAGGGCGCCTCCGCGGGTTCCCAGCCCACCAATGTCCATGTCATCTCTGGTACATTGTAAACTTCACCAGATAAGCAATCCTTTGGAGGGGGATACTTTACTGGGTGACCCAGGCTGTTTTTTAGATTCTATCTTTTCATTATCTAATGCATAACATGCGTGCAAGGTGGAAAAAAAATTGATTCAAAGTGCAGGAATAATGTATTTTCTCATTGAGGGGTTTGAGGATGCAGATCATGGAGGAGCAGAAAATTTGTCAGCGGCACGGAGACAATTATGAGTGGCTGAGAGAAAGAGGTGGTGCCAATGGGAAGACCAAGTTTGAAAATGTTCTTGAGATGAAGGGTCATTAAGATTGGGGATCAGGGGGATGACATAGAGAATAAGGAGTAGGATAGTAGAATTGAAATGATCTGTAATGTTTTTGATTGATTGAGCAAGGGCGTCAGCAGTGTCATACTTTTCAATCTTTTTAACTTCCTTCAAGATATGAATTATAGAACAAAGATGATCATCAATGGATCTAGACGCCTTGTTCAATGTGTTGAGTTGAAGGGAATTCATGTCTGTGAATGCTTTTGATGGAGTTCGGTTCAAGACAGTTCGGACTAGTTTTCTGAAGAAAAGGCGTGATACTTTGAGGATGGGTACCACTGATTCAGCGAGTCGTTGGGTGGCTTCTATGCTGATATATAGGGCTTCGTATGTTTCGCTGCTCTCTTGATCATCACTGTCATCATCATCATCATCATCATCATCATCGTCATCATCATCATCATCTTCTTCTTCTTTTTCATCCTCTGAGTCGGGCATGTGCTTGGCGATGACTTTATTCAACTCGTCAAGTAACTCGTCAAAAATAGCCATGTTGGACCTCCAACGGTGTAGGATGTGTTTGATTTCATGGCTCGGCAGCCATAGGATGAAACGGTCTATGTTTTGGCAAAGGATATCTGTTGACCGGACCAAGCGTGATCTCGTAGCGGCGCGACGAGTGTCGAGATCATCTGATGGATTCTGAGTCGATGGGTCCGTGGTAAAAAAAGAGAAAGATTTGATGCAGCCCTGTGCACAGCGTTTCGATTTTGCAGTTCAGTTCCCGACGTTGGGATCCTTTTAATCCATCCTCGGAACTGTCGTTGGTTTCGGGGTGTGATCGGATTGTTTGGGTAGCAATACCAGTTGCAAGGGATACGAGTTGATCTAAGCATTGGTGGAATCCCGACTGAATCTCTGCGAAGGACTCATGCTGCAAAGCTTGATCGTCTTCCCATGCGCGGTCCAATAAGGTTGGAAGAGTCTGGAGCAGTTGGCGTGTTGCAGGTAGAATCTTGAGCTGTAGTCGACTCCGAGCTTCATTCCAGGTCTCTTTATCGGCATCAATAGGGACGATCTGGCTGGAGGGAAGCCAGATACCACGCCTTATTTTACACTTATCCGCCAAATTCTGAAATGCATTTTTGATCGAATCTATCTAGAGGAAGAGTCCATTCCAGAATTAATGTCGACTCCACCACCTGGCGAGCCCAGTATTCTGAATAGTATAAGCTATGATAAGAAAGATGCTGACCTCCTTGCTGATCCATTGGTTTCGAAACAGAATCTGATTGGTTTGGATTGACTGTAGCGGACTTACATAAATAAATAAGTGCTCTAGGATGAGCGGTGGTGTGTGGCATGTTAAGTCACGCTGCAAGGTAAGTTAAGTTACCACGGTTAAGTTACAAGTTATTTATATGTTTGAGCAGCTGGATGCATGCGCGAGAATTTTAATGGTCAACAGGGAAAAAAGCAGAAAGAATTCAATAACCACAGCAAGATGCTCCAGCCAACGCTCACCCACTCTCGCTCTCACTCCGGCTCCTCTGTGGTGAATGTGCTCGACGATCTGCGTGTGAAGAATGTCAGACCATTGATCCCTCCTCAGGCACGTTTGCTTTCCTTTTCTTGCTGTAAAAATCATAAATTGATCTTCATTTCTCCTTTTACAGATTCTCATGGAGGACTATCCCGTGAGCCAAAAGTCAATTGATACCATCACGGCCGGAAGAACCGGCGCCGATGCCATCGTGAAGGGCCACGATGATCGGCTACTCGTCATCGTCGGGCCATGCTCCATCCATGATACCAAGGCCGCCCTAGAGTATGGTAAGCATGTCTCCATTACATAACAATATCAATATGCCTCCAGACCCTTACCATCCACCGTGCTTCTACTCTAGCCAAACTACTCAAGGCCTACGCAGATGGAGCAAAAGATCATCTCCATATCCTCATGCGGTCGGTCTCAATTCATCATCCATGGATGAGCCACTTTTGATTGATATAGATTCATCTCAATTAGAACTTACTTCGAGAAGCCACGGACAACGGTAGGATGGAAAGGATTGATCAATGGTCAGCAGTTATCTCCTTTTCTCAGAAAAATCTAGACTTTTGACACTGAGTGATGATCATTTCCCTCTTTGTCAACAGATCCCTCTCTCGATGGCTCGTTTCAGATCAACAAGGGCCTCAGAATCGCCAGAGGATTTCTTCTAGAATGCGTAAGTGGCTCTTCACATCTAGCTATTTTATTCCCTTCTGGTCAGTTCCTTCTACGCCGGGTTTTTTATCTTACTAAAAATATGGGTCGTCATTCTGGCTTGGGTAGGCCGAATTGGGCGTTCCTGTGGCGGTTGAATTCTTGGACCAAATCTCCCCGCAATATATCGCAGATACGGTTTCATGGGGAGCCATTGGTGCCCGGACAACAGAGTCTCAGTGTCACAGAGAATTAGGTACATATTCCAGTCCCTTGTTTAACGGTAATCGAAAAAAAAAAAAGCTTGCTCTCTAACTACTCTCCCTCTACGCGCTCTAAGCATCTGGTCTCTCAACACCGGTTGGATTCAAGAATGGAACAAATGGCAGCGTTGGGATCGCTATCGATGCGATCCGGGCTGCCAAGTCAGGTCATGTCTTCCTTTCTGTCACCAAACAGGGAATCTCCGCAATCGTGGAAACTAACGTAAGCAAGGCATCATTTTCATCTCGGATTCTTATGAAGTCAGTCTCACGGACAAGATGAGTCAAATTAAGCATACAGGCCCATTTTCTTCTTCCAGGGTAATGATGCATGTCACGTCATTCTGCGAGGCTCCAACACCGGCCCGAATTTCTCATCGATTCACATCAAACAATGTGCGCAAGAGCTGACCAAGGCCGGGTTGAAACCACTCGTCATGGTCGACTGCTCTCATGGTAATTCTGAGAAGAAACATGAAAGGCAACTTGTCGTCGCTGAGGACCTCGCCCATCAACTCGAAAATCCCGAAACTCAAGACTTCATCATGGGTGTCATGATTGAATCAAACTTGGTGCAAGGTATGATATTATTTTTGACATACTTGACAGGCATGAGACGGCCTGACACCTGTTCTGGTTATTCCTAGGCAAACAAAGCCTCGAGAGCCTCGGACCTCACAATTTGACTTACGGACAGTCAATCACCGATGGTCTGTGATTTCTCTACCTTTCGTCCTTTCATACAGAAAGAAACAACGCTATGAGACCCTGACCACAGACCCAATGATGAACAACAGCGTGTTTGGATTGGGAATCGACTAAGCAAGCGCTAGACAGACTGAAGGCTGCAGTTGGCCAGAGGCGTTCTCAACGACTGGCTCGAAAGTCTTCCGGCTCCGTTTGAAAACTCCAACCACACTCCACTGGTACGTGTATCAGATCGGGGATATGTGTTGATCATACTGATAATCTTGAATACTAATACCGTTTTAGTAATTTTAGGTGATAGGATACCCTTCTGTCAGCTTGGGAGATAACTCGATAATTCCACTGGATGTGAGCGGCGAGAAAAGCGGAAAATCTCAAGTGGTCTCGATTGATAAAAGTGGGAATTCAGCGACTGCATGTATAGAAAAGGTGCAAAAAAAGATCAAGAGTCACCGCCATTCCCGAAAAGAATACCCAAGTGGTCTCTGGTTCTATGGATGAACGTATACCCTCAAAAAGTAGTCATTTTGCTTGCCAGAATCAAATACCTTCCCAGTCCTCCTCCCCCCATACCTTCTGTCGGTTGCCTTTTCAATTTTTTTTTTCTGTCTTGATTCTTATCAGTTAGGTGCCTCCGGATTAGTCAAAGCCGGGCCCAATCTTGTTTTGATCATCGTTTAACGCGCAGTCTACATGTCATATCATACCTTCATACATCTCGAGTCCCAACTCGAAAGGGATTTGGGGCAACAAACACGCCTAGATTTTGACTTACCCCCGAGACTGCGACTTTCTGAATGCACGCACACACACACACACACGGCAAAGCGAAGCAGAAACTTGAGCGGTATGAAAGGAGCGAGTGTGCCGGCACCCATGAAGCAGTGCTTGATTGGGCTCTGACAATAGCTTCAGACCTAGATATGTAAGGTTGTGTTGCATTCGATCTGATCATCGGTCCCAAAAATGTATCCGCTTGATGGCGTGGTTTAGGATTGGTGCAAGTGGTCTGTTAAGTATACAAGCTTCTGGGAACTGTGTATGTAGTCGCTTGTTATTGTATGCTTCCCAATCTTCTCTTTAGGTGAATTGCCTTATCCCACGGTAAGAAGTTTATCTGGCGGCAAAAAGTTATGATGCTACATACACCAGTTCGCTTCCGCTGCTCTGACAAAATCATCGCATGTGTCCTTTCTTGACATCACCTAACCTGTTCACAGAAGCTTTCCTGGTAAAGAGAGGTCCTGCTGATGGTTGAGCATTCTGCCCAAGATGAGTTATCCAGAATGGCAACAGCATGATGGGCTTTCGAGCAACTTCACCTTCTGCCAACGAGCTTGTGTGTATGTGTGTGTGTGTATGGGTGGGTGTGGGTGTGGGTGTGGGTGTGGGTGTGTCACTGTGACGCACAGAAGACTTGAGAAAAAGCAAACCGAAGAAAAATAAGAAGCACGCGGCCCATACGTAGATGTATACATTCGCTCGAACCAGATGAGGTTGAGGAGCGCGATATTTGAATGAATTACCAAAACAAGGGGGAAAAATTGAGGAGTCTAACAATGTGTCAAATCAAGTAGGATGGCACAAATTCGACATATAAGAAAAAGGGTTAATGAACCTTTTTTTTTTTTTTTATAAAAAAAAGAAAGGTTGTGTATGTCCTAATGGCCACTACCACTCGATACTTTGGCGGTGTCCCACGCCGTGCGTTCGTGGTTTTCCTTCTCGATTTCCTTGATGAGAGGAGTCAAGTATCGAACATCCTAGAATATTCCAGAAACGGAGTGAGTGCAAGGGAGGTAAGAAGTGTGATAGATATCAGGAAAGTGGGGGTATGTGTATGAGGAGATTACCTGTTCCGGAGGAGTCCATTGTTCCTTGGGCAGTTCCTTGTGAAGAACGGAGCATTGGGAGGCCACACGGAATCGGTACGCTCGATCATACTGTTCACGTTCGGTGAGCCGGGAGATCGCCTGCAAGAGCAACCACGAGAGACAGAGGTGTGTAAGTGCTAATGAGAAGGAAGTGGGAAATAGAATGCGGGGTGGAATGTGGGCGGTAGATACCTTCTGCACCGTGTTGTTCTCCTCCATGATCAGGTCATCGTACTTGAGCCCGTAGCGTCTGTAGCCTGCCAGATTGGCGTACCAGGTGGCGACGGGCTTCAGGAAGCGGTAGAGGGATTTGTTGGCCTTGACCTGCTGGACGAGTGATGTTCCGAGTGCGGACATGGTGTGCTGAATGAGTCTACTTGTGTTGTTCGTGGCTGGTTTTGGGTGGATTAAATTATATACACTCATCCACTGTTGCGGCTTGCGGATTGAGCCGGAGTCAAATGCAGGCTACAGATTTGAAGCATCCCCACCGGGTCACCCTGCATTTGGCACTCACTCATGCATACTCCATTAACCATATAAATAAATATGTATTTCGTCTTCTCACCATCTGATCTCCATAAATACTTCATTCTCTCAAGACTCTACATACCATCAATCTAACGGTTCACCTGATCTAACTCAACATTTTAGTCTGGTTGGGATATAATATTACACATATAATGATTTATTCCAGTGATTCAAACTGGCACTAGCTTGCTGCCCAACAGATTTCTCTTTGATGATTGAGACCCTGAAATACATCATCTTTATCTTCTGATCATTCTCCTATTAGTATAGGTGGATGGCCTTCTGAGGATAAGGCTCGTTTCTGGGTCATAAACTATATGGTTTTTTCGAAAAGGCTCACGTTTGCCAGATAATAACAAAAGAACAATAATCCATTGCTCTGCCATCTATTTTGAGTGATTTGATACTCAATTCTATGAACGTCCATTTGCATAAAATCGGAGCAGATTTCGTCTCGTTGCATGCGGGATCTTTACAATTCTTCATCGTCAGTAAAATGGATCAAGCCTCCCATTCCTCTGCAATGTCATTGAAGAACTGTTTAGCGAGTCGGTCCTGAATTTCTGATCCAGGAATATCGCCCTGATCAGCGATCCCTCGGATGACAAAAAAATGGTGTCCCATCAGGTCTCGGCCGGAACCGTCGGCATCAAAGGGTTTTCCACCTTTTCCATAGCATTTACCCCCCGCCTCAAGCGCAATTACCGTTCCGGCGCAAACTAGAAAGAAAAAAGAAAAAAAAAATGGCAACCATGTAAGACTCGAGAAAAGCTGTCACATTGAGAGATTTGAATTGCATTTCTCCAAAAGGTCTTACCATCCCAAGCCCAGCATCCAATCTCCCAATATAAATCTAAACTTCCTGATGCCACTGAAGCATAGTTAAGAGCGGCAGACCTGTTGTGGCGAAAATGTCGAGTAAGCCGAAGTTTAATCCGTCTTTTATCCAAATCATTACAGCGAGATCAACTCACCCCATGGATCTCAAGGAGTGGCACATCACACCACCGGGAACATCTTTGGGATCACCAGCAAGCTTAACAAAAGTGTTGGTTTTCTTCTCCAGGGTCGCCTTAGTGCGATCAGAGCCCCACTCTACTCCGATCAACGCATCTGAAAGTTTGTCAAGTGGAAGGTAATCCGGGTAAGATAAGGGTAGTCGCTTCTCTTGGTTTAAGAAGGCCCCGTGTCCCTTGACAGCTGTGTAGAGTTGCGACAGAAAAGGGTTATAGATCACTCTTTCATATCAACGAATAGGTGATCACAAAAGTCGGTTTTCCGTCATATTCTGACCCCTAAAAAATATATGAGAACACATAAAGACTTACCCCAGAGTCGGAATCTTGTTGACAACCCAGCCAATACTGATGCACACCGATGGAAAACCGTGAACAAAATTCGTAGTACCTACATATCAAAAAGGTTTCAGAAAATATAAGCCTTTAATGGGATCTTCCTTAGGTAGATAAATCAGTTGTGTTGGGAGTTACCATCCACGGGATCACAGATCCACGTTGGAGCATTCTGCCAAACAAAACCCAGCATTGAGTGTACGATTCATGTAAATAAAAGAGTGGATATGGGGGATATGAACGCTTACGGTCAGCTCCGCTTTAGCATCAACAGCAAACGTTTCCTCGCCTATAAACCTGATATTCAATATCATACAAAGCAAAACGCCATGTCAGGATATTATGTTTTTTCTTTTTTTTTTTTTTCATCTGGTCATGAGGAGACGGGACAAACTTATGATCTGGGAACCTCTTGCGAAGGGATTCGGAGACCATTTTTTCCACTGCTTGGTCTGTCTCTGTGACCAGATCGATGCGATTTTTCTTGTCGTTGACCGTGCCACCCTTGCCCCCGGCGCGATCCTTGGAAGCTCTGAGGATGATTTCACCAGCCTTGAAGGCCAGCTTGACGGCAAAATCTAGTTCGATATCGTAGGACGGATTGCTGGCCATGTTGACTGTTTCTACATAAATAAACAAGTCAGTCGCAAGTTTCCTGAAAGGGTTTTGCACCAGGCTGACGGCCATGGGCTGTCGGAGGATCCACAGCAGTCGGGGGTACAAACCTCACGGGGGTATCCCAAGTCACTCGATGGTGTCTCGAACGACCCCCCGGGGGGGGCAAGTGCAACTTCTGGGACACATCCCTCACCCAAAACTCGAGCAAGAGTCAGATTGCAAGCAGATAGAAACACAACTGAGGGGTCATTTACAGCAGTCATCACTGGTGGCTAAATTATTCTAACATAATTGACGAGATCTTCTCTCCATGGAGGGCAAGTAGTGGCTTAAGTCATCCGGGTACCTCTGGCAGAGTCTGTAAGAATAGGCTAGACCATCGCCCCCAGAGGCCCAGTAATGCTAGAAATTTCAATTTCTATCCAAATAAATATGTGTTAAAATTGAATTTCTGCTGAGGCTTGCTGTTCTATAGAGGCTAAACTCACCCCCGGTGTTGATACCGATAAATTCTTGGCAGTTGGGTTCAGACTCCAGAGGCAAAATTTCAGGGTAATGCAAGATGCAAGCTACTCCAACACGTCCGCAAGAAATGGATCCTGAATAAGGTTTTTCGTGTGGCACTATGTAGCGTTTCTGGAGATACAACTTGTTTCCAGCACCTCCGAGGAATACACGCCACCGGTAGACTACCATGAGCTATTAAGACCTGCTGGGGAAAGAAGTGGCTGGGGCACAGCCCTTTGCAATTCCGGAGATCGATTTCAAGTTACTACCGCGCCATATCATGAAGGATCAGGTGTTACTAGAGGTGCCTGCTCACTGGAGGATGGATACCGGGATAGCACAAGAATCGAAGTTTTTAACAGGGATAACTGAATGAACTGCTGCCACACGATCGAAGCTCCAAAGCAATTCGTATTGAGGACTTCGCACCCGGGTCATATGGCAATAGGATAAAAACGGGATTGGAGAACCTCCAGAGACTTCCTCGGACTGGCGAGATATAAATAAAACGCATTACATTGCGATGATGTTATCCGTCTCACCCCTCGCATAATCACACAGCCAAGTCGCTGCTGTCTAATCAGCCTAGATAATCACAAGTGAAGACATTTTACCTCAATCATCAAAGTTGAACAATGCGCTTCGTGTTTTACCTATCGCCCATGTGTGGCATTCTCGTTCTAATTATGACTAGCTTCTATCATGTCTTCGGCGCATTTTGTCCTTCTAACGCACTCAGCAAGGCCGTTTGCGGTGCAACGCTCGGCGATGGATCCATGAAAGAAGGTGAGTTGGACTGGAATACGTAGTCGTATCTTATGACAAGGAGGCTCACTGGCCTTCTACCGGGATTCCTCACCATGAAGCTCAGGGGCCTGGGGAAATAATCAATCAGGCACAAGATTTTTTGTGTAAAGATACTAAATTCAACACTCCAATGTGTTGCAAGAATGTAAGTAAAAATTCATATTTAGTTGAAATCAACCCTCGTGAAGTAGTTCTGACTCAGGATAACGTTAATGTAAAATTCAAACCGCAGGAATTCGGCAAGGTCAATGGCGTATTTGACAAAACTTCGTGTGGCGGTGCTCCTCAGGGGGCAAAGAAACCCTTCACAAAGAGGAAGATTGGTAAAAATGGCTGAAACACAACACCGTTCCGAATCAGCCGCGGATCTCTTTTGAGCTGGTTTCACTTCAGAGAATCATTAAATTCTTCATCAGCTGCTATTTAACCTCTCCGCAACAATATTAAAATCTATTGCCAATATTTTCAATGTAAAGATCACATTGTTCAAAGCTCAGAAAAATCAAAAATCTATGCTTTCTTCTTCACAAATCCATGTAAATATTCACCCAGGCGATCAAAATATGAATGTTATCTCTGTAAATAAATTGCTGAATCAGAAAGCTTGTGATTTTCATAGTAAAACTATTAGAAAATGGCATCTCATATCAAAATTTTTCTAGGGGGGAACCTATGAAACCTTTTAGTTTGCTTTTGATTAGATTTGATTGGAATCAAAAGTCAAGTTTCAAGTTTGTTTCTTCTTTTTTTAAAAATGCCTCTTCATTATGTTTTGAGGAATTTATTTCAAATTTTGAAGCATACAGGCAAAATAATATAATAAACCCCAGATCACGTGCATTCATTACTTGGAGCCCAATGTCTAACTTGCAACTCTAGAAAAAGAGGCAAGAGAAAGGGGGGCTATCTGAAGGGTAACTGATACCAAGGAGTACTAATGAGGTGGCTGTTTTGCTCTAGATGAGCAAGCTGGTGACAGTCAAGGACAGGTGAAATGATCAGGAATGGACAGGGACAGGTGACAGGAAGAAAAATTCATCCACCCTTGGCTCTTTGAATTTGAGCTGCAGAATGCAGGTCTTACAGACCTCCTCAAACCCTTGTGCCCTCTTAATCAGAAAGGAAAGAAAGAGGAATGATCACTTGGTCAGACAGGACACTTGCAGAATGCACTGGAGTCTTACCATCATGTTCAGTCTTTTGGTCCAGGTGATCAAAAGGCGATGAAGGACAATTGACGGAGAATGCCGGCTAAGGGAATGGCTGAAGGGGACAAAGAAAAGCACAGGGGACAAAGAAAAGCACAGGGGAAAAAGCAAAGCACAGGTGAACAGACTGTTGGATGAGTATTGCGTCATGCATAAAAAAGGGGTTGTTGCATTATACTGCCACCACAGTAGCCCGGCCGCAATTTTATTGAAGACCTTTGGGTCAGTTGTTCATGCTTGTGGTGGCGTGGCAGGATGCAGCTGGTTGCGGCAGTATGGTACTGGAGATTTGTGCATTGGCTTGTCAAAATTCTGGCTCAAGAAAGACCCGTCATTGCCAAATTTTTCAGAGACTGAGCCTGATCGCAATCAACTGTTTCTAATCCTTTATCCAATTCAATTTTTTACTACAAGTCGGGGGATCAAGAAGAATCATGCCTAACTCGAGGTTTTTTACACGGACATGAGTAGGATCGCTGACATGGGCAAAACACGAACTTGTTGGGGGAAAAATAAGTGAATCATTTCCTCTTTTTTCCCAATTCCATTTCCAAATCAATCCTAAATCTTGAATCCATCTATTACTCTTCTTGACTTTGTGGCAGAAACGGCTCAGGATTCCTGCATGATATGAGTGAAGGGGGCATCTGAAGGGAATCAAGGCCAATTTCAAGTACTACCCACCCACATATATCTCATCGTGAATCCAAGAACCGGTTGCGACCCTGTAAATTGTCCCTCCAATTGGTATTGTTAAATAGTCACCAGGTGTCCTAAATTAAGGATCTCATTGGTTACCTTCAAAAGCTTGGTCAGTAATCACGCTTGCCTGTCGCGAAGAACTGGCGTGGCAATAAAGGGCCCTGGACTAAGGGAGGTGAGTATTGTGTTTTCAGAGGCTATGCGATTGGCCGCTGTTGGAAAATTGTGATTTCACGCAATTAACAACCAAGGATGTGATCTGTTGGTTCATATGCAACTATTAGTTTTATTAGAAAAGGTTCTCTTACCCGGTGACCGGAGAACGGGACAACAGCGATACTTCGTTTGTTCAGAGACTTGGTGATAGATCATAAGAAGCTGGAAGAAACTGGATCTAATGAGCTATAACATAATTTCACAGTTCCCAACCTCGCAGACTTACCCGACTGAACTCCTCAGGGAGCACACCGAATATAATCAATATTTTCAAAATCCTGAGCGCTGATACTCTATCGGTCGGAGCGTCCATCAAACCTGCTTGAAACTGTTTCTTCAGACTTGGCATCATGCATTCCAATATTTTGATTCCTTTGCTAGTCGCATTGATTGCGATTTGGGCTTCACACACCTCAGCGTACACGTGTGTTTCGGGACCTTACAAGAATGCTGCATGCTTCAATATCGATTATGACACTGGTGGTTTCCAAGCAAACAAAAGTTAGTATCTATAAGCGCAGTTGACCCAAGTTGACCAGAAGTGTTTCAAATGATTATAGCTGATCACTGGATTATTTCCTGACTGCATGATGATGTACATAGAGGCCGGGAAGCCCGGTGCGCCCAATTTGAATACTAAATTCGGCTGTGCGGATGGCAACACTAATACCCCACTTTGTTGTGTAAGGGTTAGTCACAAATTAAACACTTGTATTTTACGGTGACAAAAATGATGTTAATTTCACCCCCACACTCACATTGTTTGCTGTCAGGATCACACGCAAGTGAGTACCGGCGGAAATGGCAAACTTAACACTGACTGTATATTTGCGCCTCAAGGCCCAAAATAAAATGTAAAAAGGCGGATGAAATTTACACCATGGTAAGAGCATCATTTCAGCTGATAGATTTCACCAGTACACCCAATACACTGACCCTTCATTCCTGAAATTTTCATTCCGTGATAGTACCCACCAGTTCAGCAGTTCAGCAATGACCATTGAAAAGTTAATGTCAATATCATCAATTGTCTTGCTTGGAAAATTCAATCATCAAGTGGAGGATCCAATGGAACCCCCGCGGAGCGCTCTTGCTCTACATCTGTTGGCAAGAAATTTCAGCTGCTAAAATAATATAACATTGCTACGAGTTAGGACTGGTTCTCCTTCATATTGCAGGCAAAAGCCTTTGTTTTTCAAGTTGTAGAAAAGAAAACATCATGTGATTTTCTGGAAATACGCTTTACGTAAGAGCAGAAATGTTTGACCTTAAATCATGCGCCTTAAGGGCTCTGGGTGTCTACAGTTGCGCAAGGCAAAAAACAGCACAATTTTTTTGTCGGTCCGGACAGATGAGAGGGGAAAATTGGTTCAACTAGGGGGTCCGGAAGCTCAGGGGAAAGTCAGTTGCCTTTATTTTGAGGACCGTTTCAACTCAGCCCAGAGGTTACTTCTTGTGGCATGAACAGTCTGAGTATCCCTGAGGGTCACGACAGACTTCTTCTATTGCATTAAATCAGGGAGTTCCTGGGACACCAATGAAAAGGGTAGCAACCATCAGCCTTGGCTCAGGTGAGGCTCAAACCAACAACCTGGTGGCAAAACTGCTGTAAACAGGGAGGAATTACCACTAGGTTAAGGCCAATTTGTATGCAGACATTCCTTTCTTGACCTTGATTGTTCTGTTCCTTCTCATCTTTCACAATTGCAGAAGCCTGATAATCCCCCGCAAGAAACACAAACCTTAGTGATGCTTCCAAGCAGGCAAAATAGCTTGTCTTGAACAATTGTTCTAGCAGATCTTTGAGCTTGTTCAGATCTAGGTTCTCCATCCCTCTGATCACTTTGATTGGCAATCCTTTGCGGATCAGGGTGGGTGTTGCCAGTCCAATATTGCGTGTATGATTGAGGAGGATGGATTGCTTAAGACTGGGCAAATGCACAGGCATTTTGGTGATCATGTTGGCAATCAAACTTTTGGGGGAGCAATGAGAGACAATGATTGCACTGCTCTCATTGGGTAGATTGTTGAAATTCTCTCTCTGCCCTCTCTCCCTCATTTCTCTTTCTTGAATCTCCCTGAATCATACTGAATAATAATCAGATATTAGCTTGTTTTTTGTGCTGATTTCATCTCACAACTCATGTCTCAATTTTGATTGTCTTCTTTTCCTGATTCATAGTCTGATTCCTCAAATCTGGTTACTTAGAATTAACGCCTCTCAGTATTTGTGATTTGAAACATTTTACTTTTGACCAACTCATCTAGCCTAACTAAAAGAGACTGAGATGTTTTGTCCGGTTTGTCTTTTTCAAAAGATCTGTTTTATCTTCTATCAGATTTTATTCACTGTACTTTCTTTATTCATTTCTCATACCACATTTTGAACCTCATGTATCTAGTCTATTTAAATTGAGCCTAGTTACATGAGAATAAGAACCATTGGTTCTTTCATTCTTTTCCGTGAACCTTTCCCAAAAAGTTCCCCAACCTTTTTTGCGCAAACCCTTTTTTCTCTTTGTATCTCTTGCCTTGAGTCTCAAAATTCAACATAGATACTTGAGACACAACTTGGAAATCAAAAGGTTTGCAAGTGAATTTGGATGTAAGTCACTCCATTGGAACATCTTGTTACAAGTTGCATATGAACTGGTGTACTCATATGTCCATATGAGCAGCCAGATGGTCTGATTTGATGCATATATATGTCTTTATTTGTTCCTTTAATACATAAATATGCCTCTAAGGCCATACTTATGTATCTGTGCACGCGCTTGGAGAGTGGGTCCGGAAGGTGGAGTGGTAAAAAAAAGGGTCTGGGCAGAAACCTTAACCAAGTTAATTCTGAATTCCCCCAGGTCTGAAACATACAAAATTGTGGTCAGCTTGTGGTTTTGGCCCATGGGCTCAATGACAGGACGGCCCGCGTGCAAAATGTAAACTTTGCAGGTGGGCCGCTGCTGCTTTTTGCCTTGCGCAACTGTAGAGTAGGATGGATTGGGTGTTTATTGGCTCTAGAGCTGATACTGTTTTAGCATGGGAAACCCCGGAGTTTCCCACACCACAGTGACAATGGGAAGTCATTAGTCATGACCTCCCATAGTCCTGAATCAGCCTCAGTCTCTGATGCACATCCTCACCAAGATCTTACTTGTCATCTGTAAGCCTCTTACGTAGTATGAGTTGTATATATAGAGCATGATAGTTGTTGTTTTTCTTCATTCATTCATTGGTGCATTGCATATTCTTTCTATATTCTTGTGTTTGGTTTCCAACAGATACGTCTGTTGACATCTGATCTTTGGAGATGTTACTATAGTCAACATCATGTCTCCTTGATTTGTCATCTTGAGGGTATTCCCCTATTAATATTGCTGCTGTTCTCTTTTTGCGACTCTGGTGACTGGTCTATTGATTCTATGTATGACTGGAACATAGAATTTCAGTTGGTATTTAGGCCCCGTACCATTTGTTTTGAGTGATTCTTGAAGCGGGTTCTCCGCATTCAGAAACAGCGCAATTGCAGAACACACTTTCAATTTGTGCATGTGACAGAATTGCGTACCAGATAGGAATGATTGTTGTGTGTGTTTGTGTGAGCATCAGGTGGGCAAGAATCAGACCCAAGAAACAGGGTCAGACCTATTTCTAGGATTGCTTGTTTTCATGGAGAATTGCTCCTCGGATTTCCCCAGAAACTGGTGCCTATGGTACGCGTTTCTAGGGAAAATTGATTCTCACAAAAAAAAAAAAATCTGCCCTAGGAACAATTCTGAGGGCCCTATGGCATGCACCCTTATTTCTTGGTCATTAATTCTTAAATGTTAGTAGTGCTCTGTTGAGTATTTATTTGAGAGGCTGGGGTGATACTGTTGCTTGAACGTAGCTCTTTACGATATTTCTGCAGACATGACATATCTTTCATCAGTCATGACTTGAAGCTCAACGCAATAAGTTTGGGTAATTAAATAAATACCTGGTTGTTTGATTGGCAGCTTGTGCGAGTGCTTGACTTTTGGGTGCCAACTAGGTGAGAGATATTCTCTTTTTGGACGGTGCCAGTGGCATGCCACAGCAGGACGAACAAACACCTTGAATTTAGAAAGCAGGATGTATTAATTATTGAGCTGCGTTGCTGAGTCTTCAACATTGGAGGACTTCCCTTTGCTCTGGGAGTCCTCCTAGATCCTACTTTGAGAGATCAGCGCTCAGATTCCCAGAAATTTCCAGAATTGGTTTTCCGTTGCTTCCTCCCTACAAATTTGGAAACCATCTGGGGGAAGGAGTTTCCAAAACAATTGGTGCCTCATGTTGCACCCCAATAACAACATACTATTGTCCCACTGTCCACAGCTTGATGTGAAGAAGCCACACCATAACCAAAACTGACGATGCACAACTCATATCAGAAGCTTCCATTTCCTCAGCTGTCAACAACTGCTAGACGCCGATGGCGTCCATCCTGCTCTGCTTTTTCACAAAATGCAGCAAGACACCATCAAGAGGATGAAGAAGAGACATTGCTGGTTGTGGGCCTTGCATCCATGGGTGACCCCATTGACCATCATTTTACTTGTTTGCCTCACAGAGACCTCTTGAAAGTCCCTGGTTGATCTGCTAGCCAAGCTGGTGAAGACCGCCTCAACAGGAAGTCTAAACTGTTTGCCGAGTTGGTGCACACCAGCTTGATGGACAGACTGAGTCTAACCCGCTCACCAAGCTGGTGTGCAGCTCGATGGGAAGACTGCTTGCCGAGCTGGTGTACACCAGCTCGATGGGCAGACTGCTCGCCGAGCTGGTGTACACCAGCTCGATGGGCAGACTGCTCGCCAAGGTGGTGTACACCAGCTCAATGGGTAGACTGCTTGCCAAGCTGGTGTGCACCAGCTCGATGGGCAGATTGCTCGCCAAGCTGGTGTACACCAGCTCGATGGGCAGACTGCTCGCCAAGGTGGTGTACAGCAGCTCAATGGGCAGACTGCTCGCCGAGCTGGTGTGCACCAGCTCAATGGGCAGATTGCTTGCCAAGCTGGTGTACACCAGCTCGATGGGCAGACTGCTTGCCGAGCTGGTGTGCACCAGCACTGGTCCACTACTTTACTAGTAACGGTAGCGTAACACAAAGTAGCGCGTTTTTTCTTCTTTACTGCTACCACTGCGGCCACTAACCGTAATTTTACAGCACTACTTTATCTGGACTTGATTTTAATTTTTTTTCTTGTTTCCTTTACACTAACTGAGCACCAGATTTTAATTTTTTTCATTCTGTTACATTACTGACTGACAGGAGGAAAAAATAGGGAATTGAATCGCCGACCCCTGTTATTTGAAGGAGCGACCCCCATTTTTTCCGAGACGTCGCGACGACCAGCGTTGGACGTCTCAGAATGGTCCCCAATAGGTATTTTGGGTCCGCGATATAACAGGGGGTCGCGGATCCAATTTTGTCCCGCGGACTGGGGGTCGTCCGTTCATTTTTTTTTCTTTTACTACTTCTTCCTGCTATAAAATGTGAAGGTTTTTTTCCCTTTTGCATTGGAAATATGAGATCTGTGTTGTTTTTTTTGGGACCCAAATCTTGAAGCAGAATAAAATCAAACAGGGGAGTTATTTCCTGATTGAAAAGTAATTGTAAGAGGTTTGTTCATTTTGTTTGATAGAAAAAAAAAATGTAATGAAAATAAATTGAAATATAGACTAAGTATGTGCTGCAGACAATTTTTGAAAATAAGGAAAAAGGAAGGTGGGCTTCTTGGTTTGAGGTTTTTGGAGCAAGGGAAATGTAAAATGAAAGTTCCATATTCAGGAATGCGTGGAACAATTTATCTGATGTACAAACAATGATTTAGATTTTAAGGGAATGATGGGCTATGGAATATAGCTGAAACAAACAGAAGAAACAGATGAATTCTAAGCTCATCAACATTAGTTGGTTATATCAAGGGGATGTGTCAGATTCAAAGCTGTAAATCTGCCACAGAATTACAGCTTTGAATTTGTACTGTGTATGGGAAGTGATATAAAATGTAAATTAATAATGGGCTATGGAAAATAATTGAAATAGAGGAAAAATAGGATGGTTCCCTTTTTAGTTCATTTTTTTCAACTATGGGTCATGTCACACAAAAGAGTAACAACCAGCACCTTGTCAAAATACTTCATTTTTCATGTTAGCATGCTGCATGGTAGTTTTATTTGAATATTTATTTTACACGTGTTTTTAATGCTCTTTTTGCTTTTTTTTCATATAATTTATGTGGTGTAATGATGTGTATAAATGGTTGAGTAGTGGTTTAAAAAATAAAATCCCTGGCGGTGGAATTTCAGCCAAATTAAATCAACGACCCCCTGCGCGCGGGTCCAAATTGTATCAGCGACCCCCATTCGGGGGGTCGGACCAATTTACCAATTTTGGACTCCTTCCAGACGTCGAGGTTTGGTTGTCACGACGTCCCAAAATAATAGGGGGTCGTTCCTTCAAATAACAGGGGTCGGCGATTCAATTCCCAAAAAATATTGCTACTTTTAGGGCATAAAACAGCAAAAAATGTGACTTTTCTGGGAATCACTCTGAAGCCTTCCTGGATTATTTGCACTCCCCACTCAGTGGGACCTCTTCTCAAAGCCACACAGTACTCCTACATGCCATGGATGATTTTATTTGAAATATATGGTTGGATAACGCAAGATAATGCCAGATAACGCTGGATAATGCATTGAAAATACATTACCTTTTTTTCTGGCGGGCAATTTATTCCCCAACATTACACTACAGCTGTGGGCAGCAAATGGTCCGTTACGGGTAATGGTAATGCAGCGGCTTCTCAACCTGAGCAATTACGTTACTGAAATTGCCTGGACAACGCAACGTAACGTAGTGGACCAATGTTGTGTGCACCAGCTTGGCAAGCAGTCTGCCCACCAACAGCCTATCCCCAAACTTAACACAATTCCCTTGCCTGCCGGAGGCAGGGGCGCAAAGCGCCTTGCGCGCAGCGCGACCTCCCGTCAGGGGGATCTGGCCTGAGCACCTGAGGAAGATCAGGCTGTATTCCTCAATATTTCACGTTTTCCCATTTCAAAAGTCCGTTTTTGAGAGTGGTCTCCCGCCCTTCATGTTGCAACATCTGCTCGGAATTGCAGTTCTTCTCATGCAAGACTGGACCCGTAGCGTTAGATATAAGGCTCCATCTGTCCGTCTGAAGGAGTTTGAAGTCTTCAAACACGGAGCATCTCGGAAGATCAAGTGAACAAGACATGTGTATTATTAGTTTTGAACACATATGTATTACAGGCTGTTACAGTATCCTCTTTGCAAAGATATCAAGAAACTGGAATATTACCACTCCAATACAGGGAATTCAGCTGAAATCATCACTTGATTGCCTCTAAAAGATGCCAATTTTAAAATGGCTGTGCAGGCTGCAAAAATGGAGAAGAGTGAATGTTGCTGGCACCGAAGTGAAGAGATGATGCTGGCGGTTTTAATGATACAAAGGGCAATGCGGGGGCTGTTTGATAGGATGGCATTCCAAGGGCTGCAAGTGTAAACCCTGCAAAAACAAGGTTCCTGTACTCAGGTGCTCACACTGGATACAGCTTTTTGCACGCAAGTCCCTCCCTGATGGGAGGTTGCGCTGCGCGCAAGGCGCTTCGCGCCCCTGCCTCCGGCAGGCGAGGGACTTGTGTTAAGTTTGGCCTATCCCACTCGCTGAGCTAGTAAACACCATCCAAATGGGAGGAGTACTCCGCTCTCTGAGCTGGTGTAAAACAGCTTCACAGGCAGACTAATCTGTGACAGTGACGTGAAAAACCAAGATCTGACGTGACTAGGTTAGGGTTTAGTTTGGGGTGGAATGTGATGGAACATTGTTTCTCTCTATATTTTAGGTTTAGCAAGAGCTGTATTTAGTTCCATCTAGTTGTATTGTTCCTCCTTTTCTTTTCCTCACTCATCTAGTCTTTGCTTTGTCTCACCCCAATAGGTGATTATTGTTGCTTCTCTCTCTTCAGCTTGTTGTCCTCCATTCCCACCGAACTGCCGTGCTCACTGCGGTCCTTTGGTGCTTCATAGGTTTGCTTCATTGTTCTCAGTTTTCACTTCCTGTTTTTCCTTCTCACTGCTTGCAATGCAGACTCACTCATCTAGTCTTTTCTTTGTCTCACCTCAATAGGTGATTATCATTGCTTCTCTCTCTTCAGCTCTTTGTCCTCCATTCCCACAATACTGCCGTGCTTGTGAAACATCTTAAAATATTATGTGTCCTGTGGGAGTCAAACCCACGTCACTTATATCCATGTCAAGTGTACTAACCACTGTACTAAGGACGCTTGTACATAAATGGCTGGAAGTGGGTAAATAGATGCCACTGGTGTCAAATGAGTACCCTTGAATGATGGGCGGAGCCTGTAGTGACAGGTGATATGAATGTAGACACCAGTGAATATGATGAAGCAATATGAAGCAGAACCACATCTTCACAGCCCCCCATGCTTTGTAGGGGTTTATCATGACAAGGCAACATAATACTCTCAGAAGTCACGCGGTAGCGCTGGGCTCATAACCTGTGAAACATCTTAAAATATTATGTGTCCTGTGGGAGTCGAACCCACGTCACTTATATCCATGTCAAGTGTACTAACCACTGTACTAAGGACGCTTGTACATAAATGGCTGGAAGTGGGTAAATAGATGCCACTGGTGTCAAATGAGTACCCTTGAATGATGGGCGGAGCCTGTAGTGAGAGGTGATATGAATGTAGACACCAGTGAATATGATGAAGCAATATGAAGCAGAACCACATCTTCACAGCCCCCCATGCTTTGTAGGGGTTTATCATGACAAGGCAACATAATACTCTCAGAAGTCACGCGGTAGCGCTGGGCTCATAACCTGTGAAACATCTTAAAATATTATGTGTCCTGTGGGAGTTGAACCCACAGGACACATAATATTTTAAGATGGTTCGCAGGTTATGAGCCCAGCGCTACCGCGTGACTTCTGAGAGTATTATGTTGCCTTGTCATGATAAACCCCTACAAAGCATGGGGGGCTGTGAAGATGTGGTTCTGCTTCATATTGCTTCATCATATTCACTGGTGTCTACATTCATATCACCTGTCACTACAGGCTCCGCCCATCATTCAAGGGTACTCATTTGACACCAGTGGCATCTATTTACCCACTTCCAGCCATTTATGTACAAGCGTCCTTAGTACAGTGGTTAGTACACTTGACATGGATATAAGTGACGTGGGTTCGACTCCCACAGGACACATAATATTTTAAGATGTTTCACAGTGCTCACTGCGGTCCTTTGGCGCTTCATAGGTGATTATCGTTGCTTCTCTCTCTTCAGCTTGTTGTCCTCCATTGCCACAATACTTCCGTGCTCACTGCGGTCCTTTTGCGCTTCATATAATCTGCTCGCCAAGCTGGTGTACCCCAGCTCAACAGGCAGACTAACCTGCTCGCCAAGCTGGTGTACACCAGCTCAACAGGTAGACCAACCTGCTCTCCAAGCTGGTGTACACCAGCTCAACAGGCAGACTAACTTGCTGGCCTTCCGCGGAGAACAAGTTTACGTGCTTGCCGAGTCAATGTGTGATTTGCAGGTCAGTTGCAGGTCAGACTCCTTTGTGGGATAGTGTATACCATTGCAATGCAGCAGTGGCCAGGAAATAGAACATTTGATGAGAGCAAGCAAAAATGGAGTCATGATTGCTACAGAGTGATATTTTTGCTTGAAAGAAATAAGTGATCTAAACATGTGCAAGGAAAGGTTAGATATTTTTCAAATGAGTACGTCCAGAATATGTCATGAAGAGGATGGGTATGAAAAAATTAGTTGCCGGAATTGTGGCAGTTGCTGGAATTGTGGCAGTTGCTGGAATTGTGGCAGTTGCTGGAATTGTGGCAGTTGCTGGAATTGTGGCAGTTGCTGGAATTGTGGCAGTTGCTGGAATTGTGGCAGTTGCTGGAATTGTGGCCTTGAGATCCAGAGGGATGACCACCACCACAACGTTGCGGCTTGGTTGTTTTCAGTTGAGCAGCTTGATTACCATAGCGTCCAATATCTTGAGCAGCTGTACCTTGGTGTTTGAGCATGACGGCTGGAAGGAGTTGATTGATGCTGCATGGGTGGGACTGTGGGTGGGTGGGTATTGTCTGGTATTGCACTGGGATTGCGCGTTGAAAAAGTTTGGGATTTGGTGATTCCTTTGGAAGGCTCGTGTAGATTTGGGAGCCGGGACTCCACGGGGATTCCCCAAAGATGAGCAATTTATCCTTGCAGATTTGGCTCTGGAGGGGTTTCCAGAACGAAGGGAAGTCCTCCATTGGATGTCTTCCCTTCAATCCTACAGTCCAATCTAGAGTCTAGACTATGCAGAGCTGTCAATATAGTCCATCCCTCTGAGTTGTAGAATTGGTCATGAAGTTAGGTAACTCCTGGGCCTGGCGCAGGACAGGCAGACTAATATAACCATCTAGGTCGGTGTGCCGGCGGGTGACCGGAGACCCCCGAGTCTCCGTCGGGGTGCCCCAGCAGTTATATTTATCTTGCCGCCAGCTGGAAATTACTTGGGTATGGCCATCCTCTTTTCTCTCCGCAACCACCCCAAAGTTCTCCATCGGCATCCATCCATCAGCATCCTCAGCACCAAAGACACACGACTGTAACGGAAGGGCCCCCATTCACTTGGAGAAACCACCCGGAAGAGTGCCCGCCCTACCGTGACACACACGTGGATGCATCATCAGGTCAGCCTCGATCACTCCCTTTGTGTTAATCCATCAGCAGATAACTAACACTACAACAAGCACACATGTGCAGGCTTCCAATTCCATCTCACACATCCCCTCGAATCTTGAAAAATTTTACGCCGCGCCACGAGATCGGACAATCCACTATTTCCTCAAGTTTTGAAACATCTTCTTAGCAGTCGGGATGAGATCCATTTTCAATCCATCCTCACCAGCCTATTCGATACTGGCTCTCATCCTCACATTCCGCGCGCAAATTATAGGCTGCTCTCCGGGAGACTATTCACCAGGCTATCAACGATGCGTGAATTACTGTAATTTTGAAAATTGCTATACGGTCGACAAAGAGCCAAAACAGCTACCCTTCACGCTAAGGTTGTTCCATTGGACCTGCACGGATAATTGCGCCTATCAATGCATGCATGACCTCACTCAAAAAGTACTCAAACTACCACGAGCAGTCCCCAAACCTGGAGAAACGTTCGAAGGCTGGTGGGATGAGCCAGATTGGGAGCCAGGCACCGAATTAGAAGGCTTGCCTCCCGGAAGAATTGTTCAGTTTCATGGGAAATGGCCCTTCAAACGCTGGCATGGTATTCAAGAACCTCTCTCAGCTCTCTTCAGTCTCCTCAACTTTCTGGCCTACGCGCTTTCGTACCGCATCATGAAGCGCCTCATCCCGACCAACTGGCCCTTACGTAATCATTATCTTGGCGTGGCAATCGTGGGGATGAATGCATGGATCTGGAGTATCCTCTTTCACTGTCGAGATAAACCCTGGACCGAACGATTGGATTACTTTAGCGCCGCAGCTTACGCGGTGTACGGGCTCTACGTATCTGGCGTTAGGATTTTCAGACTGTACCCGACCCAGGCGCGACATTATATCCCACTCGATCAACGCTTATACATCGGTAGTCAGCTCAAGTTGATCATGAGTGCCACGTTCCTAGTACACATCGCTTTCCTCAGCTTCGGAGAACGATTCAATTACAAGTATAACATGGCGTTCAATGTGATCGTTGGCGTCTTGACGATCTTGCTCTGGTTAACTTGGACAGCATCACACTCTCATCGACCTCTGAAATCATTCAACAATTTGGACCACGACGCGATATCCGCCTCCCAGTCTGAGCGATCTGATTCCCTCCCACCCTCACCATCTCATTCGTCTGAGCCGTCCAATTCACCCCCTCCCTCACCATCTCCATCTCATGCCTTCCTATCTTCCGGTTGGTTCTCCCTGCTATATGAGTCCATTCCGGCGATAACAGACACTGGCATCCAGCCCCCCTATGTCTCCAAACCCATCATCCCACTAGTCTGTCTGATCGGCGCTGGGTCCTTGGAGCTCCTCGACTTTCCACCCGTGTGGAATATGAGCTTGGATGCACATGCGCTTTGGCATCTGGCTACCTTCCCTCTGGGCTGGATCTGGTGTATCGGGTTCCTGGCCCAGGATGCGCAATGGGAGTCCCGGTTTGTCGAAGGAATCACTCCCCCCGCTTCACGCTCGGAACGAAAGGAGGACATCTCACAAAAGTGGCAACGTCCATGGCTATAGTTATGGCCTCCTCGACTCGCCCATCACCGGAAGATTTGAGCAAGCTTCGATCACAACGGCAAAGGCGGCTTCATCAACGGATATCTCCCAAGCAACAAAAAACAAGTAAATAGATATAACCATAGCCTCAGTTCTTCTGATTTTAAAGGAGGGTTTCATAGAAAAGAATATGTCGACCTTTGTTGGCTATGATCATCTGTGCTTTATCATGAGTCCTCTTTCCCCATTTGGTTGTGAATGCAACTTGAACAGTGTTTGACACGAAAAATGTATTCGAGTTTTCTTGTTTGATTTTTTTTTGTAGCAATATGCTAAGTGCTGATACACACCCATCTTTCCTACTTTCGCTTTTTTTCCTGGTTTGGAATCACCTCTTTCTCTCTTTTTGATTTAAGTTATTCCATCTTTATACAACTGAATCCAGTGGGGTCAATCCTTGGTAAAAGCTGAGGCTCATCTTGAGGTGTGAACGTGTTTTGAAAAAGGTAGATACCAGAAAAACACTAGATCCAGGGATGGATGGACCACGAATGGAATGGTGAAATGAACTTGGTCATCTCTCTTTCCACCGCATTATCATCACGGAGGTCTGAGCCAAGCTGGTTAACTAGCAGAATGTGAGGGCAGTTGTTTGAAAAGCCTTGCCTTCAAGACGAGCTTCTACGTAGTGATCTTGGTTGGGCAAGAAAGAAGAGTAAGGAACTGACATGGGAAAGAGAACATTCCGACTGTTCCGGCCGGGCGATCACTACACCACGGGTGCACTTCGCTTTGCCTCGGTGGGTTCCCAGAACGTTTGGCAGCCACGACCGTTATGAAAACGCACCGAGCCCTAACCCAACATTCCTGGAACACATCGGCTCAAAAAGGCCGGTGTTCTCCAAACGTCCTGGGCCAACGGTGGTTATCCGTCCTCCAATTGATTGGAAAACCATTCTGGTTTCCGATTGATCAGAGAACATGAATCCCACCGTTTTCCCAACGCACCTGGGAAACGGACCGCATTCCGTCCTTAAATTGATTTGAAAACCATTCTGTTTTCAAATTGTTTGGCAAACGGCAAGATAATACGTTCCCAGAACAGTCAACTCCTCTGACCGTTTCACAAGTTACAACACACTTCAATCTGCTCAAAGCTGGAGCATTAGAATCTTACAGGATCTGCAGGAGACCACCTGGAGGCTCTCTGCACAGTTTTGCACCCCATTGAGTTGCAAAATTGTGTAGAGAGCCGATGTGGAAGGGGGTATAAATTCAACTTGATTTTGTCTGCTTACACAATTGTGATGGTGGGCTCAGTAGGATCAATATCCCAATGTGGTCACAGGTGTATTGTCTGGTGTTCAAACTCAGCTTGAGACAAGTTTTTTGTGCCTGATTGTTCCCAGCCTGGGGCTGCCTTGCCCGTGCAGCACCGTTCTGTTGTTGTTTTTTATAAAACTGATGACAGAAGGTGTGACAACGTTTTCTGAACGTATTTTCCTGGCGTTCCAAGAACTGTTTTCCATAGACCCAACCAGACACGTTGGGGCGGGCGCTGTGGTATTCTTAACATGTCAAATTTTTTAGTTTTTTTCTTTTTTCTATATTTCTCTATATTTCTTTCAGGATTTCCTCTTTTTCTCTTATATCCACTCACTACTTCTCAGAATTGACTCCAGAATCAGACTCTACAGGTAAAACTTACCTCAGTTACAACTCACGGGAACCTCATTACACTACTGGATGGGAAGTTATGGTCAACTCAATATGTATAACACTATGTAACAACAGCAGACATGTAACACTAGTGATAACCCATAACACATGGGGGTTTCTTATTTTCTCTTATATTCCTTTGCTTATATTCTCTGATAGCTCATACATCTTAAGTCTATACTTCTTGAAGGTTCTTTCTTCCTGAAGCATCCCTCTTCTCAACACATCTTATTCTAAACACATGCTTACAGTTATCATGTTTCCTGGATTTCACACATATTCTTTTCTTCTGGACAGTTCTTTTATACTTATGGAAGTATGGGTCTCATCAAACTTCTTATGCATTCATTTGTAGCTTGTATTCTAGGGGATTCTTGTATTTACCAGTTTCTTTCCAGTCACAAGACCCAAAGGCAGGGCCCAGTTGTACTCACCTTGGAGCTAAAATCCCTCACTTTTGTCTATTTAAGAGGCTCTCCTCCAGGTGTTTTTTCCCCCTTCCTCACCAGATTTTGTCCCCACAAATATATCAGTACCTTACACACTCAACACCCTTATATATATACACCTGATATTAGTACACTAACCCTATAGTCTACTACTGGTCACTCCTCTACTGAGGTTTTACTGTACCATTATTACTACATACATACATTAGCAATTACACGTTATCATCAACATCTTATACTGCCTTGAGACCCTCTTTGGACTAAGACTGCCCAAGTACCCTTACTAAGCAGACCCTTATCCAAATAGGTTATCTGTCAACTATCTGTACTCTATTCCACAAAAGTGGCGTGTACAGATAGGAATAATAAAGAAAACGTGGATCTTCAAATATTATAAGTATAATATTTAAAGACAATTCAAAAACAGCACAGGTACTTGTTATTCAGAATATGAATAAACAGGTTACTACCCTGCTGCCAAAACCTCTTATGACGCTTAAAATAAGCAATAAGAAGGGCCAACTAGATTTAAACACAGTTCTTCCAACCAAATAATACTTTAAAAGTGTTATTTTGGTTAGGGGGGAGTTTTTAAGTGGATAATAGATGTAATAAAGAAATAAGGCCAGTCCTCTAATACTTACTAGAGAAGGTGGGCGCCTTTGTATCTTATAATGATTTATCTATGTATGTTAAAAGCTGGGGGAAGGTGTTTTCCAAAATGAATGAGAAACACCTCCTTAAATACCTTTTTTCCTACTACAAGTGTACAAGTAGTGGGAATAGAGATACTAGGCTCTAAGTGGCATTTCCTTACGCCAGAAATTTCTCTTTGGGCGTGAGAAAACAAGTCATGACATCATATTTGTGAAAGATGATGCCATTTTAATTTATTATGGCCAAATTGGGCCATAAGTGTGAAATAAACATAGGATTTATTCTAAGTATTTCACTCCAAACTTAAAAATGGGGGTGTTTTGCACAAAGCTCACCAAGTTAAGAGGGAGCATTTCGTGGTCAAAGCCTCAAAACATTATCACAAGTATTGTAATCCTAGGGTATAAGGTAAATACAGAGAAAATGTGAATATAGAGAGTAATTTAACTCTAAAAAGAGTTCAGTGAATCACAAACTATCTTCCTCAGGTTTATTCAGCACATGAGGGCGCCTAAAAGTGAAGGTTTTCACAATGGAGCTGAAAAACTCTATAATTATTGTATAGCTTTATTGTTCTTTATAGAAAATCAAGTATGTAATAGAACAGTAAAGTTATACTAGTAAATCTTGGAACTTCCAGGATTTTCCAATGAAAAAATATCAAAATAAAGGCTTCTTAATTCATACAACATATTTATGAAAATGGATTTTCCAAAGATTTGCCATAATTAAATATGAGGTTATAAAAATAGACAGAAAAAGGGGATTTTTATTTTATAACAATGGTAAGGTTTGAACCCAAGGTCTCTTGCTCCAGACTTTGGTTGAGACTGATTCTTAACCATTAGATTATAGACAAGTTGTTGAATGTGTTGTAAAAATACAGAATATAAGCTTAACATTATTCAAACTTGCAGACCCAAGTATTACATCTTATTAGGTAATATCTTGGGGGCTGACATTATCCAACCTTTATTAGTACAAACCCTTTTATTACATAAGCCCCATTGTGAGGTAGTCTGTTCCATCTCTGGTTGTAGCGCCAGCTCCCAAACTCATTTAGCACTACAAACCTATCATCATCATCATCAATCCTTGGTAGTAGCATCAGCTCCCAGAACTCATTAGCACTACACTCCCTCTTCTTTTATAAGTTGTCTACACTTATACCAACCATCATCACATACTTATCTCATACACACATCAACATCATCATACTACAACTAACACTCAACACATCCCTAGTCATCAACACTTGCTATCCCAACCAAAGTATCTTTGATACACTTACTATCACTTGAATTGAAGCCTGCCAATCATAGATTGGGGGGTCTTGTTTTAGTGTCTAGTATAGGAACGGCAGAGTCATCCTCACATCATCCCGTTCCGCACTCAGCAAAAGGTCTTTTGGACACTTTTGAGCTTTACAGCGCACCCAACAAAGTTCTGTGAACCCGCAGCTCAGCTAGCTTAACTGAGCCTCCCAATGGGATTGGGGGCCTGAAGGGCCCGGATGCAAAGCATCCTCCCATTCCCAAAGGGAGGCTGATGACTTAAGTCCCAGTTGAGGCGTGAGGACTCTGAGATTTTGGGCAGTTTTGAGCGCCATTTTCTCCAAAAGCTCATTACAAAAAAAACCGCTAGAGCTATGGCAAAGCAGGAAAGTTGGTTGCATAGGTGGCAATCTGATCTTTGACTTGACCACCTCCAAGTTTGATTTACACGGCCCCAGTGACCATGCCTGTGAATCAAACAAGTCGTGGACCTGCTCCATGATTTTGGTGTACAGTTGTGGATGGCAATAACCCGCACTGACCCACCTGCAAAATTTACATTTTGGACGCGGGCCGTTATATTGGTTGGCACATGGGACAAAACCACAAGCGGACCATAATTATGGGGTCTTTTGAGGTTGGGGAATCCAAAATTATCTTGGCTAAGGTTTCTGCCCAGCCCCCCCCTTTTTTTTTTTTTGGTCTGCCACCTTTTGGACCCAACCCACAAACCGGGGGGTAAGCCCATAGTTATGGGTTTTTGGGCCTATTTATGGGCTTAGGCGGCCCATATACTCATAAATATATATGCATTTGTACCTTTCTAAGTGCATACATACATAAAAACACTTGGGATAAGTAACGATTGACTGAACAAAAGGAAAGAAGCGAGATGACGCCACACAGGAGTCAAACCACTTGGCTCAAGTAACAATTGACTAAAAAAGTGGAGAGGAGTGAGATGGCGAGTGTAATGTATCATAAAAATAAATCAAGCATTTAGGACATCAATGCCCATGGCAGCTTGTCGCGGGATACACCGATGTGAGCTATATTTCTTCATCAAAACTGCAGATTGGGGACCACTGTATCCTTGTTGATACACAGAGAGCTGCCAATTGATACGTCTGAAGTATTTCCGTATTGTTGTGATTGGGCAGGACTGCCCAACCATTTCAAAAAGAGCCTTGGAGGAAGCAAAAGAGGTGCCTGTGGTGTGCGATTGCTTTTGATAAGCTGCACAAAAGAGATGGTAAATATTTGTGTGTACATACATTGCTGAGATGAAAATCTTTTACGCACATTCTTTGATGTAAGACCAAAAGAGTCCGATAGGATTCAGTTTGCAATGGAACTTGGGGAGAAAAAGACAGACGTGACCTGCATCTTCAATTACTTCTTGGAGTAATGGGCGTTCATTCAAGAAGTTGGATTGTTGAGACATGATTTTAGACCAGCAGCAGCTCGTGCTGTTGGTTGTGTAATTGGCTGCATTAGAGCATCTCCACCGCGGGTGTAAACCCAATTTTCACCCCGCGCGGCAAAACCTATGCCCCACTGGGGGGTGTAAATCCGGAGCTAGACTTATTGCAAGTGTAAAAAACATCAACTTGAGTGTAGTCCTAGCTCCTTGCTAGATCCGACTACACCCTGTGACACCAACCATTACCAGTGAAATCAATCACCTCCCTCGCGGAATTCAACAAAGCAACCTTGATGTCACCAACTTCTACACCTCATCGGACCGCCCTGCGATGCAGCAACACAGCCCAATTGAAATTTATAATTCAAAATGGGGATGCATCATGTGGGATTTACATGACTTGCAATCTGCACTCCCCAGTGGAGATGCTCTTAGGTTGGAAAGAAGTGTCTGTGGGGAGGTGACCATCTTCAAGCATAAGTTTGGCAACACATTCCTCCTTGTTCAAAAAGTAACCAGTGTCTTCAGCTTGTTGGATCAACTTTGCTGCATGATTGATTGCATCCTTGCGCATATGAGAAGTCACACAGTTGTTGCATTGGAGCTTTAAGGCTGGCTTGCGTTCTTTGATCCTCAGGGCAGAATAATGCTGCCAGATTCCTCGTTCTTTCAAGATAACCTCATGGATTCCTTTTGGTTGTCCGGCTAGTTGAGGGTTGGGATGTGAAGACTCAAAGCAGAACGTTTGAGGAAGGCCGCGGAGGTGTTGAGGAATGAGTGGATCATCATAAGGAATAATTGAATCTCGGAGTCGTGACTGTTTGCCTCCTGGATTGAGATTCATGTTTTGAGCTCTCAAAGCAGTCTTGGCAAACGCACCGTGAGCTGATGAACAGTCAAAAACAAATACTGCTTGTGAGTTGGGATGAAGGGCTTCAAAGATTGGGATGCCTTTTTTGGAGACTTGATTGCAAAGTTGCTCCATGTCCCACCACTTATTGCCATTTGATCCAGGATAAATGAATGTGGCAGCGTTGGTTGATTCAAGGTTTGTTGCTTGAAGCTGATCTTGAGACAATTTCAACCGTCCTGTGGTCTCCAGGATAAAGTCTGAGATATGAATGAGCCAAACAACATTCTTAGATCGTATTTCTTGCGTACCAGGAGGTAGCCAGGTCAACTTTGTCTTCTCTTTTGCATGGATGGTTGACTCATCATGGTATATAAAGTTGCCAAGCACTTTGGGTTCAACTCAAATTGCGGTACTAAGGTCATCACCACCATATATTCTAGATTGTTTTTGATATGAGTCAAAATCATTGATATACTTCTTTCTAGCTTCAACCACGTCTGGCCTCTTGTGTCCATCAAAGTAAAGACATTTTCGATACTCTTGAGGCCGGTATCCAAGCTTCATCATCCATTGTGTTGCAGTGTTGCAACTGAGGCTTTTTTGGATATTAAACTGAGGGAAAGCAGTGTTGATGATGTAGTTGCGGAATGTTATGGGAGTAACCTGGAAAGAAATCATTCAAATTGAAATTCAGTATCAAATGTTCAGCTTTTTATAAATTCAAGCGGAGAAACTCACATGCCCAGGTACTTGAGATGCTGCCCAAGTGAGAAAGTGCTTTTGAAGCTCAGTATTGTCCAGCAATGATTTATGATTCTTCTGATTACCTTGCTTCACTTCCAAGAGTTGCTTGTTATTAATGAAATACTTTGCTTCACGTTGAATGGATCAAGAAAGATAGATTCCACTTGTCAATTTTGGAGGTGCAGTTGACAAATTGCAGCGTTGGTTGATAGCAGACTGAGCAGCTGAAAGAGAAGCAGCTGAGCTGGGAGAAGGGGTTCCGTCAAGACTGTACTTGAGTCAAAGATTGTTAAAAGCATAAAGGTTGTTAATCATTGTTTGAGGGGTCTTGAACTTCTTATCCTTTTTATCTTTTTGTTGGTAGCGTAAGACAGCTGCAGCAAGTGCTGAGTTAAGTTCTTCCCATTTTGAACAAGATTTTTTATTGTTTATTTCTTTTGTGGTAGATCAAGGTTTTTTTGGAGCCAAAAGGTATTTCTCCAGAATGCAAGCACGACGTGAATCAACAGGTTTGCAATTTGGAAGACAAGGATTGACAGATTTGGGCTGTGGAACATCTTCCAGAGTTGCTGATTCAAGATTTGGGTCAATCATGGATTGTTGAGTTACTGCTTTAGTTTGTTCTGATTGGATGAATTAATTTTCCATGATCTTGTTGTTGTAACCAAGAGCTTGGATTTTACGTTTTTTTCGGTTGTGTTTAGTCTGTTTTGGAATAGCAGCTGGTAGAAGCTTTTGAGACGACAGATCTGAATTGGCGACTGGCTGCTGGTAAGATCTCTTGCCTGATTTCAGCTGACGGCAATTATTGGAATCCAGGACAGAAGCTAGATTTCCAGAAAGTATGGGCCATAGGTCTTCAGAATCGCTGTTGTCTTCTGACGTGTCAGAATCTTCATCCAATGTTTTGTCATCCATTGCAAGATTGAAGTATTGAACCAAATTGTTTGCTTGATTTCTGGATTCAATTTCAGCTTCTTGGTAGCTGGAGAGCTCATTGCAGTTGCCTTTATTGGGAAAGTCTTGGATTCGGATTTCACTGCAAGAATGTTCAACGTTGTGGGCAGGCTGTTCGTCATTAATGGCGGGCTGTTCATTGTCAATGGCGGGCTATTTGTCATCAATGGCGGGCTGTCCATTGTCAATGGCAGGCTGTTTTTCATCAATGGCGGGCTTTTTGTCATCAGTGGCGGGCTGTTCATCGTCAATGGCAGGCTGTTCATCATCAATGGCGGGCTGTCCATTGTCAATGGCAGGCTGTTTGTCATCAATGGCGGGCTGTTTGTCATCAATGGCGGGCTGTTTGTCATCAGTGGCAGGCTGTTCATTGTCAATGGCGGGCTGTTTGTCATCAATGGGGGGCTGTTCATCATTGTTAGTCCACTGTTCACAATACATATCTTTAAAATCAAGGAATCTTAACGTGTTTTGATTCTTCTCTCCGAGGTATTCAATTTCATCCTCATTGGTTTCAGAATCAATGATAATGACATCCAACTTTTTTGGTACCTTCTTGCGCCTCTTATTGAGTGGCTTTGCTCTATTTTTCTCCCTCTCATTTCTTTCCCTACGGCGCCGTCTTCTTTGCCCCTTTACAGATTTTGAGAATTTCATCTGCAAGTAAACAATCCACAAAAGATAAAACATGAGCATTAGTATTCAATAAACATCAGCTTTGCAATTGGTTGTCATTTTCAAGATAGAATAACCTTGCCTGCAAGTAAAATTGGTTGGCCGGGCTATGATGGATAGATTTTGGGATTTTGGCCGAGTACAAGGTGGTATGTAGGTTGATAGTTTATGTTTGTATTTTGCAGTGTTGATTGCAGGCAACTGGAGCTCACGTGACAGTGTCTGTTTGACGGTCAAAGGGACACTGTTACGTAAGCTCAACACGTGTGCACAGCTGTTTCCCTGCAGCATGTGTATTCTGTAGCCCTTCCAACACTCTATTTTTAGAGTTTCCTCACCATGAAAAGACTCCCCCCAGCAAAAAAAAATCCAAAGAAGAAGGTCCTTTACTGTTCGGACCCCAAAAACTTGGCTCCTCACCGTCCGGACCGCAACAAAAAGGTGCGGGTTATTGCCATCCGCAACTGTAACTTGATATTCTGTAGTGCGTGTTGCTTCATGTGATTGTACAGAGTCTG
Source organism: Puccinia coronata f. sp. avenae (assembly GCA_002873125.1). Lineage (NCBI taxonomy): Eukaryota > Fungi > Basidiomycota > Pucciniomycetes > Pucciniales > Pucciniaceae > Puccinia > Puccinia coronata. The sequence continues at coordinate 447,730 of PGCI01000026.1, forward strand.
CCTATGTACTTTCAAGCTGAGGAATGCAATCATACAGAACATCCAAGATACTGTATTTTGTGGTACATCTGAAGCATATCCCATGATAATGACAAACACATAAAAAGCACAAAATTCAGATATTTTTCTGAGGAGTTGTGGTGGACATTTTGCTACAAGGTGAGGTCCAAAAGATGGAGAAAAATCTTGCCGTTCTCCTATTACCACAGGCATCTAAAAATTGTGTTGGGAAGAGAGGTGCAGAGGGAAAGGCAAAAAGTCCCCACCAAAAGCTGTGAAGCTCTCATGCCAAAATGCTGACTTTAGGCGCAAGTCCCTCCTTTGGAGGTCACCGCTTTGCGGCAAGGGCGCTTTGCGCCCGCACAGGCCCTTCAATTCAAGGGACTTGTTGTTAAGCTAGGCAGCTCAGCAATCTGAGAACGCCAAGGTGCACCCGCCATGTACTAGCTTTAACATAAGCCTTGCAAACAGAGGGTCCCAGGGACCCCACACGGCCCTCCCTCCCAGCATGCTGACACAGCGCCAAAGCTCCCACCAGGGGGGCCTGCAAGCGGCAGTGTCACACAGCGCAGCAGCCCCAAAGGACTTGTGTCAAGTTAGATCACCACAAGCTTCATGACAGATGAGGAGCAAAAGAGAATTCTTTGCTATGATTCAAGCTGTGAAACTCCCCTCCTGTTGTGGGTCTCACAGAGCTTTGCTCTTGACCTTCTCACTCTCAGCTCTTTATATACACCACAGGCGCAATTTGCAAGAAATCTGACATCCCCATTACGGCCCTGTCCCCCAGCTGTCCCCAAATAAATTTTGCCACACAGAGGATGCCAATCAGCCATACTATTTCTATCACAGCATCCCCTCACCACCCCTGTGCTGTAACTGGTACACAGACAGAGCAAGTACAAGACAAGCTGTCTCATGTACTCTCAACATGCTCAATTGCTGTCCCATAACCATCACCCAGTTCAGAAGACAGAAATCAGGCATTCCCCCAGAAGGTGACACCCATTTGTCATTCCCCTCCTCCCGGTGGTATCTCTAATCAAGACTCTGTAGATAATGTAGGACAGAAGATTAAATGACTGAAGGCAACTGCTGATCATCCATGGTTACAAATTTCTCAATGAGGAAGCATTTATCACATTCCATCCCCTGCCCAATTCCCAGTTTCCCCTTAATTCTTCTTTAACTTTGCAATTTTTTATCTTGTCTCTGTGCTCCAAATCCACTCACCCAATTCCCTTTCAAATACTCCTGGCCTCATATCACATGTACTATCCACTGACAGCAATCCCTGTCTACCAGTATACAGGATCAACAACTACAACCCCCCAGACGTGGTTTGTTGGTCACAAACAATCAGCCACAAGGCAGTCAACCATTCAACACACAGTTGGGACCCATCTGGCAATTCCCTGGCATTGCATAAACATCAGACACCTGAGGTGGACTCTTTGAGATTCTTGCTCTCAACTTCAGTGTAGAAGACTTTGGGGGTGGTTATCACTTCCAGAGGCCCTTAATTCTGGATTATTCCTTCAACTGATGAGGTTTGTTGAGACCAATTGATCATGTTTGGGACATTGAAAGAAACTCCAGACTTATAGCACAAAAACAAATTATGCAATCCCCCCATGGATAATTGGAATTTTTGGGGGTGAATTTCAATATTTTTTTCACAAAAACATTAAATCTTTTCTTTCTTTTCTTTCTTTTCTTTCTTTTCTTTCTTTTCTTTCTTTTCTTTCTTTTCTTTCTTTTCTTTCTTTTCTTTTTTTCTTTCTTTCTTTTCTTTCTTTTCTTTCTTTTCTTTCTTTTCTTTCTTTTCTTTCTTTTCTTTCTTTTCTTTCTTTTCTTTCTTTTCTTTCTTTTCTTTCTTTTCTTTCTTTTCTTTCTTTTCTTTCTTTTCTTTCTTTTCTTTCTTTTCTTTCTTTTCTTTTCTTTCTTTTGTTGATTTCTTTTCTTTTTTCAATTTTTTCTTTCCTTTTTTCTTTTGTCATTGCTGCTGGAAGGCTAACCTGCTTGCCAAGCTGGTACCAGCTCAGCATGCACACTGAACTTCCAGCTGAGTGGTCAAAAGCTTGGGATGTAGGCTGACCTGCCTGTTGAGCTGGGAGCTGGTACCAGCTCATCTGTAACAGCTGAGTTGGCAGGTCAGCCTGCCTGCTGAGCTGGTAACAGCTCAGCTGGCAGTTCAGCCTGCATGCTGAGCTGGTAACAGCTCAGCTGGCAGTTCAGCCTGCATGCTGAGCTGGTAACAGCTCAGCTGGCAGGTCAGCCTGCATGCTGAGCTGGTAACAGCTCAGCTGGCAGGTCAGCCTGCATGCTGAGCTGGTAACAGCTCAGCTGGCAGGTCAGCCTGCATGCTGAGCTGTCAACAGCTCAGATGGCTGGTCAGGCTGCATGCTGAGCTGGTAAAAGCCCAGCTGGCAGGTAAGCCTGCATGCTGGGCTGTTAACAGCTCAGCTGGCAGGTCATCCCAAAAGCTGAGCTGGCAGGTAAGCCTGCAAGCTGAGCTGGAAACATCTGTAGGCCTAGCCTACTAGTTCCCCTTGTAGGATGTCCTAGGCAATTTGGGGCATAGCAATATTGTTTAGGGAGAGTTGGCTTGGCTCTGTAGTTTTGAATGTCAAGGAAAATCCTGTGGCATCAACAGGAATACTAGGAAAGCCTTCTATCTGCTCTTCAGGGTCTAAGTAGAAGTCTTTTCCTGTTGTGCAGGCCTAAACAAACTTGTCTAACAGGGCTGGAACTCTACTTCTAATCTGAAATAATTCCACCATAGTACCTTGCGGCACGTGGTATGCACAAGGCTGGAGTGGTTTTTGCATTGTGCCAAGTGTAAAAAGCTGGGCCTTGGTCTTTTTGAGCTGGGAGCACTATGTGAAAATGAGGGTGCCTTATGAAGCGCCCCATCTCAGGCTGTAAGTTTAGGGGCTTAGTAGGCTGCATAGAATGAAGTTCACACCAAGCTGGCCCAGGCTTAAAAAGTCTTTTTGGCTACAAGGCGCAGCCACACTTCCTTGGGGGTAAAACCAAGGATTCATCCCTGCAGACAAATCACTATGTAGGCTGAGAAGTGAGAGCTCCCCTTTCCCCCCCTTCCCCAGTTCAATTATCAGCCTCTTAGTTACCTTCAACCTCCAAGCCTGTAACCCCAACAGTATCAGACTTGACCCAATACAGATAGAACTACACAATCAAGTTGTGCCACAAGTACCTTGAGTCAAACTTATCAAATTTCCCACTTCCTCCTTGGTTTCCATGTTTTGCATTGTACTGCAACCACAGGGAGTGGTATTTATGACTAAGCAGCCCAATTTGGCCTGAGAGAGTCCGCAGGCTTTGTTGGTGAATAATGTAATCTCCACCTACAGCCCAGAGTTCTCAGTAGCAGGGGGGTTGTTGACAAGATTCAGAGCTTGTAATTTTAAAAACCAAACTTTATATTTGATATTTTGGAAATCTGTCCTCCTGATGCCCAAAACAACAATTGACTTTGACTTTCTGGAGTTTCTGAATTGCCATTGACTCACAAAGCCATGACCTGCCCCCGCATTATTAGCTTTTCATTCTCTCACTCTGTAAAGGTATGATTATGTTTTAATTTAAGAAAAGAAAGTTAAAGAAAGAAAATAAAGAAAATAAAGGAAAGAAAGAAGAGAAAGAAAAGAAAAAGAAAAGAAAAGAAAGAAAATAAAACAAACTAAAAAAAAGAAAAGACAAGAAAGAAAAGAAAGAAAAAGAAAGAAAAGAAAAGAAAAGAAAAGAAAAGAAAAGAAAGAAAAGAAAAAAAAAAACTTTTTTGTGAAAAAAATATTAAAATTTACCCCTAAAAATTCCAATTATCCATGGGGTGATTGCATACTTTTTTTGTGATAGTGAGTCTGATTATCATCTTGCAGCTTGACTTGGTCCATCCTAGCTTTCTCTATCCATGCCATCAGCTTAGAATTGGCTTTCTCAGCAGCTGTTCTTTGACTTTCATCCATTCATAAAACTTCACTGCCAGAAAAGTTGGCTCGGATGGCTGCATCCGAGTTTTTATCGGATGCGGCCATCCGATTCAAACTCGGGCGCGCGCCACCGAGTGAATTGCTGACCCATTCAAACTCAGCGGCCCGGGCGTTTGGTCACCGAGTTTGAACCGGTCAGCGATTCACTCGGTGTCGCGCGCCCGAGTTTGAATCGGATGGCCGCATCCGATAAAAACTCGGATGCAGCCATCCGAGCCAGATTTTCTGGCAGTGCTTCCCATTTTGAGTTTAGCAGTTTGAGTTCCTTGGAAGTCATTTTGTCACCCAGCTTTGTAAAGTCTACTGGTTGCACTGTAATCTGATGGAAAACAGCAGCTGTGCTTGGTACGGGAACTGCTATACTTGGGACCGCCCCAAACAACTTTCTGTTACAACTTTCTCTCGTCATCTAGGCATTTGGGACTGTTGCCATCAATGGGAGGCAAAAATTATCCAGTCTTGAACCAAATATAACCCCTAGAGGCTAGATGTCCGCAGAACACCCGGCGCTTGAACCGGAGTGTCAAGAGGTACCCATTCTAGCTCATCATCTAAGCCTGGCACTAGCAATCTCGGCCACCTGTTTTTTACCCAACAGCACAAAAATCAAAGGTGTGAGTGTAGACAGTGTCATCTTTGTCTGGAGTGCGGCTCTCCTGGACCCACTGCCAGGGTAGCACACGTGGAGCTCTCTGCCAAGATGGCCAACAGGGACAGTGCGGGGCAGAGGCAAGAGGGGATCAACAAACTGGCATGGTTGCCACACTTGGCGTTCCAAGTGAGCGGGACGGAAAACCACATGCTGTATGTTCTCACTTCAGCTCAATTGGCTCCGCGCTCATATCTGGCAGCTGTGGCAAGTCCCTCAAGGACCAAGGTTATATGGGAACTGACACCTCCTGGTGCGGCTTTGGGGTTTGGTTTTTCCAGGAGGGTTTCCAGGGTTTTTTTTTGAGTGCTTGTATTGTATTGTGCAGGTTTTACTTAACAAGAGGAAGTCAATCTTCTTCAGGATATTTTGCCGGGGCTGTGCCCTGATGATTGCGTCTGGACAGCGTAGACATGTGACATGGGCATGTGTGTCTCTTACCTGTGGGTGGCAGTGAGGCACCATGGGCAACCTAGGGTTATTTGGGCAATGTTTAGTGGAGGGCTGGCAGCCAGAGCCTGGTGTTATTTTGCTGTCCTGGCTCTGGGTCTCAGCTGTTGGGGTGCTTCAGGTGCAGCCCAGTTTCAGCATTTGCCCACTTGTCCAGGTCGGCATTTGGCTGTTTCAGCAAGCTGCCAGGGCCAGCTTATTGGCAGGATTTGGTTATTCCTGGGCTGTCTCATGAGTGTGTCCCCAGGGTGGCTTTCTGGGACGTTCCTGGGCCACATTTCTTTTTGCGGATGAGCACAACACAGGGATGGCTTGAAACACATTTTGGACCGTCCCAGGGATGTTTCGCGGGGGGTTGGCCCTGGGACAGGAAAGTGCGCCCGTGGTGTAGGCAAGTATCATCCTATATCATCCGCTTCTTCTCCGTCTTCATTTCTCCGTGGCACTCTGATAGTTGTACTTAAAATATGAGAGTTTGGCTCTCCACCTTCTGATTAACAAAAAATGTATGTACCTGGGTTGTACAAAGCTTTTGCTTTTCAGCCTAATGCTCAATTGTGCCTAATGTAGGACTTCTGGAGAGTTTCTTACACTAGCATCACTGTGTAGGAATGTGAGAATGATCACTTTATTGCAGCTAATCAATAAAAGCTAATAGTAGTAACTGAAATAAAACATAAAGGTTAAGAAAATGACCCAACAAGAAACCAAGATAAGAAACTAAAGGATTAGACAAGATAAAGAAAGAATTTGACAAATACCTTCTTATAGTTCAATACCTAGCAAAAACTTGTTGAGAATGAAAAGAAACAATAGGACTGGGAACGGTCAATTGACTAACAAGCCTGAAGAAAGAAATGAAATGTCAGTAACATGAGACTCAATTGTGAAAGAAAAATAAACAAGACAATGAGATCATGAGTGAGAAATGAAAAACCGCGTTGTACCTCCACTTGCGTCAAAGCCTAGCTCCTCCTGGGTTCCTTGATTCTTCAACAAGTTTGGTTGATCGGTACTGAACGGCAATTCAGGACGTAGTTCGACAGTTGATTAAGGGTGCGGATGTTTGATAGAGTGGTTTGGGAAAGAGTTCTCAGTTCAACTTCTCAGAGTTTGGCTCAACACTGTGGGTTCACTTTGGGGGACTCCCGTGGATGAAAATTCTTGCATGCATACACAACTAAGCATACACAATTCATAACCACAATCTGAGCGGTAGACTTGGAGTTATTCTACGACACACTGTCCCTTCACAGTAGTGTTAGGCCCCATCGCTGGCTCAAATAGATACGGGGTTTGAAAAAGTGTCTTTAAGTGAGATTGCACAAAAGAAGCAAAGAAGTAGAGAAAAAAAAATGTTTAGCAAGTGCGAAGCAAAATTTGTCGAAAGATGACAAAAATAGAACGGAACAAACGAATAAGAAGAGGACGAAAGTAGAAAAGTTCAACAGGCGGACAAAAGGGAAAAAGCATAAGAAAAGAGAAGAAGTATAGGAGAAGAGGACAAAACGCATTACTGTGGATGGATGCACTGTAATAGCAACACAAGCGTGACTCGGCAGTGTTTTCGCGGACTCCAATTACTTTCACCCGAGGAACAAAAGGGGAAACGGAAAAAAGAAGAGTAAGAAAGATCATATCCTCATCTTTTTGACAGGGTTTTGCTCGTTGATCTGAGCGTTGCATCCGAGCTCGACGGGTTCGTCATGCGGCAATGCACGCTTGCGTGTGGGAGATGAGGCCGAGTCCATCGTGTTGGTAGCTAGCATAAGGAAGCCTGAATACGCGCGTTGATTTTCCACGTATGATTGTTCATCGAGGTTCCCAGAGCTTCCGGCAAGCTTACGAGGCCCAAAGTCGTGCGTCAAGGATGATAGGACTTGTGAATGGTGCGATAAGATTTCGTCGTTCCTTTTCAACACAAGCCCCCTGCCGTGGTTCGGAGATGTACCCGCTCTTTGCATCGGTAAATAGTTCGGGGTAAGCGGTGATGAGGATTGCTGGAAGGTGGGCCAAAGCGATGATAGCGGTGCTCTGGTAGTTTGATGATAGTTCATCAAGCGCGATGAGTACTGGATGGGAACTCGTTGAGACACAGCAGTCTGCTCGGGGTGGCTAGCTGCGGTTGCCGCGGTCAAAGAAGTCCTGGAATCGGAGCGGGCCTCTGAGGAAATGGGAAAGATGAGTTCCAATATTTCCGGGGAGGTATTGGAAGTGCTCTCCGTTAGCGTGTTAGACATGAGGCCTCCTGAGTGGCTGTTGAAGGGAGTTCCATGCTGGCTCCAATGGGCTTTGTCCGGAGTTGTGTTTGGGAAGGGGCTCGGCTGCGGTTGAGAACAGTAGCCTGCGGCGGCGGTGCTGGACAAAGAGCTAGGAGCCGGCGAATAATTAGACTCAGAGGATGGGGTCATCGAGTGACCCCTTTCCAAACGGTCTTGTTTTTGAGCCGCAAGCGTGGCCGCCTTGCGTATGTTGTTTTGACGCTGCATGCTCTTGTGTACTTGCACTAGCCGCTGCTCAGTCAAAGCATTTTGCTCCGGCTCTTCCTTGTGAACGGAAACCTTGTGTTGCCTGAGGAGATTGTGATGTTAGTATTAATGAATAGTCATGTATACACTAGGGTGTTTATAGCCAACCTCCAATTATCCAAACGACTAAATGACTTGTTGCAGTGACACTTGAATGGTTTTTCCTTTGTATGTTTTCTGGGGGAAGAGGAATCTGATAAGCTTTCGACGGTCACAACGGGTGAGCAGAAAGCAACAAAGCGTGACGCACCTTTCGTGCCTCGCAAGATGTTCTGCGCGGGTGAATTCCATCTCACAGTTAGGGTCAAGTGTGCACTTGAACATCTTGAAAACTGGTGAGCCCAAGTTGCTGTGGTCGGAGACAGTATAATGTGGGTGCTGGCTGATATGGCTCGAACTAGGGGCATGGTAGCGAACGGATTGGCTGGGGGTGGTAAAGTGGGCTGGAAGAATCGAGGGCACGTTGGCTACTGGGGGAGAATATTGATATGAGGATTGGGCTGCCTCTGCATAGGGATCAGTGGATTGGGAGGGCGGGGAGGAAGACAAGAGCTGATCGAGTTGTGCAGGGATGGAATAAGGGTTGTACTGATTGAGTGAGCCTGGCGTGAAGCCCAGTAGGGTTTGATAACCCCAAACACTTGGCACGTTTGAAGGGAAGTCAAGGGTAGGAAAGGAATCATGATCCGGGATGTGAGATATGGTGGACCTTTGATAAGAGTGGGCGGGCGGGGCCGAGTTAAGGGTGGATAGGTCTGTATGAAAGTGCCCCCAAAGACTGGCGGCGAGTTCCAGATGATTGCTAAGAGTATAACATCCATGGCAGAAGAACAGAATGAGCCAAAGCGAAGAGAAGGAACTGGCGGCAGATGGGACGGTGTCAAAAGAGACGTGACTTACCCTACACTTGTAGTGGTAGTGGTAGTGTATGACGATTGCTGTCCAGCGGTCACTGGACTAGGGCTGGGGTGGACATGGAAGGACATGATGTGTTTGGGAAGGGAGAGGAAGGCAACAGGTGTTCAGGGGAAAACTAAGGTGAATGGAATAAGGGGATAGGGGAATGAAGGAACAGGACAAGGGTGCGTTTTAAGGATAACGCGGAGGCATCAGTCATCAGCAAGGCCAACACCTGAGTCCACGCATGTACCTCAGTTCGTAGCACTAACGGCTAATTGCTATCAAGACTGAAGTCGTATGAGCATGACCGATCAAGCCAGTCAAGTCCAAGCCTGGGCTCAGCCTGAAGAGTAACAGATGGTGCGCTTTTGCAGGGACATGCCAGCATTGTCCATGACTGCACCAGTCTCGGCTCGTCGGAGCAGTTCATCAGCAGGCATGACTGGCCAGTCGAGTCCATCAAGCCAGCCGCCGGCCCTGGTTCCTTGAGCGGCAGCCCTCCAATCCTGGTGGGTCATCGATTGGAAAGCTCTCTCACACTGTCGACACACAAACTCCATCTTGAAGTGAACGAAACCCTTATATTATGTACATGAGAATGGCAAAAGAAATGTGCTCGGCTCGTCTTATCGGGTCAGGCTCCCCATATTCAATTCTTCACAGAGGATGCCTTCCATCGCGCGTGCCATTAAATTACAAAGTCTCAGCGAGGGGCCTTGCGGTAGCGGCTTATTATGCTTCCGGTCCACCTGCAATTCTTTTTCTTGCTTGCAACATTTTCGGTCTTGAATTCGGTTTTGCATGTTGCACTCAGTGCGTTGAAGTTGAACTGGTATATGGATGGAGCTAACCCCACTGGTCGGACTATTCTTAACCACTGCTATTGTGACAGTAAGCGCCTCGGGAGTCTTGGTTATTGCTTTCAATTGGTGGTTTGTGAACTGCAGTTTACATACCATGGTGAAAAATCCGACGGCACTTAACAAAAAGTGACCGCTTTTTATTCCCGCTTCGACAAACCAGCGGTTCCCTGATACAGAAGGTACATATTTACATAAGGTAGGGGTACGCATGCCAATCTAAAAGCTGGGCGGAAATTGGAATGTATTGTCAACAATTCAACCTGCGATGCTCATGAAGTTGAATGCCGACAGTCGATCGGAAGCTGAGATACCGACCACAGAAATATTCGCGAAGCCGGCCGACATAAAACGAACTCCTGGCCGTATGTAGTGCAACTTTTCACCGGGGACCGAGCTGGACTGAGGCAACACATTACTACATATCTTGGGGTTTTTGAGTAATCACAACCAAGCAACGTGGTTTTCCTATGCAATTAATCGCTGTTGATGGAAACTGAACAACCCCCACCGTCTGCCAGAGTGGGGGATGTTGAGCTGGGCACTCAATAACCTCCATCAATCCCCGTTTTCCCCTACACATTCCGCTAATCAGAAAACAGCAGAAACTTCAAGCATCCAACCGAGCCAGGTCACCAGATCTATTTTTACTCTGGAGAAATATCATCACACCCCGGGCAAGATTACCTCTTTCAAATTAGACATGCATTCCGCCAGCTTTCTAGGTCCAGGGTTTTCTCTCTGGTTATGTATGATCTTACTACAGTTGCGGTAGTCATCCGTCAGGTCCAACTTTTCGGAGGTCCCAATTGTGGACCCTGGAAATTTCAAAAAAAAATTCGGGCCCCCTAGGGGATTCCAGGGGGTTGGCGTAGACTGGACGTCCCGCAAGGGAAGAAAATCATGGGAACCTCGAAAGGATCCTCCAATTCTAACCAGAAAAATGGCTTTATCAAAAGCACAACGGTCTCAGCGGAATAGAAGACGGAAAGAAAAAGAGAAATACCTTCGCCAGCTAGCAAGACCACCCAAAAAACTCAAGAAATTGTCCTCAAATGCCCCAATTCTTATTCCTTCAGACTCAGATGACAAAGAAGTAAGTACTCAGATTCACAAAATCGACCCCTCGGACAGTGACATTGAGATCATGGACTTCCACGAGCTTGAAATGGATGAAAGAACCTCTGCGAATGATATGATTCAGTTTATACAGGCCTCTCTAGACAATGATACCTCAGATGAAGACGAGGATTCTGATTCCAACTCTGATGGTGAAGACCGGCCTTCCAAAGCGTTGTGGTCAATTTTCACAATGGCCAATTCCGAGAAAGCAGCTTCTCCTTCTGGTCGCAAGCTTCACTCCGGCAAGACTGGCTACAGAAAGCCCATTGAAAATCCAAGCTCTTCTTCTCAAAAACTTACTCCTGCTGCCATTCCCAAGCAATCAAAACATTACTGCACTCACAAACGCATTCAAGCTCTTGTGAAGAACAATTCTATGATGGACAACTACTTGATCAAAGAAAACAAAGCCAACACACCTGTTATTGACAGCAGTAACCAAGATCTTGCATTCCCAAGTCACTCCACTGATGATAACTCTCAGATTCAAACAAATAATCACTCACCAATCACCTTGCGCCTCTCTCACTATTCAAAATTGTATCTCGCCGCTCCAAAGTCAAAAGAAATAACCTCAAAAATTAAAGAAAAAGCTCTGGCAAAATGGGAAAAACTTAACCATGCCATCAACTTTGTCACCGCTGAAAACGCAAAAAAGCTCAAGAAAAATCCTAACTTCAAATTTGACAGCACCGTTATTGCCAACTTGAACGAATTTAACCAGCTCTGACATGACTTCACCATCAAGGGAATCAAATCCCCTAGCAATGCAGCTGCCCTTGCCACCGCTCAATCATCCATTCACCGTTTGACAAGTGAGAGAGGTCCTCAACAAGAAAGGAGTGGCATTCACATGGCCAAAAAAATTGCAAAGCAAGCCAGGTATATCGTTGACAACAAATCTATCCTTGAACTCAAAGCTTGTAATCATGTTCGCCATCCATCACACCTTGACAACCTAGACCTCCGACAAGCTCTTTTTAAGTGGGCTTCATCTCAAACTCCTGGTGAAGTATATCGTTTGTTCAAATCTTTTTGGGCTTGTTCTTTGTTCTGATGCTTTTGGAGCTTGACCATTCCCAGCAGATTAATCCAATTTCATTTAGGAACTATGTCTGTGAGACTCTCCTCCCCCAATTTGGCATTGAAAAATAAATAAATCGGAAAACGGCAACTCGCTGGATGTACAAGATTGGCTTTAGTCCAACTGAATACCACAAATTGCTTTACTTTGATGGTCACAAACGACCTGATGTCGTAGAAGCTCAGAAAAAGTAGATCAATGATTACACCAATTACCGTATTTGCTCTAATACGGACGACAACCAATCTTTTGAAACTTCTATTTCAGTTGAACCTGAAACTTTGGGTGACAACAAGGAAACAGTCTTTGTCTTTCATGACAAATCAACAGTCCACGCCAAAGAGAAATCCAAAGCTGCCTGGTTACTCCCTGGAACCAGCAAGATTTGTTCAAAAAATTCTGGACAATTAATACACATATCAGACTTTATTCTTGAAACAACTGGACGTCTCAAGTTATCTGCCAATCAATTTGAGAAAGTTCAGACTGGTACAAGAAAGCAACCCACTTCACCTGATTCCGCAACTGTGATTTACCCCGGTTCAAATGGTGATAAGTGGTGGGACATGGAACAGCTTTGCAATCAGATCTTGCAAAAAGCAATCCCGATTTTTGAAGCTCTCCACCCCAACTCACAAGCGGTATTCATATTTGATTGCTCATCTGCTCATGGTGCTTTTTCACCATCCGCATTGAAGGCACAAAATATGAACTTGAACCCTGGTGGCAAGCAGTCAAGGCTGCAAAACTCTGTCATACCTTCCGATGATCCTTGTATACCGGTACACCTCCGCAGGCAACCACAAACGTTTTGCTACAACTCTTCCCATCCAAACCCAGATCTGGCGGGCAAGCCCAAGGGTATTCAGGCAATCTTGGAGGAGCGCGGACTGGCAATATTGCACTCAACGAGAGAAAGATGCTGGTCAACCTAAACTCCAATTTCAATGTGACTATTGTCAGATCTCAAATGCCAAGAAACATGTGATTGCAAGATCAGCAAGACTCATCCAACAGGCTGAAGGTAGCGGCTACTTCTTATTGCATGACTAATGTGTGGAGGAAAAGATGGCTTCCAACCAAACTCTCAATCCAGATATTGCTTTCAATTAAACCTCCAATGCAGGCCAGAAAAGTTGTTGTTGGTCTAAAATCATGTTGCTCCAGTCCAACTTTGTCAACAAGAGACCAATGCTGCAAGAAGTAATAGAAGATTCGGGGCATGTGTGCCTTTTTTTACCCAAGTTCCACTGCAAATTAAACCCAATAGAGTTGTTTTGGTTGTATATCAAGCAATGTCAGCACAAATTCATTGATTCAATCTTTTCCAATTAACGTTAACTGTTTTCATCATTGTAGCCTATCAGAAACAGAGCCATAAATACAGCAGCTTCCAGGATCACAAGGAATTGTTTGATCAAGTTCGGCAGTCTTGTTCCATAACCACAATCAGGCAATATTTTTGTTGGATTGATTGACAAATATTGGCTTACCAGCAAGGATACAACAGACCGCAGTCATCAATCTTGATGACAAAGCATAAGTCGCACCGATGTATACCTCAGAATGCAGCAATGAGCATAGATGTGCTCACTGCTTAGCTTAACTGCCTTTTGATTGCACTGTTTTCTCTCTTTCTCTTCTGACATGAATCAATCCTTCTTTTTTTATTCCTTTTGACTTGTTCTTGCTTGTCTCATACTATTACTGGTCATTCTTGTCTTCTTTTTTGCATGAAATGATTTTTCCTTCTGTTCAAATCAATTTTTCATGTTTTTTGATTGCATTGCTTGTTCTAAAAGTGTTAATATGACAGGTATTCAGACATACATATTGATTTACAGGGGACCATAAGCCCATAGCCCATGAATAAGACCATAATTATGGACTTATACAGTTGATATATGCATAGGTCCCAAAGGCTCAAATCCAAAAAAATGAAACTTTTTTTTGGCTGGAGCAATCAGCAAGCCAAGATAGATTTGGAAACTAGAAGGCCCAAAGATGCCAAAAATGTGGTCAGCTTAATGTTGACCTGTCACAAATTTGAACATCCAGCCCGCGTCCAAAAGTCAACTTTTGCCCGCGGGTCGGTACTGACGGATGACTACCGCAACTGTATCTATCGGTGTTTCAGGCCGCAGTTGCCATCCAGACACTTCTACATTCAGCAGCTTCATGCATGGGGGCTGTATGACAAAAGCGGAAACTGAGGGTTAGCTTGATTTGATCCTAGTATATAGAGTAATCCTTGCAGTTTTATTTATCAAAGCTGATAGAATGGTCTCCCGCATTCAGTTAGTTTCCCTGGAAATCCAAACAATAATGGTGAATTTGGATGTGCTGGTGTACCATACAGCCAACCATGCTGTTGCAAAGATGTGGGTAAAATGGATTAGATTCTTATTGTAGCACTCTATAGATACAAACCCTCATAAATGTCCTGCAACCAACAAATCCCAATGATACAGCCCGTAAACAAAAGCATGGGGGTTAAGAAAATAAAACCAGGCAACTGCATACTGAAAACATCCCCTGGAAAGAAGCTTAACCTGCCAGAAGGAAGTGTAAACAGAAAAGAATTATAGGGAGCTTAATCTATTCATTGTGAGATTGATTATGATTTTTTTCTTCAGGCTGGTTCTAGAACAACAAATTCTCCACAAGCCATAATGACAACCACTCACCACCCCAGCACTCCATCCTCTCAGCTGGCTGCATACGTATGTAGAATACAAAAATAACTAAATTATCAGTAAACATAATAAAAGGGACTTGGAAAAACGACTCCCCATTCCCAGGAAAACAACTCCCAAATGGGGAGTGACGTCGACTGGACCATTTGCGGACTCAGTTTTTACGTCTTGGGAGTTGTTTTCCCAATTTCCTCCGGGAAATGGGAGTTGGTCAGAACATTAGCCCACGCAAAAAAAAAAATAATGCAAGTGAACCCCGTGGAAGTTGCTAGCCCAAACCTGCACGTAAGAGTGGGAGTCGATCCCCCAGAAACACGACGCGTGGGAGTGGCCCCTCAACCCCAAACCCGCGTCAGAGTTTAGAGCGCAACTCCCATCCACAGAGAAAAAAAATCAGGCCTCACTTGCTAGCAAGAACCAACCCAATTGACTTCCGCGACCGACTCCATTAAACGACTCCATCAACACTCCTCACCGTCAACCTACCTCAATCCCACCAAACCACGATGTCCAGCCCCCAAGACTGCCCATCCCCGTTCCTAGAACTGCGCTTCTACAACAAGCCTGAAGAACCTGTTGAAGAATACTTGAAGAAAAAAAATGAAAAAAATCAAAAAAATCTCAACATAACCAATGTACAAAACCATTCAAAAAAAGATGAAAAATATAAAAAAGATGAAAAAAAAGAAATAGATAAAGCCCCAAAAAAAGAAGATACTCCCAAAAAAATGATAGTGTAGTAGATCCCAATGAAATTGAAATAGATATTGAAGAAGAAGCCAGAACCCAAAATGTCATTGAAACATGCTTAGAATTACTTGAGAAAAAACAAATTGAAGATGAAGAAGATCAAAATGAAGAAGATGAACAAGATCAAAATGAAAAACAAGAAGAAGTAGTCAAAAATTTAGAAAATAATGAAGATTTAAATGTAAAAAATAGTAATCAACATGAAAACCACCAAACCAATCTAGATCTTCATCCACCCCCTGATGGTATTTATGACACCAAAGATGCTCTCACCAACGCCATCCAAGCATTTTCTCAAGCACACGGCTACGCGATTGTCAGCAAGAGAGGCGTACCTGGAAAAAGTGTCACTTTCAAATGTGACAGGTCAGTCTTATTTTATCATTCTAATTTCATTTCTTCCATTATAATAGAGACTTTTTATTTTTTTCTATTTTTTATTTAGGGGAGGAAACCCAGAAAGTAACAGATGTAAAGGCAATACTCGAGTGCCCAAGGTTTCCCGCTTGATCAACTGCCCATTCTGCGCCATGGGCCATTTCCAGAAGAAGAAGAACCACTGGAAATTTACTGTCACTGATCCAGCTCACAACCACGGCCTCTTCCCTGAACCCCGCAGCCCACACAGCCAATCAAAAACTCTCCAATACTCTCTTTGAAGAAATGAAAAGACTTGGCAACGCTGGATTGAAACCCTCCGTCATCCTTGAAGCATTGAAGAAAACTCACCCCAATGAAGCAATTTTAGCTACAATTTCCACCATCTACTGCGCCAGAAAGAAAGCTACGCAGGAAGCACTCCAGGGTATCAGCCCAGTCCTCCACCTTCAAGAAACTCTCAAAAAATCTGATTTTTCTACCACTCCCAAAGTTAATGACAACAGCGTCCTCACAGGTCTATTGTTTTGTCACTCTTGCTCCGTTGAACTGCTTCATTCATACCACTACGTCCTTTTCCTCAATTGCACGTACAAAACAAACAAATACAAGATGCCACTTCTCCACATCGCCGGCGTCACAGGTGCAAATAACCTGAAAATATAAAGCTCTAAATCCTTCTCCATAATTAATAAAAAGGTCCTTCCTTAATTATGTGGGAATTTGGGGTATTTTCTTGCTGTTTAAACACAGTGACGGTAGATTTTTGCTTTACATAAAGTAGAAAATTGTACAAAATGGGCAAAACTCCTTAATAATTACCTACACATGAAATTTGGATTTGAGATGATACAAGAATACATTTCATGATATCTGGTAACTATTTTGAAAGTTTGAGGCACTGGGTGCCACTCATCTCCACAATATAATTTTTTTTGAATATTTTTCAAATTATCCCGCCAACTCCCAAATTACCTCGTGGAATTGGGAAAACAACTCCCAAAACTTTGCCGCAGCTTTTTTACGTCTGCCGCCAGTCCTTGACTGGTCAAAAACTAGTAGTTGCAGCGTCAACTGGTCCTGGGAGTTGTTTTCCTAGGAATTGGTAGTTGTTTTTCCAAGTCCCTAATAAAAAAGGGTGTTGATAAAAAAACCCAGTAAAACCGCGCCTACATGCGGTTTTACCGGGCGGCAACGTTGTTGCCCCCGGAAAGCGGCTTGTGCCGGCTCGCCAAGGAATAACTCCTTGCCAAGCTGGTACAAGTTTGTGCCAGCCCGCCAAGAAGCTATTCCTTGGCAAACAGGTGCAAGCCGCTACCTTCTTGCCAAGGGATAAGTCATTGGCAAGCTGGTACAAGCTTGTAGCAGCTCGCCAAGGAGTTATTCCATGGCAAGCCGGTACATGCTTTAACCTGCTTGGCAAGGAATACATCTTTGCCGCGCGGGTACAAGCTTCTACCATCTCAATGAGGAGATATTCCTTGGCAAGCAGGTGCAAGCTGGTACCTGCGTGCTGAGGAATAACAACTCAGAGAGCTGGTACAAGTGTGTACCAGCTTCCCAGCCGCAGCAACATTGTCCCCCTGGTAAAACCGCATGAAGGCGTGGTTTTACCGGGTTTTTTTATCAGCGCCCATAAAAAAAGCCAACATATTCAATGAGGAAAATCAATAAAATTTTAATTCTTTTGAGCTACAGTTTTATTTGAAAGAATACTCATAATGATACAAAATTATTTGATTTTTTTTATTACTTTTAATTTGAATCTCTTTAATATAGTTACTTAGGTGCCGTTTGGCCGCGCAAGGGTATCTCAAGTGTATCTTGTGGGCCCCCGCAAAAATCAAGATACACTCAAGATACGGTATCTTGTTGGACAAGATACTGAAAAACAAGATACTGAGCATTTGGCCAACAACAGTATCTCAGAAATATCTGAGATACCGCATCTTGTCCCTCATCTTAATGAGATACACCTATTTGGGTGTATTTCAACTCAGATATTGTATCTCATTACAATATTGTGTCCTTGCACGTGTACTTTTCCAACATCAAAAAAAAATAAAAGTCAATTTTTTTCCCTTGGTAGATCATCACGACAAAAAGTATCCTCAACATCCCTTCAACAATGCCTCCCAAAGCAACTTCCAAATCCCACCGGGGCTGTGACCGCCCACCAAATGTTTGAGGACAAGCAATTTGATCTCACCCAGTTGCCTCTGCCAGTTCCAAGTCCACTCCAGCAGCCTCCGATGTGTTGTCTCAGGCTAACAAGTCTACCGGTTGCACTCCTTCCCAGTCATTACAACCAGCAACTCAGCTATCCTCAACAAGTGCGGCAACTGAGTCTACGTTGGATGCCAACACATTGAACCAAGAATTGATATCAAATCAACATGATTCATCAAGCAATAAAGTGGTTTCAGACAAATCTCAAGTGACTGATACCCAGGCCACCAATATTGACTTCTCACAAGTTCCTGACTCGCAACTCTCTACAACTCATAAGAAGACCACATGTTGTTGGACTGATGAAGACAACACTGTTTTGGTGAATACACTGATTGACAAGCAGTCCCTCCATTCTGGCACTACAAACGGCTTCAAAACGCCCACGTGGACTATGGCGGCAAAGGCCTTGGAAGGCTCCGAGTTGGTCAAGGACGCTAGTGCTTGTAAAAGCCAATGGCATGCTGTGAGTTTCGTGAACATTGCTAATCTATGTTTAACTCTTGATGTATTACTGACTCAGCATGGTTTTTATTGTTGATAGCTCAAAAAACTCTACTCTAGCTTCATGGTTGTATCCAAAATGTCCGGGGCTGGTTGGAACAAGTCTGAAAAGATGATATCTCTTCCCCCATCTGTGTGAAGAGAGCTTGAAATGAACAAGAGTCCTTCAGGACGAGACCTCTCTTGCTGGCAAAATTGACTGTTTCCCTTGTTTCACAATCTTGGGAGTCTCATAGAAGGGAACGTTGCTACCGGTGAATTAATGGAGTCTAAAGCCAATAGCCCCTCTGCAACCCAACACAGCGTTGGTAATGAGGTCCCGCTTGATTTGGACCCAGAGGGAGAACTTGAGGAAGAGGAGGAAGGACCTTTGGTACAAGCTCCTAAGCCAGTTCAAACCCCAGCAAAGCGCAAACAAGGATCTGCAATGTCACCAGATGGCATTCTTGCTGAAATGAAGTCCATGAATACGCTCTTGGCCGACTCAATCAGCGCTACAATTCCACCTCTAGTGATTGCTCCACAAGCTCCACCAACATTGGTACACATGCAGGCCATTGCCCTCGTTCAGAAACAAGATGGAGATCTAGTTCTTGCTATCACCTTCATTTCTATTGCACTCACAACCTTCAGATTAATGATAGTGATATCATCGTGACATTTCTATAATCTACATACTGCTATCTTCATTAGGCATGTATTTAAGAAGCTGTACAAACAAGCAAATATGAAATATGATTGATCTACGGCCTGCCTCCATGTTGTTGTTGTCTCCAAAGTAATGTCTGGTAATCATTCCACATTTTCTTTGCAATCTCTTCCCGCTTTTTGCTTGCCCGAGTAGACTCAGATCAAGAGATACCAGAAGGGTGCAACAGACCGTACTCAGCAGTTTCTGGCTGTTGGGTGTCTTGGAGAGACTCGGACTCTTCATGACTAACAACATCTGATGGATTGGTGACCCAGATGAAGTTGTGCAAGAAGTTCATCATAATGATGACATTCACTTGCAGCTTTATGTTTTACCAACATCCGTGATCCATCACTTGGAATCAAGTTTTGATCACCCCAAAGATCTGTTCAACAACATTCCAAGCACTGGCGTGCCTTACACTACCAGAAAATTTGCTTCAAATGCCACCAGTTGACATGCAGTTACTTTGATTTAACTTGTGTGGTACTTGAATCTTACTCAAAGAATAATTCAACCTAACTTCAATGCACAGTCACTGTGCATTGTGCACAGTGACTGTGCCTGAAAAGTTGTTTTGGATTAACCTTGAAGCAAAGGGGGTAGTAAGATGGGATTAGCCTGCATGTCAACTGGTTGCAGTTGAAGCAGATTTTCTGGTAGTGTTAGGTTGAATAGCTCTTGGTATGTTTGAGGTCTATAAAAGCAGATCAGTTTTTCAGCGTCCATTATAACTTACAACAACAAAAAAAGCTCACTTATTTCCACCAATTACATCCCAGTCCTTGAGATGAAACTTGGTTGCACGGTATGGTATCAAGCAAGTATCACTCATAGGAAAACCAGCATCACCCAATAACCACTTTCCCTCTGGAATCTTCAGGGAGCTTGACCTTGCCACATCCCACAGTCAATCATCATGCGCACTGCCTTCCCAACCTGGCATGACATATGTGAACTCCATATTGAAATTGCACACAGCCAAGACATTCTGAGATGGATAGCCTTTGCAATTGATGTACCGTTTCTGATTGGGAACAAAAACTGGTATGTGGCTACTGTCAATGGCACCTATACAGTCATCAAAATAAGGTGAGAACTTTGAATTTTACTTGATTTCTTTGGGTTTTTTGGCCGTCTTGTCAGGCAAATGGATAAATCAACGGATCATATTCTGGTTGCTTGCAATGTCCTTCACCAGCTGGTTGATTGTACTAAAAAAAATGTTACAGACCAGATGAATGATAGCACTCCAATCCATAAGTGCCAAGAAACAAAAAACAGAGCTCACATGGAAATGGTTGAAGCAGATCTCTGGAATCGCTGCTGAAGCTTGCAATTTGATAAACCTGTAATTAGCATGTAGAGCAGGGTCCCTAGCTTCTTGGTTGAGTTGACTTGCTGGGAATCGTACAGAAAACCGTGCTCCTCCAGGAGGGCTTGTAGCTTCATGAATGTGGGCACCGTCATGCTCATGTTCTCATAAAATGATGAACCATTTTTGTTGTGGATCAGTTCATCCATCCAGATGGCCCCGGTGAGTATGGAGATGTGTTTTGGAACCAGTTTCTTACGGTTCAGCCACTTATCCAAGATGTATCCTAGGTAGATCATCTTCACGCGCTGGACAATCAGGAGGCCCCTTTGCCTTTGGTTTACAAGCTAGTGGCAGTGGTGGTACGCTGCCTGCATCTGAAGTGATGAGAGCCCATTGGCCATAGTGAAGATCAGAAGTCTGGAAGATGGGAGATGAGATGTGGAGATGGATTACACCAGGGGTTGAGATGATTTGATACCAAACTTGATGAGGGAGCTGTATCCAGTTTTTCCTGGCTTTACAGGAATGATTACAAGCAACCAAACATGTCAAAGGCAGTGTAGTGAAATGTGTCCAAGTCTCAGCTTACAGAATGGACTATGTTTGGCTACATGGTGTATCTGGCTGAGATGCGTATCTGCCCATGGGCAGATACGTATCTTGGGAAATTGAGATACTGATCCCGCGGGGGCCAAACGGGCCCTTAATTGGGGCATTGATAAAAAAACCCGGTAAAACTGCGCCTACACGCGGTTTTACCGGGGGGCAACGCCGTTGCAGCCGGCAAGCTGGTACAAGCTTGTACCATTTGGTCAAGGTGTTATTCCTTGGCAAGCAGGTACCGCCTTGCACCTGCTTGCTAAGGAATAGCTCCTTGGCGGGCTGGTAAAAGCTTTTACCCACTCGGCAAGGAGTTATTCCTTGCCAAGCAGGTCAAAGCCTGCACCGGCTTGCCGAGGTATAACTCCCTGACGAGCTGGTCCAAGCTTGTACCAGCTTGCCAAGGAGTTATCCCTTGGCAAGCAGGTACCGGCTTGCACCTGCTTGCCAATGAATAGCTTCTTGGCGGGCTGGTACAACCCTGTACCAGGTTGGCAAGGAGTTATTCCTTGGCAAGCCGGCACAAGCCGCTCACCAGGGGCAACAACGTTGCCCCTGGTAAAACCGCGTGTAGGCGCAGTTTTACCGGGTTTTTTGATCAACACCCTTGTTTCTTTGACTTCAAGTTGTTGAGTTTGATTTCTCCCAAGTACAAAAATATGAGAAATTTTGATGAGCCAAAAAATCCATCAGGTAACCAAATGAAACACCTGGGGCTTCTGAATTATTAGTTCCCTCTGCCAATTTGCCCTAGATAAAAAGTCAATAACATTGAGTAGAACGCTTTTAGGCAGCCCCTGGCCCACCACAACCATTACCAATCAATGATCACGGCCCAGCTTTGCAATTGGGTGAATTAATTTTGATGTTGGCTATCATGTGGAAGCAGTCAAATTTTCTGGCATCAATATTTTATGATTGAGTTGGCTGCGTAAGAAAATTAGCATGTGGAAGATAGAGAAAAAGAGGGTCTAGCCAACAATTATCTGACAGGAGTTGCTTCATTGAACCTATAAAATTAAGGAGTCCACAGGCCCCTTTGCACTTTAAGATATCACTTGCAATTAAGTGATCATTGGTTAGTTGTGGTATTGCCCAGTCCCTCTTAACCTGGACCAACTTCAGTCTCCTGCAGTCAAATTGTGTCGACTTCAGAAGGGTCCATTGCCAATCCACAATGCATAGAGGAATGGGATTCTCAACCCATGAATTAAATGATATGGCTTGGGCTTCATCTGTTTTGAAAAACACCAAACCCCAATTGTAAAGGGATGGGGTTCCCCAGCTACGCACCACAGATTGTGCCTTTGGACATATCACAAACCAGTGCTGCTAGCAATTTTCCTATTCCCTTGATTTAATGACACCAAATATATTCCTGTTCATCTCAAGAGATGCTGTGCAGAAAAATTCTCTCATCCACTCTATTTTTCTGGTCCCTGATACAGTTCCTTTCCTTGATTCAGCTCTGCCTCTGGATTTTGTTCAATTTTGAATCTCCACCAAATAACAAAACCATCAACACTGAGTCCATCCCCAATGGACATAGGAATTGGTGCACCCGTTACAGCCAGGTACCAGCTGGCCTCTTGCGCAAGTCTGCCAATGTTACCCATCTCCCAAGGATCCCCCAAGGCAAGGGAGGCATGCTGGGTTTGAATCTTGATGGGATCCTAACTGAAGCTACCTTGATGAACAATCTACAATTCTCAAAATAAAAGAGCCTGGAGTTCAATTTGTTGCATTCAGCTGGTATCTTGAACAAGATGTTGGGCAATGTGCCAATGGCCAGGCAGCAGAGGCTGCAGTCAGGATCACCAGGGGAGCCAAGGGGGCACTCTACAGGAAGTGCCATAGCTTAACTTGGCCTTTTTTTTGGTCATATGTCTGTTGTAAGTTAATCCCATCTTTTTCATTAACTATTCCTTTCAATGAGGATAACTAGAGTTGAACTCATGATGAGGTGATATGTTACACAGTGTGAATTTATCCATAACTTTTGTTGAATTCATTTTGAATTCTAGCTGAACTCAATCATGGTCATGGACTTCAATTTCTCAGTACATGCATTTTAAAGAGTGTAACTGATTTTTTTAGCTATTAAATCCAAATATCAATTGAAGGGATAAAGTATTATCACCCCTGGGGAAATAGGCCATAATTAATATTTGTCATGGGTTCATGAATGCCAGTGCGCCTTGTCTCAATTACAATTTTTTTACTTTTCATGGGATGGTAGTGGTGCATCTCAACTCCAAGGAATTACTGTTTGTAAAGCTCTGATGTACCTCTGTTAACGGCTGCCATAGCTTGGTAAATGAGTTGAATCTGTCAAAGCCTAATAACCAATTCAGGCCAAGCTTTAAAATGCCCATCACAATTGACCATACATGCTGGTCATTCAAAAGGGCCCTAACAGACTCCATGACTGGTACATGGTTACAAAGTGGGTAAGCCCTCCTCAATGAAAAAAAAAAAAAAAAAACATATTTTTCATTGAGATGGGACATGGATTGCTTGATGACTGATATTTAGCATTCATTTTACTGTGAAAACCAAGCTGAATGATTGGTGCATACTGGCCCTGGAGACAGATTTTTAACCCTTGCAATGTCCAGTACATGTTGGTCATTGAGCTGGGACATGGTCTAGATATGGCCTCAGATACCCGTTCTGCTGACTGAGTAGGACATGACCTGCTCAGTGAGCAGGTCTCGGCCTGCTGACCAAGTAGGCCATGACCTGCTTGGTGAGCTGGTTGCGGCCTGCTGACCAAGTAGGCCGTAGTTGCCCTGCTTGGTGAGCAGGTTGCAGCCTGCTCATCAAGTAGACGTGACCTGCTTGGTGAGTGGGCCGCAACTGCTTTATGAGGTTGCTGCAACCTGCTCACCAAGCAGGTCACACCCTACCCAAGTGAGGTGTGTCCTCTTAGGTGAGCAGGCCAGGATCTGCTCACCAAGTGGGGTGTGACCTGTTTGATGAGCAGGTTGCAGTCTTCTCACCTCCCTACTTGGTGAGCAGGTTGCAGCCTGCTCACTGAGTGGTCATGCCCTACTTGGGTACGCCGCAACCTGCTTGGTGAGCAGGTTGCAGCCTGCTCACCAATTAGCAGGTCATTGCCTACTCACCAAGCAGGAAATGACCTGCATGTTACATGTGTCACCCGCGGGTACCTGCCACAGGTACCCGGGTGCCTGTTCTGTCTGCCACTGTGGGCGCGGGTACAAGCTGGGGAATCCTCTCTGGGGGGAACCAGAGTTGTTTAGATATTGATCAAGGGCTCTGGGGAAAAAATCAGAGAGCCTGTTATTTACAGTGAACAGATCTTTGGATCAACTGATTAACCAATTGAATCAGAAGTTGATCTTCCTGGGTTAGATCAGTAAAAGATGCATGTGAGCTGCGGATCTTTTATGGTCTGTGGTTGAATTACTTGTTCTCAGGCTTAATTTATCATTTATTGAGAAGTACATTTTTGTCTATGAGAACTGTTAGATATGTGATATGTCTCATTTGTCATATGTAACATGTTTATGGTAATTTATCTATTTTTCCTACAAGTTATCTTTGTTGTATTGTATGAGTAATATAAGGAGCTATATTTAAGGGGTCATCTAAGTAATATAAGGAGCTATATTTAAGGGGACATCTTGCTGAGGGACCCTAGGTTATTTTTTATTTAAAATCCATTTCTGGAGTAATATTCAAGGTTTGGTGATTGGTTTTTCTTCCATCTATATCTTGTTCTGTCTTTTGTTACTTTTGTTACTATGTTGGCTTGTCTCTTACATAGTAGCAATCTGACAGAGGCCAAGTTGAAGCCAAGATGCCTGGCTATCCTGACTCCACACCAGTGGGGCCCCAGACGCGTAGTCTTGGTTATATTTATAATTGATTAAAAATTATGGTGAAATGTCTGAAATTGGAAGAAGCTCCCACGCCACAATCTGGAGATAACTCGTAAGCCTCTCCTACCGTGAGCCCTCTGGGAAGGTCCCCCGGACCCTCTGTTTGAGAGGCTTAGTTAGTCTAGGAGTTCCAGCTGGCACTAGGAAATGCAAGAGTTGGAGTTGTGTAGTTATGATGACCACTATGCGAGTTATGGGACCTAGCCACATCACCAATATGTATTTCAAAATTTATCACTGGAAGATTTGGAACATAAATGCTGTATTTCCCTCCTTGCAGATGTGTCAACAATACAGAAAGGCCTGCCACATATCTTACAGGTCACTAGGATTCAGCAAAAAAGGACAAAATAGCTCATTCAAGAGAAAGGAATGGATGTTCAACAATTTGGTAAAGACACATATATAACTGAGATGGTTCCAAACATTTTGCTTTGCAACAGCATAGTGGAATCTTAAGAGATGAAAGAGATACAATGGTTTGAAAAAAAAAGAAGCAAAAATTGAATTTAGCCTAGAGCCAACATATTGTTATAAGGGATAAGTCCCTCCTTTGGAGGGTCCCTGCAGGACAGTGTCCACCCTCCAAACAGAGGGACTTCTTTAAGTTAGGGCCAGTGCTTAAGTCCTGCTTGGCTGGTGCTTAAGCAGGGTGGGGTCAGGCTTAAGCTCGGCTTGTCCCCCATTTAAGCCAGCTGGCCATGCCTCCCAAATCAAGATAAACCTGCTTACCAAGAGGCACTCCTCTTGGTAAGAAGGCCTTGCTCACCATTTGACAGCTATTTCTATGAGATGTTGGTCCAAAAAGGCCCAAATCACTATGAATGTGCTGATAGAACAGTTTAAAGGACTATTACTAGTCCTACCCCAATAGAATAATGGGTTAGTTCTGCACTCCTGTTACGCCAAAAGTTGATATACAACAGTTTGGGTAGGAGAACAACTATAAATAGTTGTTATTTTGAAGCTATAAAGCAACAAAAGGATAATAGTAGGAAAGCACGTGACAGAATGGCTGCAGGCAGAGGTGGTGTTCTTTCAGCTACTATTTTTAAGGAGGATTTAGGCGCAGTAATTGGGGATAATAATGCAAGCTAAAAGCTCCAGTGGGAAAGGATTTAGATAGAGGAACACTACTCTAAAAGTAGGAGGAGAATACTCACTTATACTGAGTTTATAACTAAGTATGTGGGTGAATAGGCTGAGGAATCCATCTTTGGGCGTCAGAAGCCTTCCTTTTAAGGCCTAGAGGTCCCTTTGGGCGCCAGGAGGAG
This sequence comes from Puccinia coronata f. sp. avenae, assembly GCA_002873125.1. NCBI lineage: Eukaryota > Fungi > Basidiomycota > Pucciniomycetes > Pucciniales > Pucciniaceae > Puccinia > Puccinia coronata. The sequence goes on from PGCI01000026.1 coordinate 473,687, forward strand.
CCTCTGGGATTTTTAACAAGCCAGGGAATGAGCACAAAACTTCTACGTGAAGATTTGTGGCCAATTCTATGGATGTGAAAATTTATTATCCTGTCCCCATGACATCATGAGTATATTTATGAACCATTTACTCATGAAGCCACACTAATAAAGATAATGAATTAAATAATTACCCACACTCTCATGGGAAAGGGTAATTCTATTTCTATAATGAGGGAATATCTAATAAGTAGTATATTTCCCATAGAAATAAATTCTCAGCCAAGGAAGACAAGCTTTGTATTGTTTCACAACCTTGTTTAAGTTCTTTCTCTGCGCCAAAATATGCTTATACTATGTGTTAGCATATTTAATGTCAGCTTGCTACTAAGTCAGAGACAACCTGACAAAGTAACACTATCAATATAGAAACTAATGAAAATAAATGAAAAATAAAAACAACATTATTACCATATGTACAAACCCTGAAAATAGTACATATGCTAATAATTGATAACAAATAGACATGAAGTAACTATAATAATAAGGAATAATCATAAGGTAACCATATTAACACATAAAAGTAAGAGAAATAACTAGTAACCTTATTTTTACCCAAAAACATTAACAAAGCTCTGGACCCTTAAAAATAAGTTAGAACTAAAATAAATAACTATTTTTTACAGAAATTATGAATAACTTCTAAACCTTGAGGATAACTTATAATATTATGTCATATTCTGAATCCTCATGTAAAATAATGTAGGGTCCCTCACTGGAAGTACCCCTAAATTCCTACTCCTTCACCTTGAACCAATCACTTGTAACAATTGGCCACACCCACGTGTCACAGATGCACATTACACACGTATGTACTTGATATATATGCATACTGTATGTGAAAGGACCAATTATGGACTTATAATTGAGGTGTTGTGTATAGTTTGGGAGTTAAGCCCAATTGGGGTTTAAACCTCCAACCCCGCGCGTGGATTATATAATCCAATTGGAAATTGGCCAAATGCGTGGAAATAGGCAATTACCTAGTTACCAGGTATGTACAAGCATAACCAGTGTACAGGTAGATTCTACATGACGGATTTGCAAGGTTTAATTAATAAAAACCTTGAATACCTAAGATTAACATAGCCAGCGTGGCCTTTAATGATTGGCCATAGCCATTTGTGGCCCATTTCCGTCATTTGTGGCCCATTTCAGATACAATCACACGTCAGTGTTGCTATGTACCTTAGTTACAATGACCAAATAGGTTATTAAGGTCATGAAGAGCACTTGTGACGCTGAAATAATGACCAGCAGTGCCATTGGGATGAGCCTTGTTAGTGCCAATCTCCCAAATTGGCCACATTGCGCTGAAATTCAGCAACTACAAGCACACAGGCAGGAAAGGTCCTCTACTATGAGTGAAATTAGTATATATAGAGCCCTCTTTCCACGCTAAATGTTGTTAATCATCATCAATTATTATTACAGTCAATCAGTTACGCCGTTTCCTGTCCTTATTTCAGTTACTCTGCCCTGTTTTGCCTGTTTTATCCGTGGTGTTCTCTTTAAATCAACCAACCTACGTGACCAGCTCCTGCGCAGAAACCTACCAATCTACCCAGCAGCTCTACTTCACCCCCCTACGTGGCTTTTTGGCTTGAAAGAAGCAATAGTGAGTACTTCTTTCATCCTTCTGTCCCCATCCTGGTTCCTTAATTGGAAAAGCACTTTGGTACCACCTTCTGTTACGCAGAAACCCATTGTTTGCTTAATCAGATACCACCCTGCTTTGCAGATCTCTGATTTAGAGGGCACCTACAAACACCCCTGCGCCAGCAGGCCCCTCTATAAAAAAGAATTATATTCTTTTTATTTCTTTCTTTACTACTTTTCTACGTGAAAATACCCCACTCTACCCATCATTTGCACTCTTATCACCTTGTGTAGCTAAAAGGTACTAGCCCTTGGCATCAAAGAGGCTGACATTTAAATACATTACATTTTAATGTTTTGTAGTAGTTTCTCCGTGGTACTTTGAGAATGGTCAAAGTACCATAAGGAGTAATAATTCAGGGGTACTCTCAGTGGGTAACCCTACATAAATTTACATCAGAAATCCATTTCTGCAATAATATTCAAGGATTTATTAATATTACAGAAGATATAAGTGAGTTGAATATAAAATAGCAGTCCTTTGGATACGTTGGAGTATCTCTAGGGCTGACACCATTCCTCTTGGTGAGCAAGGCCCGCTCACCAAGGGAGCCTCTTGGCAAGCAGGCCTTTCCCACCAAGTGGAATGCCTCTTGTTGAGTAGGCCCTGCTCACTGAGTCAAATAGTGAGCACCTGGTCTGCTTGTCTTAAACACGGACAAGGAAAGCTTAACCAGAGGCCAGGATCATGCCCACTCGTCCTGCATGCAATTAAGCTGTCTGGGCTGGTGCTCAAGTCCCACTGGTCTGCAGACAAGCAGGACTTAAGCACAATAATGAACAATAAGTATAAGGTTGAAACACCAAAGTGCAGGAATTTAGAATTTCAATATTACTTCCTGAATTAGTGGCGGACTTCCCTTGGAATCTGTAGGGTGCTACAGAGTCAGATCTAGAGTTTCAAATTCTAAATTAATTTACAAAGTTTTGCAGGGTGCTGTAATTTTTGCTTTTGAATCTACAAATTTGATTTTGAACCTACAGATCTGACTCTGTAGACCACTACAGCGTTGAAGGGAAGTCCTCCAGTGTACCTTTCCTAATTTCCTTGCTCTCAAATGATTTTTGCAACTATTAAGTCTTTTTGTTCCAGATTTTTGACTCTTTGTTTTACTTTACTTTTGGGTGTTGATAAAAAAACCCAGGTAATCCGCGCTGACACCCGGTTTTCTCCGCAGCTTGTGCTGCGCCAAAAACCTGGTTTTCTGTGCGCACACCCGGGTATTTAATTTTAATTATTTTTTTAAATTGTTTCCTATATTGTTACAGAACATGAAGAATTTTATGGTGAAGTCAAAATTCTCAAAAAAAAATCCTTCTATTGTTCTTTTTCTTTTTACAAGTGGTTTCTACTCAAATTTTGTGACTTCCGTTTGACATGTCCAAATGGTCTAAAAAGTGGATCAGAAATTAATTAATTCGTGGTTACCAGGGCGCAGCGGGAGGTTACGGAAGTCCACCGGTGGTTGCGTGTGGTGATGTGATCCCAATGGATCTAGCCTGGGGATTTCCTCCCCAGGCAAGGCGGATGGGGTGGAGGAGGCTCGTGCATGGCCTGGATAAGTATGAACCAGGTCTGCCTGCAAGAGGGTTGCACCACACCCGTTCTTCCCTTCACCTTTCCACAAGCTTCACCGAACTCATCCCCAGCTTTTCTCTGTTTTTCCTGTCCCTTTATCGCAAGTATCCACCCAGTTCTAAGTTTTCCCATCCATTAGTTACCTTGAATTTGCAGTGCAAACCAACATTATCAATCTTGCAGGACCCTTTTTTCTTTTGAGCAAAAGCCCAATTTCAAGCTATTACAATCCATTATTTCACCATATTCCTTTTTGCGTCATTCACACTAAAGCAACCTAACCTACCCACACCAGACCCAAGAGAATGCTCTCCAACAAGTCCTCCCAACAAGGTGTCACTCTTGACGTAGGCGTTAATGCCAAAACACGGAGTGAGTCATCACCTACCTGAGGGTATGACTATGAAGCAGGTTTGCCAACCACTCCTTTGCTTCTTAGTTGAAGTTCCTAGTTCCGCAGAAACTGGAACTGCGGGTGCAAGCACTGAAGAGAACCTAGTTGCATTGACTTTGGTCCCAGCCTCAGATGAGTTGGCATCCCAATTTCAATCCCAAGCAACCCCCCAAAGGCAGAGCAAGTCCGCCAAGCCCAAGGGTATGGCATCACAGGCAAATCCATGCTCCAAGAGCAAGAAAGTCACGATTACTCCTGGCGAACCCACCGTCGGCCCCTCTACCGTGGAAGAAAATCCAGACCCTGTTGCTCTAGACATACTAGGAGCCTCATCACCAGCGGTAGCGCCCTCATCGCCAGAGCACATTCCATCTAACTTGGCAGCGAAAGCCCCATGTGATCAAGCGGAGCCTGAAACCGGGAAAGAGGGCACACTCACCCTAGCAATGGAGTATGAGAAGGCAGGGAACAAAGATCAAGCCAATATGTTCTTCAGGATTTATGAAAAACTCATTTCCGCCAAAATCAACCCTATCAATAAGGCATCCACTGTCACCAATGACCTATCCCCCTTACTCTCTAAGAGAACAATTGACCACATAACACCAGAATTGTCCTCTTCAGCCAATAAACGCATCAAGAGACCATTATTCGACGTGTCGATTTGCAACACGCACGCAAATCTAGGTTTTACTCAATATTTCGACCAAAACATCTGAGAATTACAAGGCCCAATTCCCTTGACCATCTTTGATCAGAAGTGGCAAGCAGCAGCGCTAGCCTATCAAACCAAGAAGCAACCAAGCAAATCAGATAATAACGGCGACAAGGCGGGAAGATATAATGGCTACCCTTATCCTAGCAAGTGGACCTTAACCGCGGGTGAATGGGAACGCCTTCACCGTTCATTCTCTACCACTCTGTGAGAGATGTATGACTATGGACAATTCTGTGATTGGCTTGCGATACACAAGGCAAACGTTGACAACCTTCATAACACCAAATGCTTCATGGTAGCCCTTCGCTATGACATTTGGATTTGCACAAATGCATTCGCGATACACGTAGTTAAGAATGATGACAGTTAAGTCACCAATATTTCTAAATACAGAAAAGACATTGTGGAACAGTGTAAAGCGACAGTCGCGAAGTTTGGCAAACTCTCCTTTATCAATAACCCTTATGCGTCAGGTGGTCCTCGGGCAAATTGGGATCCAATCACAGGTGAACCCAGGCCATCTAAGAACAAGAGTCAGAACTCCTCAAACAACAATAACAACGGAGACTCCAACAATAATTGTGGAGGTGACTCAAGCAGAGGAAGAGGTATTCAAAGTCGCGACGGCTGGTCCAACAGTTGTGGTCAGCGAGACGGCTACAACGGCGGTCACTCTAGTTTTAGAGATGATAACACTTGTGGAAGGGATTCAAACAACAAGTAAGGCTTTGCCTAAACTTTCTTAACTATCTTTGTTTCTTTCGCTCCCTCTTACTCTCCCCCCACCTCCCACTGCCAAGACATGGAACCCATCCTTTGGGCGGTCTGTCAACATTGTATTTGGCACATCTTATTGTCTCACGCGCGGTTTTACGCCTCTGAGTATGTCCTATCAGGGCCTTGCATATTCTAGCACATCCCCCCCTTTTTTGTTCCCATTTTCTTTTGAACCACTTTTTGTTGTATGACAATTAGTCTATTGCAAATACTCGTTTTTAAGGACACATTATTGCTTTCCTGTCACAGTTGTTTTCTATGACTTGACCCCCTTTGCATTTGATTAGCAAATGGAATATCAACTTACGAGTTTTCCTATTACCCCCAATTTGTGTTGGAAATTAATTCAGTCCGCAATAAATCTCCAACCACAACTGCGGCGCATTAGAGTGAATCTATTTGAACTCGCATCCGCGCAAGTCTGAAAAATCCAGAGCCCAACTTCTTTTCGTCTCAAATCTTCCAACTTGTCTCATTCTCATCAAAAATCCTTAATCAACCGTCGAAAAAGTTTCCGATCTGTTAATTCATCCGAACATCAACCGTGAACCGATACATATACATTCAGGAGGAGCACGGGATTGATCAAGTGGAGGTAATTCACTCTCAACACCTGTCGTGGTTTCCTCTTTTATTTCTTTCTCGTTCTTTCTTTCTCATGTGATCTGACCGTTCCATTTTCTATCTTCCTATTTTCTTAACACTCTTTTAGGCTTGTTATCATTCTCATTATCTCCGTTAAGAATCGTATCAGATCAGTTTCACGTTCAGTCAGGATTGAATTTTAAGCAGGTATTAAAATATTTTCATTTACTTTATTTTATTCATGTTCTTATTCTAAACAATTGTTTGTGTTCTTATTTCAAGTTATTACTTCTACTAGCGTTATTATTTGCTTCAATAAGATACATAAGTCCTTCTAAAATTCCTACATGGTAGCGAGAGGCAATATCTGGCATTAATATCTAAGACTAGAGTAAGAATAACACGCAGATCAGACTTCGACGACATGGGATCCAATAGCTCTGACGACGATCGGGTTAAGACCAAATTGGTCAAGCTCAATCGCAGCAACTGGTCCATCTGGAAAAGTTGACTCTCAACCATCATTATTGGGAAAGGCTACGAAGACCTTATGAATGGCGTCTGGACCGAGGCGAACAAAGAAACCAAGGAGTATCGACAGATGTGCGCCTGGACCATCAACAAACTATATGCTACGGTAGATGAAGACCTACATCCAATCATTATTGTGAATGAGAAGAACGTGTTCAATGCACTCAATGCTCTAGGCACGGCTTGCGGTGAAAGTTCTGTTGTTGTCATGTGTGACAAACTTTTCCACCTATTCAATCTGACCTACGTCCCTGGAACTTCACTATCCCAACACATCTCCACTTTTCGCCGACAATATACGGCCCTCACAACTTCTCTTCTTACATCCAAGAACTTCATGACAGTGTCAACTGGTATGGCCGCTGCATTTCTTTTGCGTAGTCTTCATCAAGAGGAATCCCTCACTTCTCTAGTTCAATCTCTCTACGACCTGGAACCACTAACGCTTGAAAAAGTGTTCGACCGCTTGTCTGTTGAGGATGGCCGAAAAGAAACTAACTCAGCTGAATCTGCATATTCGTTAAGTCAATGGAAACGCAAGGACAAGCAAGTCTCTAGTCGACCATACCAATCCAACTCACACCGTGGCGTTGGAAATTCTCACGGTCGAGGAGGATCATCATCTTGTGGAAACATTCGTGGTGTCGTACCTACTAGACCAGCTCCTGACACCAATCAAGGCAACAATCAATTCGCCAAGATGTTTCGTCAACAAATGAAACTATATATGAACGGTCAAGCAAATCTTGTTCAAGATGATGAGGATATTGAAGAAGATGAAGTGGATGTAGTTGATGAAGGAGACGAAATATTCTATGATCACCCAGAAGATAGCGGTTTTATGATCTCCGACGAACTCAATGTTAATGTTGATTCCCCTGGAGACAATAAGTCCACACTCATATTCGACTCCGGTGCTACAAAGACAACAGTTTGCAACTATGATCTGCTTATTGATCCGACTCCAGTCACGAAAGCAATGAACACTTACTCTGGTCAAATCAACATCACTCATGTTGGTAAAATGAATCTTGGTGGAACAATAATTCATCCAGTCTACTATGCCCCGAACGGACCCAGGAACTTAATCTCCTCGTCACAACTCGAAGATCATGGACTTTCGATATACTTTAAGTCTCGACTAGTATTGATTCGAAAAGGCACTTCAATTGTGTATCGATTTCCGCGTGTTGGCAACCTATACATGGGTCAAATCTCCGAAATCAAAACGGCAAATTGGCTTATGGCTGTTACTGAGCCAAAACCCGATACAGACTATCACATTGCGTTAGGTCACCCATCTGATGAATACCTACGTCAATTCCTTAAACTTCACAACATCACTCCGATCAATCCTGCTCAACTTGCGAAGAATTGCGATATCTGCAAGAGCTGCAAGCTGAAACGATCCCCACACTCAAATCCTCTTCCTACAACCAACAGACCATTCAAGACTCTTCACATCGATGTTCTGCAAATCTCTCCGCCCAGCAAGACGAAATTCAAATACGTCCTTGTCATCATTGACGATTTCTCCCGTTTCAATCGGATATATCTCCTTCGTCACAAAAATGAATCCGAATCTTGCATTCTGTCCTATCTCCTTGAAATCGTCAACAAGACAGGCAAATCTCCAGCACTCATCCACACCGATCGAGGAGGAGAATTCAACTCCAACATTTTTCGCAACAAACTATCAGAGTTAGGCATCAACATTGAAGTAGGCCCTGCGAACAGCCCACAAACCAATGGGCTTGCAGAACAATTCAATCAAACCCTTCTTGTAAAAATCCGTTGCCTCTTGGCTCAGTCCTCCGTACCTATCAATTTTTGGGACGAAGCGGCTAAATACTCTTCTTCTCTTATCAATATTCTTCCCTCTAAGGCCCTGAACTGGTCCTCCCCGGTAAGTATTCTGTCCAAATTAGATTTGTGTATTGAACCAGTCCGTGATGTACATAGACTAATTCCATTTGGCTTAAAGGTTCATGTTCATCATCGTCCCCCGTCCAAAATTTCTCCACCTACTCGTCCTCTTATTTGTCTTGGTTACGAAAGTCATTCCGATGCGCTCCGTTTTTTTGATCCCTCAAAGCGCACCATTGTCATCAGTCGCGATTTCACTCCCACCTCTCTTCATTTCACCTACAATTCCCCCTCTTCTGTTCTTAAACCTCATGACGCACTTCCAACCTCAGTCTCGCCTGCACTTCCTGTCCCTGATGCTGTGGCCACTATCAAACTGAAAGACCCGAAGATCGGACTCCCGAACGTTGCACCTCCAGTAACTCCGGTCAGAAGACTCGCCTCCAACAAACGAGTTGTTTCAACCCCCACTTCTTCCCACCATCAAAGCACCACACCTGCTTCCACTCCTCCACCAGTCCGTCATCAAAGCACCACCCCTGCTTCCACTCCTCCACCAGTCCCTCCAATGGTCACTGACAAGCGATATGCTTACGTCCCAGCTAGTCAGCCAGCCCCCAAGGAAATCCGTAGTGATATTGATCCCTCCAATATCGTTCAAACTTCTCGACGCCCACACGCTAGAATCAATGCACTGCCTATAACCGTTGGATCCGAACTGGCTGGTCAAACAGACCATGTGTACTGTATGGGTTTTGATGGCCCTGATGATGAATTGCTGCTCAACGAGTTGGTCACTGTCAAAGATGCTCTAAGGAATACAGTCGAATTGGATGGTTGGTGTGAGGCCATGACAAAAGAATATACCTCGCTTCACGCAAATAACACTGGTACCCTGGTTCCTCCACCAGGCAATGACAAAGTAATCGGCGGTATGTGGATTCTTAGCAAGAAGAAGAATGAGTTCGGCGATGTACTTAGGTACAAAGCGCGTTGGGTAGTATTTGGTAATCATCAGGAGCACATGCTCCATTATTTTGATACTTATGCCTCCGTTGCTCGTAATGAGTCCTTCAAGTCTCTACTCTCGATCGCTGTCGTTCAAACACTTGCGGTATTTCAGTTTGACGTTGAAACGGCCTTTCTTTATGGTGAGATGGATGCTCCGGTATATGTTGCTCAGGTTGAAGGATTTGAGGAGCCAGGACGAGAAAATTGGGTCTGGCGATTGAACAAATCTCTCTACGGTACCAAACAAGCGCCCAGACAATGGCGAAAACATCTAGTCTTGACTCTTAGTCAAATTGGTTTTGCCTCGTCCCCACTCGATGAATCGCTTTTCTACAATCAGGATAGATCTATCATGCTCCATATGCATGTTGATGATGGTTTCCTTGTTGGATCCCATCGTTCTCAGGTTTTGAAGGTGCTGAAGGATATTCAACTGCACTACAAAATTAAAATTAAGGAACGTCCCAGTCAGCATCTCGGCTATACGCTTAACTGGAAGGAGGACGGTTTGGTCCATGTCAATCAAGCCGACTTTACGTTGAAGATTCTACAAGACTTTTGCATGGACGACTCAAATCCAGTCAAAGCGCCGGCGCCTACGAACCTGCATCAAGTAGTAGCTAGCGACTCGCTGCAATTCCATCAGAAGACGTATCAGAAAGCTCTTGGGATGCTAAATTATCTAGCGTTGCATACACGACCTGACATCACATTCACCACCAATCTTCTATCTCAGTTCACTACTTGTCCAACGGTAGCTCAATGGGGTGCGGTGAAGCACCTACTACGATATCTCAGAGGAACGATCTACATCGGTATTCATTACTTCAAACCCAAGATTAAAGGTGAAGATCTGTGCGGATGGGCGGATGCTGATTACGCTACATCGTTACTTACCAAGAAGTCAACATCTGGATATGTCATCACTCTTTTTGGTAACCCGACATGTTGGTCAACAAAGAAACAACCAGTTATTGCTCAATCAACAACTGAAGCAGAATTTGTGGCAATAAACAGATGCGCCAAACAACTCAGATGGCTCACTAATCTTATTCTCAACCTCAATGTGAAAATCAAGGCTCCCATAATGAAGAACGACAATTCAGGCGCAATTATCATCAGTAAAGAAGCTAAACTAAATGAAAATACCAAACATATTGAAGTACGGTTCCAATACGTCCTAGAACTAGTCACGAAGAAACAATTAGTTATGCAACAGGTCTCGACTCATGAAATGATTGCAGATGGTCTCACCAAGCCGCTTGGTCACATCAAATTAGAAAGCTCTCGACTTCAATTACATCTTACCGCTTCAGAATTAAGGAGGAGTGTTGGAAATTAATTCAGTCCGCAATAAATCTCCAACCACAACTGCGGCGCATTAGAGTGAATCTATTTGAACTTGCATCCGCGCAAGTCTGAAAAATCCAGAGCCCAACTTCTTTTCGTCTCAAATCTTCCAACTTGTCTCATTCTCATCGAAAATCCTTAATCAACCGTCAAAAAAGTTTCCGATCTGTTAATTCATCCGAACATCAACCGTGAACCGATACATATACATTCAGGAGGAGCACGGGATTGATCAAGTGGAGGTAATTCACTCTCAACACCTGTCGTGGTTTCCTCTTTTATTTCTTTCTTGTTCTTTCTTTCTCATGTGATCTGACTGTTCCATTTTCTATCTTCCTATTTTCTTAACACTCTTTTAGGCTTGTTATCATTCTCATTATCTCCGTTAAGAATCGTATCAGATCAGTTTCACGTTCAGTCAGGATTGAATTTTAAGCAGGTATTAAAATATTTTCATTTACTTTATTTTATTCATGTTCTTATTCTAAACAATTGTTTGTGTTCTTATTTCAAGTTATTACTTCTACTAGCGTTATTATTTGCTTCAATAAGATACATAAGTCCTTCTAAAATTCCTACAATTTGTGCTTTGTCCGCAGTAGTGCCCTCGCTGAGAACATTGACCCGTGAATCTATGATGAGGACAAAGACTTTTGGCATGACTCCGATAGTGACTCAGTGGAATTATTCGTGGAAGAGATGGAAACCCCACACCCTAACAACCTAGTGGACGGTCCTCTCACAACGCTCTGGCCCCAAGAGGTCAACTGTGAAATGAATGTCACAGAATGGAGAGACGCCCTAACGGCCGCAAATCTCCTACCACAGTTTGACAATGTTTTAGATGGTTTTGTCAACGGTTTTCCCCAAGGAATTCCGGATCATGGAGTAGGCATTCTCAGATGGTTCACCCCACCCAATCACTCATCCTCAATGCTCGGTAGGCCAAAGATAGAAGAGTCCTTCCGCAAATAGTTAATGAGGGGTCGAATGTTTGGCCCCTTTACACATGAAGAAGTAGCGAGGCGTTTTAGTTTCTTTCAAACAAGCCCACTGGGAGCGGTAGTCAACGGTGACGGGTCGGTCCGCCCAATAAACGACCTCTCTTTTCCACGATGGTCTGGTTCCATCCCATTGGTTAATTCTTATGTAGACAAAGAAGATTTCTCTACCACGTGGGACAATTTTCAAGTAGTGGCATTGTTCTTTCAACAACGCATCAAACCATGTCTCTTAGCGTTATTTGACTGGGAAAAGGCGTATCGCCAAATCCCTACACACCCCTCTCAGTGGCCATATCTGATGACGATGGATTTCAACGGTCACCTAATGCTAGACACGAGAATTTCATTCGGTGGAGTGGCAGGATGTGGCTCCTTCGGTCGACCAGCCAATGCGTGGAAACTCCTCATGATGCACAAATTCCGCTTGACAAAGATTTTTCATTGGGTAGACAATAATCTCTTTATCAAAGAAATGGACGACCAAGCCAACATGCGTGATATTGTCAGAAGATCAACACAACTCGGTGTAATGACCAACGAGGAGAAGTACTCCCCATTCCGGGAGGAACAGAAATTTATTGGTTTTATATGGAACGGGATTGCTTGCACGGTACAACTACCCCCTACTAAGCTGACAGCACGCATAGCTCAAGTGGAATCCTTCCTTGTCGAAGACGTCAAGTTTTCCTACGACAAAGTTGAGATCATGGCAGGTAGACTTGACCATGTGGCCTATCTGTTCCCACAGATGAAATGTAACTTGGCTAGCTTCTATCGCTGGATGAAGAGCTGGGTCAACAAGAAAGCGAAGCGTCCGGTTCCAAGGGATGTCCTAGAGGAACTGCAGCAATGGTCTCATGTCTTGACCGACTACACTCCAACTCGCTTAATCCCTGAGCAGACCCCCACCGACGTTGGATGGGTCGGAGATGCGTCAACTTCTTACGGCCTATGGGTAATCGTAGCAGGCAGGTGGGCTAGGCTCCAGATTAAGGATTGCTGGCAATTGTACACCAACCATAAGAAAGATATTGCGTGGCTAGAGACCGCTGTCATTAGAATCGGTCTCCTGATGCTCCTAGCGCTGGGAGTCCAGCCCGGCAGGATGTACTATGTAGACACAGACAACACCACAACAGAGGCCGCAATTAAGAAGAGGCACTCCAAGAACACAGCCGTCAATGACAAATGGCGCATAATCCAAGATATTCTCCTCCTGCACAAAGTCAACATCCGCTCCCGCAGGATACCCTCCGAAGAGAATAGAGCGGATAAAATCTCACAAGGTGATACCACTGGTTTCACCCTGGAGAAAGAGATGGTCCTGACCAACCTTCCAGCCAATCTGGCTGAGATATTTGTACAAGCGTAGCCTTTCCAGATTGTTGTTTCCATTGGAATTGAGATCATGTTCTTTCCTGTTTCGTACCTTTCTGTTGTAATCTCTAAGGCAGATCCACCGGGCTAATCATGACAAGTGAATGCACCAGTCACTTGTTTAACCGATTTTGCTGAAACTGAACAGCAACAGAACCAGCCCTACCATCGTGTTCCCCCCTGCCTATCTTTACCCATCTACCTCATCCCTAAGAGTAAGTGCCATGTCATTGGAAGATTACTCCCGCTTTACCTCCTTTCTTTCACAAGGAAGAATTTCAACACAACCAACGCCCCTCGATAAGCATATGCTAGGAGATTGGAAGCTCAACACGCTCATTGCGTATAACGCAGGAGTAAAAAAAATTTTAAAGTACCAGAAGTCCACCGGTAACACTCCTTTCAACTTACCAGCAACAAAGGATGATGTAATAAAATTCTGTTTCTGGGCAGGGAAGGTGCGCGGGTCACGGGATACACACAAAGTAACTGCTAGGACGATATCTTGGTACATTTTTGCCTTGAAGGCGTGGCATCTGTATCACAACCAACCGTTCCCGCAGGACGCTCTACCACGGGTATCGATCCTGCTACGCTTGTCTGAATGGGTTGACGCGTCCCGGCCTCTGAAAGAACCAAAAGGAGCGGTGAAGCTACCCCACCTCCTTGCATTGATGGACGCGCTAGGACAAGGAGCAGAGAAAAATAACCTGCTTTGCGACATGGCGGTGGTGGCCTTCTGGGGATTGGCCCGCTTGGCAGAGTTGACCTACCGCAAACGAGTCGGCACGGTGAACCCCTTGAAATCCTTACTGGTTCTTGACGTGGCATACAACACCTCAACCTCCAGTCGCAAACAAGCATGGCTCCGTCTACAATACGCAAAGACCGGCAGACCTGGAGTGGCGCAATGGATCCAACTCATTGTGATAGGCGGACCCATTTGCCCTGTCGCGGCAATACAGCAGAGGACGTCAGCAGCTAGCAACCCGTTTGAATCTCTATTTGGCTATGGGATAGGGGCCAAGCGTAGGAACCTGACAAAAAGCAAGGCGGTCCGGTGCTTCCAAACGGCCTTCAGCCAAGCAGGTATCCTCGGTCTCTCAGGACACTTGTTTCGCGTCGGCGGCGCTTCTTTCAGATACGCGCTGGGAGTCCCAGATCCCGAACTCTGCAAGATCGGCCGATGGACGTCAGATTGTTTTCAGTTGCATCTGCGAGCCTACTCCCCTGAAGAGAAGGCGGCGGCGTTGCGTTGGTTGAAGGCGCAGCCAGACAGCCGCATTGGCTAGTGTATGACCCTCCCTTTGCGGACTTCGTCATGTTTTGAGGAAGATACCAGTTTAGCTGCTTGCAAATTTCATTTCCCAGGGGGTAGTCCGTACAGAGAATGGTGGAGCTCATGAGGCTCAGGCTTCCGAACTAAGTTGTGGGTCCTTGGCTCTACCGTTCCTCAATGTACGTGAGATCACTATACAGCGTGTAGTTGTGGCACGAGCAGAACCTGGATACCAGGTACCACAGCTCATGCCACACCCTCCACCCCAGCAGAGGGGAGAGAGGGGGCCACGCGTAGGGCTACGCCCATACACCAGGAGGCTTGGGAGCCTCGGCTCCGGGCTGCCCTAGGGAGAGGACACCCTCTCCCGAAGCGTGTAACTCACGAAACCTTAGGTGGATTCGTGGTTACCGGGGCGCAGCAGGAGGTGACAGAAGTCCACCGGTGGTTGCGTGCGGTGATGTGATCCCAATGGATCTAGCCTGGGGATTTCCTCCCCAGGCGAGGCGGATGGGGTGGAGGAGGCTTGTGCATGGCCTGGATAAGTATGAACCAGGTCTGCCTGCGAGAGGGTTGCACCACGCCCGTTCTTCCCTTCACCTTTCCACAAGCTTCACTGAACTCATCCCCAGCTTTTCTCTGGCCACCCGCCCACCCGAGCAGGTCTCAGGGAAGAAGGGGGGGGGAAAGAGGGGAAGCAACGAGGCAAAGGAAGGGGAGCCCTGACCAAGAGGTCCTTGGGTCCTTGGCTCCACCGTTCCTCAATGTACATGAGATCACTCTACGGCGTGTAGTTGTGGCATGAGCGGAACCTGGATACCAGGTACCACAGCTCACACCACACCCTCCACCCCAGCAGAGGGGAGAGAGGGGGCTACGCCCATACACCAGGAGGCTTGGGAGCCTCAGCTCCGGGCTGCCCTAGGGAGAGGAAACCCTCTCCCAAAGCGTGTAACTCACGGAACCTTATGTGGATGGATTTTTTTTTACTTTATTATTTATTTCCATAGCCCATGAGTGATTTGCATGTAGCAGTGATTTGAAGATTTGGCCAAAATCTGCTTCTACTCAAATGGTGTAACTTCTGTTTGGCATGTCCAAATTTGCTCAAAAAGGGACCAGAAATTAAATAATGGTTATAGTTAATTACTGTATGATTTATTTCCATAGTCCATGAGTGGTTTATGTGTGGTAGTGATTTGAAGATTTGGCCAAAATTGGCTTGAACCAGAATGTTGTAACTTCTGTTTGTCATGTCCAAATGGGCTCAAAAAAGGATCAGAAATTAATTAATGGCTATAGTTCTTTACTGTTACAAAAAGTTTCCATAGCCCATGAACGGTTTACGTGCAGCAGCCATTTGAAGATTTTGCCAAAATCTCCTCCTACTCAAACGTTGTAACACAACAAAAAATTATGCAATCACCCCAGGGATATTTGAAATATTTTTGGGGTGAATTTTAATATTTTTTTCACAAAAAAATAAAAATTTTCATTTCTTTCCTTTCATTTCTTTCTTTTGTTTCATTTCATTCTTTTTTGCTCTTTTCTTTCTTTTCTTTCTTTTCTTTCTTTTCTTTTTTTTCTTTCTTTTCTGTCTTTGCTTTCTTTGCTTTCTTTTTTTTCTTTTCTTTCTTTTCTTTGTTTTCTTTCTTTTCTTTCTTTTCTTTCTTTTTTTTCTTTTCTTTCTTTTCTTTCTTGTCTTTCTTTTCTTTCTTTTTTTTTTTTTTTCTTTTCTTTTTTTTCTTTCTTTTCTTTCTTTTCTTTCTTTTCTTTCTTTTCTTTCTTTTCTTAAAAGTACCACCAATACTGTATTTGTATTGTCACAAATGATTGTGACGATACCAACCTTTTCCCTGATCATGTATCGGTCTTACTGAGACAGAGCAGCGGTATTGTATTGGGGAACCGCTACAATACAAAGATGATGAAGAGGACATGTATTGGTGAACAAATACAATACACTGTATTGGCCAATACGTGACGTGTATTGTATTTGTTTCAGCGTTCCCACAAACCAGCCTGAGAGTAAAATACCATATTAGTTATATGTATACACAACAAAAAATTATGCAATCACCCCAGGGATATTTGAAATATTTTTTGGGGGTGAATTTTAATTTTTTTTTTCAAAAAAAAAAATGAAATTTTTTCTTTCTTTTCTTTCTTGTCTTTCTTGTCTTTTTTCTTTCTTTTTTTCTTTCCTTCTTTTTCTTTCTTTTCCTTTCCTTTCTTTCTTTCTTTCTTTTCTTTCTTTTCTTTCTTTTCTTTTTTTTCTTTCTTTTCTTTCTTTTATTTCTTTCTTTCTTTTCTTTCTTTTCTTTCTTTTATTTCTTTTCTTTCTTTTCTTTCTTTTCTTTCTTTTCTTTCTTTTCTTTCTTTTCTTTCTTTTCTTTCTTTTCTTTCTTTTCTTTCTTTTCTTTATTTTCTTTATTTTCTTTATTTTCTTTCTTTTCTTTCTTTTCTTTCTTTTCTTTCTTTTCTTTCTTTTCTTTCTTTTCTTTCTTTCTTTCTTTTTTCTTTTATTTCTTTTCTTTCTTTTCTTTCTTTTCTTCTTTTTCTTTCTTTTCTTTCTTTTCTTTCTTTTCTTTCTTTTCTTTCTTTTCTTTCTTTCTTTATTTTCTTTATTTTCTTTATTTTCTTTCTTTTCTTTCTTTTCTTTCTTTTCTTTCTTTTCTTTCTTTTCTTTCTTTTCTTTCTTTTCTTTCTTTTCTTTCTTTTCTTTCTTTTCTTTCTTTTCTTTCTTTTCTTTCTTTTCTTTCTTTTCTTTCTTTTCTTTCTTTTCCTTCTTTTCTTTCTTTTCTTTATTTTCTTTCTTTTCTTTCTTTTCTTTCTTTTCTTTCTTTTCTTTCTTTTCTTTCTTTTTCTTTCTTCAGCTCAACTGGCAGGTCAGCCTGCATTCTGAGCTGGTAACAGCTCAGCTGGCAGGCCAGCCTGCATGCTGGTAACAGTGCAGCTGGCAGGCCAGCCTGCATGCTGGTAACAGTGCAGCTGGCAGGCCAACCTGCATGCTGGTAACAGTGCAGCTGGCAGGCCAGCCTGCATGCTGGTAACAGTGCAGCTGGCAGGCCAGCCTGCATGCTGGTAACAGCTCAGCTGGCAGGCCAGCCTGCAGGCTGGTAACAGCTCAGCTGGCAGGCCAGCCTGCAGGCTGGTAACAGCTCAGCTGGCAGGCCAGCCTGCAGGCTGGTAACAGCTCAGCTGGCAGGCCAGCCTTCATGCTGAGCTGGTAACAGCTCAGCTGGCAGGTCAGCCTGCATGCTGAGCTGGTAACAGCTCAGCTGGCAGGTCAGCCTGCATGCTGAGCTGGTAACAGCTCAGCTGGCAGGTCAGCCTGCATGCTGAGCTGGTAACAGCTCAGCTGGCAGGTCAGCCTGCATGCTGAGCTGGTAACAGCTCAGCTGGCAGGTCAGCCTGCATGCTGAGCTGGTAACAGCTCAGCTGGCAGGTCAGCCTGCATGCTGAGCTGGTAACAGCTCAGCTGGCAGGTCAGCCTTCATGCTGAGCTGGTAACAGCTCAGCTGGCAGGTCAGCCTGCATGCTGAGCTGGTAACAGCTCAGCTGGCAGGCCAGCCTGCATTCTGGTAACAGCTCAGCTGGCAGGCCAACCTGCAGGCTGGTAACAGCTCAGCTGGAAGGCCAGCCTGCAGGCTGGTAACAGCTCAGCTGGCAGGCCAGCCTGCAGGCTGGTAACA